>JARHVA010007074.1:247500-402500 GCA_037957365.1 Torreya grandis
TACATTTAGTTAAATATCACTTAGTTATATTTATCATGGTGAAATATTTTAGGTGAATATGTGTATAAAAAATTAGTCTATTCTGGTAAAACCTGGTGGGGTTGTTACATGATTTTAGTAAACACCTTGAGATTTTTTTTGTGGTATAGCGGTGTCCTAGTGTATCCCTATATCAATTTATTAATTTATCTCATATATAAATCTAAACTTGTCTTTCATGTTTTTTTACATCATATATATCTCATAGTAACAATTAATTATTTTTATGCACTATAGTAGAAAATAGTTTTGTGTATAATTGTTTCCATTACAAATGTAACATGAGAATGTCACCACTTAAACCTTTTTATTTGAGAAAAATTAATGAATTTTATCATGCACTTCACATGTGGTACACCATAACATTTTTAATACATCCCACATAAAACTTCTAGAAATACTCTGCATATTTATTTTCATATTACATATTTGGGATTCCAGAAATGGGCTTATATCTATATAAAAATTATTGGAAAAATAAATAATTAGTGTGAAATATAATGTATCCCATAAATCATTATAATTATTTATGTCTAAATAAATCCTATATGATATAAATATTCCATTGATAAACTAATATGTGTAGACACCCAATTTTGACTACAACTAACTTTTGACCAAACTTCAAACTAGTTCTTACCAAACATTAAAAATTAAGCCTAAGAATCAATGAATGTCCCATTTTTTTCTATGAGTAATTCATCATTGTTTATAATCATGCTGAGTCATCCATATTTGGGATACTATCATGTATGTAATAATAACCTCTCATGAATTAATACTCAATCACCTTGTGATATAACAATTGTCAGTTTAGCCTATGGACCCATTATGTGGGGAGATTGATAAAATATTAAAAGAGATAAAATTATAATCAAATTAAATAATATAATTAAAAAAAATCAAATTCTTAGTTTAATTATCCATTTTCAATTAGTGAATATCTAAAAATGGAAATTACAAAATTAAAAATATCAAGCCATTATGTGTAGATAAAACACCTCATTGAAAATATGTTGGAAAATAGAGAGATTAAATTAGATAATATATCATATACATACAATTAGAACTTGGTATCTACCAAAATAATTTTACATAACATAACAATAATAACCAAGAACAAAAATGACAAAGGTTAGAATAATAACATCAACAGTATCAATAATCATGACAATAACATCAATACCAATAACACCAACAAAAATGACAAAGGTTAGAGTAATAAAAACAATAGTATCAATAATAATGACAATAACATCAATACCAATAAAACCAACAATAATGTCCACTAAATATAAGGAACTAATGCCAAAATGATTCCAATATCCAACAGACTTACCATGTAGTTTCACATGACTACACTAAAGTTAGATATCATATTAGAAGATGTCACATTTACACCAACACCATTAATCTAAGACTAAGTGATAATAGAATAAGACCATTGTTAAATAATCCCAATTATCACATCTATGTCAATAATCCTTCTTTGACCTAGGATTACACATAGGTGCACTAGAAACCATGAATTACTATTTTTAAACCTTATAATAATAACTCATCATTGCCATGTGACCATAAACAAGTGTATTAGAAATAAATATTTACCCTATGTGGCCCCTTTCTATCATCAATTTCTAACAACAATATTTCTATATCTCATACCAATTGTGCAATCATAACTTAATAGTCAAAAATTACCATTTTTGACCCACAACTCCCTACCATAAAACTAATCTAACCCACTATCGTGGCTAGGAACAAGCCATATACTAATATTAAGGAAAATACATTTGATATTATGAAACAAATTCATAATACATCCATACAAATATCCATTCTAGATTTGTTGTGTATGTCGATTATCCATAAAAACATCGTAACAAAGTTCCTCAACCAATCTCAAGTTCCCAATGACATAAGCCTAGATAAATTCTAAGATTTGATTGGACATATAGACCCTGACTAATATTTGACCTTCAATTAAATTGATATGTCATCACTAAACCCTCTCCATAATAATCCCTTATACATTAAAGTTGTCTTTGTGTGGCACAAAGTCAAATGTATCCTCACAGATAATGGGTTCAGCTTGAATATTATGTCTATGAAGCTCATCAAGCATATTGGATATACAAAATCCAATATAAAATTGGGAACAATCACTATCAAGGACTATGAAAATGAAGAGTCATAATCACCAGGCACTATAAACTTACTAGTTATCATTGGGCCTTTAACCCATGATACTTTTCCATGTGTTAGACCTAGACCTATCTTAAAATTTTCTCTTAGGTAGACCTTAGATACATGAAATTTGTGTAATATTTTAAACATTGAACCAGTGTTTCAAGCTCTCTCACTT
The DNA here is from genome assembly GCA_037957365.1 of Torreya grandis. Lineage (NCBI taxonomy): Eukaryota > Viridiplantae > Streptophyta > Pinopsida > Cupressales > Taxaceae > Torreya > Torreya grandis. The sequence continues at coordinate 249,905 of JARHVA010007074.1, forward strand.
AGGTATTAAGGTAACCATTAATGGATATTTATAGCCCTTTAAACATTGTAAACATTTGGAGGATGAGTATGAAAGTTGAAATTACTACTTTAGCCTAGATCAAGTTCCCAAAAAGGATTAAGGCAAACAAATACTTATTGAGTTACCAGAGGCTAATTGCATAAACCTAGATAACCTTAATTCATCTTCACATATGCCTCTAATTCAAATGTCTAATAATTTTACCATCTCATCCAATGGCCCAAGAAAATATTTGACTCGTGACACATTTCACATTACCAAGCTTACATAAAACCCTATGTCCTATGGAAAAACTAAGGCCAAGCCACCTTGCATGGAATGGAAACAAAAGGAAAAGGGTAAACTTCATAGTCCACCTCTTACCATTTTTACACTAACCACTAGATAATTAGAGGACCCACTTTCCAATAATGAATCTTCATTATACAATGCTAAATGGGTTGACTGATACAAAAATTACAAATATCTCATTCCTAACTAGATCATGGAGAATAAAGCCTATGAAGGTGGAGGCCTTGGGTCAAAGTAACATGGTACTCTTGAGCCAATTTATATAGAACAATACAAAGGAGCCTATGGTCTTGGATTTAAACTATCTATGGGTGAGCCCACATATCTTATTCATGTTCTAATTTCAATAACTAGTGACAATGATGTTGATAGTGAAGTAGAGTCTAATCATAGTATTTATGAAAACCTTAGTGATACCAATTTATTTGACACCCATGCCATTTTTACCATTCCATAATAAATTGACATAATCTTCTTCCTCTATATCAACCTCAAATTATATCTTAGGACTAACAAGAATACATAGTGTCTATAGATGAGTTTGAGAATGATGAGGCCATTTGTGTTTTTCTAGGCCTAAGAGATAATGTTCCATTTGGAGACTATAAATAAGGGTCCTCTATCAAACTAGATCCTATAAACTATTTTGGAGAATGGGTGAACACACATAGCCACTAACAAATAAATAAATCATTAAGGTCCCAAAGTGAAAACCTCTTTGAGGTTATTTTTTCACCAAGGTAAAGTAAAGAGAAAGGCTTGTATTTTGGTGAAACCTTATTTCAAGCACCATTAGATGGGGGTGTTCACCTTTCCTTAAGTGAAGTGTAGGAGACCACTAATGATGAACTTACTTTTGAGTTCAAGTTTAGTTTTTTAGAACAACATGCTTCAATTGAATTTCCCAAGAATTTACAATAGTATGTGTAACATGGCCATCTATACTATTAGTAGATTTTAGTTCATCTTATCTAGGATAAATTAAAGAGTTGGTCCAAATAGATGACTTTATAGTTACAGACCAATTCAAATAATTTCCCACCATTTTGGAGTATGGCTCAATTCTCCTCATAGAAGACACTATGGAAGTCAACATTGGGACTCTATTTGACCTAATATGGATCAAATTAGGTGTGTCCCTCACTAAGGAGGAACGTGAAATATTTACAGCTTTTTTAATATAATTTATTGAGATCTTTATTTGGGCCTATTCAGACATGTCAGGTTTTGACCCCACCTTGGTTATACACTAATTTTTTGTACATCTTTATACCAAACTTGTGAAGAAAAAATTCTATAATCTTCATCCTCACATTATTGTATTAGTAAATAAAGAGTTGGAAAAACTCTTCAAAGTGAGATGCATCTGACTGATTGACTACTCAGAGTGGATCTCAAATATTGCGCCAATTAATAAGACTCTTGAATTATTTCATAGAAATAAACAAAGCCTAACCTAATGATTAATTTACTCTGATAAACATTTACATGATAGTTAACTCCATAGTGAGGTATGAAATGCCTTCACTTATGGATGGATTTTTAAGGTAAAACCAAATTTGGATTGCACTAGAAAACTAACATAAAAAAAAATTCACCACTCAATGGGGAACATTTTATTATCAGGTTATGCCATTTGGTCTTAATAATTTTGGGGCAACATACCAAATATCCATGACCATCATATTTTATGATATGATGTATGACATCATTTAAGACTATGTTGATGACATATTGGGTAAATCAAATACCCGTGTTGATCATCCAACCACACTATGATGAATATTTGAAAGGATTCATGAATATAAGGTCAACCACAATCCTAATTAGTGTATTTTTGGTTTCACTTCAATCAAATTGTTATGCTTCTTCATCTATCATAGAGGCATCAATATTGACTCTGCCAAATGCAAGCCATTACTGATATGGCACCACATTCTAATTGAAGCAACTCTATAGATTGCAGGGAAATATCCAATCTATCAGATTCTTTATTTATCATTTGGATGATAAATTCCATCCATTTACACACATAACAAATAAGCGTGTCACATTTTATTTGGATGAATGCTACCAAAAATCCTTTCAGCACTTAAAGTAATATCTTGCCAATTTTCCTATTTTGCTACCACTAATGATAGGAAATTCATTCTTATTATACCTATCTATAACCAATAATTCCATGGGTTCACTTCAATATCAACATTATGAAAATGGAAAATAGCATGTCATGTACTATCTGAGATGTACACTAGTGACATATAAACACAACTATACACCCATAAAAAAAAGCTTATTTAGTTATGGTCTTTATAGCCCAAAAGTTGTGAAATTACATGCTTAGTAACAAGACCATAGTTATTTCCAAAGTAGATCTATTCAAGTATCTACTATCTAAAATAGATTTATAAGTCTTCATGGAAAAATGGATCATGCTTTTGAATAAGTTTAAAATTGAGTATGTCAACTAGAAAGATGTCAAGAGACAATTTCTTGAAGATTAACTAGTTAAAGCTCCCTTTCAAAATACTAAACCACTCACTTTATAATTCCTAGACGAGCCCATCATGATCATCATTGCAAAACCTCCTAAGGAGTAACACTATAATTTATATTTTGATGAATTATTCACATCACATGGTTGGGGGTATGCATATTATTTATTAAACCATAAGGGGATCTTATCCCTAAATCATTTTGTATTAGATTTCCTTGTACTAAGAACATGGTTGGATATAAAGCACTTGTTTTAAGACTTCATCAAGTATTAAAATGGAATATTTATCATCTCATGGTTTATGGTGATTCTTAGTTAATCATCAATTAGATTAAAAACCACTTTAAAACCAAAAATGACAAGATGGTGCCATACAAGGCCATGGTGGATACTCTTAAATAATAGATTGCCAACATATAGTTTGAACACATAACAAGGGCCAATAAAAGAATAATGGATGCCATATCCACCACATCTCTTTTATATTCCAAATAGACAAGGCAATAAAATATAAATTCCTCTTTGAAAATATTCTAGTGCCTCCTAAATAACTTAAAACTATCACAATGATCTATGATATATTTGGTCCTAGTTTTATATGGCATTAAGACCTATTTAACTACCTTCATTAACATATCATGCCATGAAACCTATCATGTAAATAAAAAAAATCCTTTACCCACCAAGCCTCATGTTATACCTAGTTTACTTGGCCTAACCTTTTACCATCATAGCTTTGATAGAACTAAAATTTGTTTTTTAAATTTGGTAGAATCAATATTAGTGTTATGGGAAGTTCATGGACTATGTGGATCCCATGCCAGAAGGGCCATCCTAGCCAAAAAAATCCTATGAATTGGTTATTATTTTCTAACTATATATGTAGATATAATTGTTTACATCAAAAGATGTGACAAATGTCAAAGGCATGCTGATCTAATTCATGCCCTAGACATAACACTAAAACTAACACTTACTCTATGTCTATTTTTTACATGGAACTTCAATACCATTGGGAAGATTAACCCAACTACATCTGATGGACATAAATACGTTTTTATCACTATTGAATATTTCAATAAGTGGGTTGAATTTATACCCCTCACTTACGTGACTGGAAAAAAAAATTTCAAATTCATATTGAACCATCTCATATGCCATTATGGTATCCCATCCAACATTATATCTGATAATGGTGGATCATTTAATAATAATGACATCAAAATCATTTGTATTGATTACAACATTAATCAACATTTTTCTATTACATATTACCCTCAAGGTAATGGCCAAGTAGAGGCATCCAATAAAACCATTTTAAACATCTTTAAAAATATTTTCAATGATTTTGGCTAAGATTGGCACATACACATATTTTTTCCCTCCAGGCATACCACATTAATTATTGTACCCCAATAAGTGCCACTCTATATTCCTTAGTTTATGGCATGTAGGCCATTCTTCCTACTGAGTTCAATTTACCTTCTTTATGCATCTCATTAAAACATGTCTTGGATGATGAATATTACCAAGTAGCTCATCTACAAGAGATATAATTACTTGATGAAAAATTCATGGTTATTGTCAACAACCTTCAAGCATACGAGAACCAAATCCATGGCCACTATAACCAATGGGTCAAACATAGAGAGTTTGATCTTGGGGATATTGTTCTCAATGAAGACCAAAAGAACACCATAGATAAGAAGAAAAATAAGGGAAAGATTAAATCTAATTATATATGCCCCTATGTCAATTTTGTAAATTATGGATCCAAATCATATAGGCTTGCTACCTAAATGTGGATGAACTTGATGAGCCGATGAACATCCTACACCTTAAGTATTACTTTGTTTGAGAGAAATCAAGTATTGTATATGAGGCATATTTCCATTATACTATAATATCATCATATTTCTTTGTGTTTTACCCTATACCATTTTATTATTATTGTTGAGGCCAAAATACCCCCATTTATGTAAAATTGGGACCCTTAAGAAACCCTGAAGATTAAACATAAAAATATGGCATGTTAAGATCATTTGTAGAATTTGAAGATCATCCACTTTATCAAAAGCAAGCTTACTCATTATGTTTTTCTTTAATTTTGTCTAACATTGCTAATAAATGGTCTTCATGTCTTTTGGTTTTAGGTTTCATGCTATTCTTCTTTAGAAATTCACATTCCAAAACCTTGGAAAAACTCTCAGTTCAAATTTTAATACTGGTGGGAACTAAATTAGGTGGGAACCTTTTAAAACCTATTTTGGACTTAAGCATAATTTTCATGTTTAAATATTTAGTTGTGTTTCTAAACATAACTAAAACTAGCCTAAAAATTTTTGGTCCCCTTTATTATTTCCCCTTTTAAGTTCTTTATATTTTTAACTTTGTCTAAATGTCAGTTTTGCAAGGTCCTTTTTAATACTTCCTAACTTGGTCTTTTTAATTCATAGCTTATCCTAAATTTTTAATCATAAGGCCATATCATATTTATTAATATGAATGATACATAAGCATTAACACATTAGCTTGAGTCTTTTATGTTACCTTGGGTCCTAACATAATTTCCTTACTTTTTGTAGATCTAGTGGCCCATAGGTCATCATGGTGCTTGATCCAATAGAGCATGGAAGAACCAAGTTATAACTTAAAATCAATGAAACTTTCAAGATCTAATGATCCACACTTCATCATAGAAGATAAATCCAATGGCATGAGGGCCTTGATGAAGCTAATGCCTTATCCTACATCTAATAGTTCTCACTTCATCATGAAGACCTGATCAAATAGAGTGAAGTACAATAAAAAAGTGAAAGGATCACAAAAGGTCTATGGGATCAACACATGACACCCTTACATTTGAGGATTAAAATAAAATTGGTCACACACATTAAATTAATCTAATAGCATGAAATTACCAAGATCATGATCAAATGGCTCTCACTTTATCATGATTTATGGTCAGACGAAGCGAGATGATTTTAGAGACCTAAGAAACCCCATGAGTGTGCCAAGTTGAATCCTCATATTTTAACATGGGAAGTTTTATGAGCTTAACTTTGATGTTTACATGAATGTCATTTGACATCCATCAGGGTTTATTTAATTCTTGTGTGACCATCAACTTTAAGCCCATCAAATTAAAATCTTCACTGGTTTAAAATTAGCATTCTTAGGACCATAATTCAACATCCATGAAGACACATCTGAAATTTATGATACCATCAAATTTAATCCAATGAATTATCTTAATCAAGACAAATAAATTTTAAAATGTTGATATGGAGATCATAAATTACCTTGTAGACTAGTTGAAGCCCTTGAAGGATGCTCAAATACTAGAAATATTTGAATTGTAAATATTGAAATGGTATCATGATCTGAATATATTCAAAAGTGGATGTAGTCTAAGTCTATATCTTACAGTCTCCATTATATTTGATTAAATGTTGTGAACCTTAGGCTAGAGACTTATACTAATTCTTGTCTTAAAAGGGTCTTTGTGATATAAAATAGGCCAAATGATTTTAATCAAAGGTTTTAGTATGTTTGTTAATACAATAATACTCTATTTGGAACTTGATCACTATATAATTTTGACCTCTTTTTGGACATATTCAATGACTATTTTAGCTCAAAAAATACAATGTGTTTATTAAACACTATGTAAACTTTGACCTAAAATACTTAGCAAGGGTCCCCTTTACATGAAAATCAAAAAAAATAAGCATAAAAACTTTATCCTAAAGTTTATTTCATGTTTAATAAACATGAAATAAACCTTAGCCTAATATGTTTTAACCTATGTCCTTATATTATAAATGTGCTAACTTAAATCACATACATATTTTCAAATCTATGGCTCACATTTTATCACAAGAGGATGATCTCATGGAGCAAGGACACCAGAGACTTTTCAATGGAGTCTCAAGATCCCATAATCTCAATGCATGGAAAAAACTCATTCAAACAGAACTAGTAAATGATCTAATTGTTCATGCTTCATCATACTCCTTGATCCAATAGCACAAAAGCACTAATAACTTTTCAAACGCATGTGAGTTCACCAAATGTCCAATGTTTGTTTAAAAATGACTGACATATGCTACAAAGCTAGAGAAGGCATGTAAATATGCCAAGTGGCACAACTATGAGGCTTAGTACTAAAATAACCAATGACAAATAAGGACCTGAATCATGATTAATGGCTCGTGGTCAATCATAGGATCTTCATCTAATGGTGCAAAATAAAAGAAGGTAATTTAAATGCCAATGGCTAGTACTCAAAGGAATTTATAAAAAAATCCATGAAAGGTCTAGATCGATGCCACATAAGCACCATGTAAGTAGAAAAGTAAAAAATAAGAGATATTATGGGATAAATAACTCAAAAGTATAAATATAAAGGTCCAAATCAAATCCAAGGCATGTATAATCTGAAGTCCAAATACATCCTACCATTAAAGCTCTAAAACCTTAAACCCTACATAAAAAGACCCTAAGTGGATTCATCTAGTTACAATTCAATCTAGGAGAAGCTTAATTATATTTTGAGCACCAAAGATCTTTCACATAAATCAATTTCTATTTGATAGTTAATAATTTGTAAGCATAATCTATGATAGCTCATAGGCAATAGTTGAAGGAGGATACAAAGCTTTATCTATCCATAGACATTGAGGGAAGAGTTTTCAAATATACTAAATTAGATATTTTAGCCCTAAATAATCAAAAAAATAACTAGTCTAAATTTTTCTTCACCATAGAGGAGATGAAGCCCATCACTAAGGATTAGAGAGTTGCCATGATTAATAGGAAGCACTATGACCTAGTCATAGTTTAGATGGCCAAACTTCATTACATTACTACAAAACTAGAGGTACTTCATTGTATTGATGTACTTGATTTGATTTTTATATACTTTAGGATAGATAATGATTGGATCAATTATGAAGGAACTTCTAAGAGGGCGGGCTACATTTCCCCTATGGCCTTTAAAAAGTAATATAAACTCCCAAAACCCCATGTAGACTTATCCAAAACTAGGGAGTGGACCAACAAACATGACTTGGATACCATCCTTAGACCATGGTTACACTAAGAGAACCAATTCTTTCAAGAATTTGAAGGTAGGATCCTAGTTTTCAATTTTAGGGAAGGGATCATGGTAATCATGACCCTATTAAATAGAGAATCATGAGTCCCCTCAACCACATATTTAAACAATACATGGGTCCCCTATATATATATATATATATATATATATATTGCATGGTATAAGAGAAGCTCACCCCTCCCATTAGAGACTTGATTAGTATCTTCCCTGGAAATTAGGAAGTCAACCAAGTAGTTATTCATGATGTCATACTTTTTAGTTACATTGATTACTTCCATAAACTTCCTAGGTATTAGAAATTGGTCTCTTGAAGGTAAAACTACTATATCTCACCACTATTAAAAATTACACATCTTTAAATACATGAACTACATATAATTCATCTGTTACTATGTCTATCCTACTTTGGTGGAGGTCATCACAAGTTATTCCATGCATAGGGTTCACCCATTAATCAAGAAGTATGTAGAGATGATGGGTGATATCTAGTTTTATCTAGATTGCACGGTAATCCAAATTAAGGGAATCAAGTCCCAATCCTATAGATTGCCTATGTATCATCCTAATAAGTTATCAGAATAAGAAATTATCTCCCAAATCATTAATGGTGTTGATGGGGTTTGTTAAGAAAAGAGTAAGGGCCTTATTTATCCCTTTCTTCTAATTATTTGAAGGATATTGGTACAAAATTAGAAGAAATTGGAAACCATGTCCAAACACAGGGACTCATTTGTATTCCAATTAGATGAGCTTAAAATGTGGGATCTCAAAAATATAGTGGGTGATCATTTGAAGGCTAAACAACTACCCAAACTAGTATACATGCATCACATTGGTGTCCATGACACCATTTACATAAAGGTAAACAAATTTGAGGAGGTGTTAGCCAAGCTCAAGGGGTACAACATGAAGCTAGAACATAGGTTAATAAGTGAATAGAAACTAGTAAGAGACGTATGGTAGATGCATCCTCTCCAATATAATTTTCCACCTAGACCTTTTAGAACACCTCAAGAATAGCCTCAAGTGGAGAAACCACCACCCCAGAGACAAATTGAGAAAGGATATGAAAATGAAAGCATAGATGAGAGACTTAGATAGGGACCTCATATTTAGCACTACCCCAAAGGCCTCCATCACTAGTATAATATTTAGACATGATTTTGATGGAACTAGGTGTAATATTTGAGGGTGCCCTAAGAGATATTGGTGAGGCATATGGCACTATTGAGGAAGAGGGGTAGATTAAATAGACACAAGTCTAAGCAGGGTAGCCTAGGGAGGATAAAGGAAAAGAGGTTTCCCTTTATATATTCCCAATATATCTTAGTGAAAATATAAATAAGAGTTGGCTTTGGTCCCTATTGGATCAAAGAACCCAATATTTACCCTCACTCACTCCACCAATGAGATCAATCTGTTTAGTGAATAATTCCCCATTCATGAACCAATCATCCCTAATTGGTTTGTATACGGTAAATTCTATAAGATCCCCTCATTTTCCAAATCATGGGCATCAACAAAAGCTATCAACATAGATATACATGATGACATCAAGCCATAAATAGGGCTACAATGAAGGATGAAGACAACTTTCACCACAAAGTGGGGAACCTTTGCTTACAAGAGAATGCCCTTTGTGCTAATCAACACTAGAGATAATTTTCAAATGGATATGGACCATACCTTCTAGGGCCTGATTTATAAGTGTATTATTATATATATGGATGATCTAATAGTTTTTTCAAAAAATAAGGAAGATCACTTTATGCGCTTACAACAATTTTTTTAAAGATGTAGAAGATATGGGATCTAATTAAACCCTAAGAAGAGTATCTTTTATGTTATAGAAGGAAAATTATTGGGTCATGTCATAACCAAGGATGGGATCTATATATATATATATATATATAAATATATATATATCTTATAAGAGTAAATTCCATAATATAATAGAGCCCTCAAATATTAAAAAAGAGTTAAAGTCATTTTTTGGTAAGATAAACTTTTTAATAAAGTTTATTTATATCTTTGCAGAGATTGTCAAGCCATTGAATGACATGCTCAAGAAGGATTCCAAGATCACATGAAATAAATAATCTAGGAAGGCATTTAATGATATCAATGAGGCCAATAGCCAAGCTCCAGTCCCCATAAGTCCTAAATTTTCAAAGGACTGATATCTCTACTCTTTTGCATTTGACCATATAATGGATATAGTGTTAACTGAGAAGATTGATGGGTGTGATCACCCAATAGATTTTATAAGTATTAATTTTAAAATTTTTGAGTTGAACTATTCATTTATTGATAAATAGGCATATGCATTAGTTAAGGCAATTAATAAATTAAAGTAGTAGATCCTTAAAAATAAGATGCATGTTATCTTACGTGACCCTACCAAAATGCTTATGTTAAGTTAAAATGAGCTTAGAAAATGTAGAGGTAAGTAGATGTCAATTTTCTAAGAGTATGACTTGGAGATGAAAATACAAAAACTAGTAAGGTGTCAAGATCTAATCCAGATGATTGCTAATACTAACCCTAGGCTAAGTATTATGCAAGTAGGTCATTAAATTTTCAAGCTAGTGAGTGGTATGATTCAATCATACATTTGATAATTAATGGTACCTATCCTATAGGATTATCTATGGAGTAAAAAGGCCCTTAATATCAAAGGCATCCCATTATCTAATCAAGTATGGGGTCTGGTATAGAGAAATTTTGAGGAAATTTGTATACTTTGAATAATTAATGCAATAAAAGAATTCCAAAAATATTTTCCAGATTAAATGTGTCAATTGTTAACATAGATTATTATGTCAATTATTTATTCTAATGCTTAATCTTGAAAATTTTCTTTGAATTTTGAATTTACATCTATAATACAAGGTTTCTAATTTGTGCTTATGCTAAATTAGTTAAAAGATATTAGATTTCCTTCATTATATTTATTCCATATTCAGATGTGGTAATGTTATTTGAGTCTGATAAAAATTTTTAATGTGAAATATAGTTCGTTTATAATTTCATACCATCCTTAGGAATATGCCTATTATGTGGTGAAATTTGAGCTTCACTATTTTGCATCATCTACTAATTAAATGCAGGTTGAGTTGTAATTTAAATCTTTTCATGTTATTTGAGTTCAAGATCAATAATCACTTGTTTAATATAACTTACCCTTCTCTTTAATCACTTTTTTACACTATATCACTGTAAGCTTAGTTTTCATTGTCAATATCCATATAGGTTAGTCTAAATCTCAAATTGGACCATGATTCACTAAATATTAACATAGAACATCTACAATTAATAAATAAAAGACCATGATGACTCCCAAAAATCACTTACAATTTTTTTGGAACATTCATACATTATTATGCTACTATTCCACCATAAGTAACATCAAGTTTCCACAACCTGTTACTCATGCTCTGAATTCCTAGAATTATAAAATGAGAAGTGTTCTCTGAACACTAAGAACCCCTATGGTACACATAGAAGCATCAAAACATAACTTTCCCATTGACTAATTTTTTTTTAACCCTCTTTACCCAACCCATTTTACCTTGGATACATTATATTGGTTCTTCAATAACCTTCAGTGTGAGGATTTCAATCAAATTTTAGTAGTTGATTCAATATTCTCAAAAAAGGCCATATTTTGGACCATTATGACAATGGTTTGATAGTTGCATCTTATTGATGATGGAAATTATAACATCAATAAATCAAACCTTTCACCTATCATGAAGGTCAAGTTAGGGTCATACCAGTCTAATCATGTATTTTTAAAGGTTCATCTATAATCCTAAAGATGTGAGGTGATTTTTATAAATTCTGGCAAAAAATCAATAATTTATCAAATGCAACTTATTACATTGCAATATTGAGAAATCCATTTTTTCAAATCATGAATTATTTAGAGTAAGAATTTGTTATCTATTGTATCTGATAGAGAAAATCTATGAGTTAGATAGTCTCTTGAAGAATAGAAATCTGATTCAATAAATATTCATACATTCAAAACTATTTCACTTATTGCTATAATATTCTCCAAGTTAATTCTAAAAGATGATAGAAAGAGAAGAAGATAAATTTAATATAAGAAATATAAGACACTCAATCACTTAAATAGAAGAGATAGACATTAAACAAACAAACTAAAGGAAATCAGCCTACTAAGAAAATAAAAACAACTAAAGCTATAAAAACTAATTAAGACAAATACTCCAATAAAAACAATCTAAAAGGGTAAGGAAAAAGACTAAAATATTAAACAAGGTCAAAAACTAAAATTAAATATATTAAACTAACAATGAAGAAGCAACTATTAAAACTAAATATAAACTAAACAAAGGCTATAATCTAAAGACTTGAACAAATCTAGAAACTAATTATAAATAAGTCTAAAATTAAATAAATAAACTAAACAGGGACTAAGATATGAAATAAAATACAAAATAAATAAACTATATAAATAAAAAACTACTATATAACTGGAAAAGATTAAATCTAAACACTTTGAATAACTTAAACTCTAAATGAATCTAAAAACAAATAGTGATCTAAGAGGGTTCTACTACTATCTAAACAAAGAAGAAGAACAAGAAATAAACTAAAGAAACATAAATAAGAAGATAAATAGAAATAGAAATAAAATCAAATTAGAAGAAAACTAAAAAAAATAATATATTAATGTTAGATTTAAATAGATTACAATAAATCATGTAAGTCTCAAAGGAGAGTTGTCTTAGTAGAAAATGATAAATTTATTGAGAAAACCAACATTATTATTTTACAAAAACTTTAATGACAACTTTACAATCAAAATAGATAAATGAAGTGTCTCAAAATAGCAAAATGTTTATCATTATTTAGATTGAATACTTGAAATATGCACATAGGACTGCAAATAACAATCATCAAAAGATGTTAATATTAGCAGTCTTTAGATAATCAGTATTAAATGATAAATAAAGCTAGATATACCTATGGTGTATAAGTAATTACTCAACTATTAGATAAAATACCATTGTGTCTATCTATAAAAGTTGTACTATCTCAAAGGATTTGTATAAAAAGAATAAATATGAATGATTGACTTCATAAAATGTCTAAGTCCTCAATAACTATTATTCTTCTATCTTCAAATGAGTCATTGATATCTTCTTATACGTTCAAACTTGGTTGCAAATAAGTTATAACTAACTTTAGTAAGTTATTAGTTTATATTAACTAATTGACTTTTAAAAAAAGTTAATTAATTATAACAATTATTAATTAAGGGTGAGTTTAGTTAAAACCTAAAGTCCTAATTGACCAAGTTTAGTTAAATATAGACTATGTGCACTAATCTTAATGGGTGGGGACTAATATTAATTAATAGTACAATAGAATACACAATTTAATCATAAAATAAATAAGTTAAAGATTAATAACTCCTATTTATATTAATCCATAATGTATACTAAAATAACTTAAGCATATATATTATATCAAATCCCAAAATTTCTACATTTTCCAAAATTCATCAAAATATATCAAAGACTGAGAACTAAATTATCAAACTAAAATATAATGTTTTTTCATGAAAATGTTTAGCAATAAAACAAACTTTATCCTTTAGATTACCAATACTCATCTAAATTGAATAACACCTCAATCACATGTTTGTCTTGTTCTTGAAGACAAACACTATATTCTATCTCTATAGAAAGAAATGATACCAATCTTGTTCCTAAATTAGTTGTGTTGTCATCGATCTCTAATTTGATTCTTTTCAACATCTTGACCTCCATTGGTGTCTCTAGCTTAGATTGAATTTCATATCATTTTTTTACAGTCCTCTTTTCTTTAATGAAAGGTGTAATATTCATTGTCTTTCTCCTACAAGCATATCCTTGAATTCCCAAATTCAATCCCTCAGATCTAAAGATAGGTTCACTATGCAAAGGTTCTAGACTCAACCTTTTACATTTTCAAGCAGGATCTACATGAGAAGGAGAAGGTAAATCTAAAGGGATGGATAAATTCTTAAAGTTTTAGCATGGGCAGACTCAATTTCTAATTATGTGGTCTAATTTATAAGAAAAGATTTAGTAACAGGTTCAATTCTCTCAACATGAGGAGGTTGGAGTGGTAATTATTGAGGGTTATTATCTAGATGACGAGATGAAATTCCTTGAGAAGGGTTTCAATCTTTAAACCTATGGATAAATAAACCTCTATTACCTCTACAACCCTTATTAAATGGATTAGCAGGAAAACTACTTAAAATGTCCCAAAATTTAGGATAAAAAACATCAAAGTTAATTGACATTATTATTCCCCTATGAAAGCGAGGACCAAAATTCCATGCATGAAAACCACCTCTATGAAAGCCTCTATTAGGATTTGGCTAGTTAGCATCACTACAAGAGTTATGTCCCCATCCCCTACTATCATTACTTATTATTGAGCTTGGTTGATCCCACTAAAACATTATGAAAAAATCTAAAATAAATTAAATTTAAATATTGAGAATAAATAAACTATTCAGAAGAAGTAAGACTAAATAGTGTATCTACTAAATACTAAACTGGACTTAACCTCATCATAATTTGAAGTTCATTTAACTGTATCAAAATCAACTAAAAATTGTAGCCAATATCACAATGCCATAATTTCATTTACAAAATATTTCATTAGTATACCATAATGAACAATTTTTATTCATAAAATTTGAGATTTAAACAACTCTTACACAAATGTCCTCAAACATATCATCCTAAATGTTATGAAAGAAACCTAAAATATACTTGAATAACACAACTTCAGCAAGTGGGATACAGGTCACTATGAATAAATGAGTTGACCACTTCAAATCAGAGTTGAAAACAAATTTTGAATCTATATTCTATTGACATAACTTAAACATAGAAATCCTTGAAATCCATTTTGAAACTATCAAATACTCATTCCATTCAAAAAACTAATATATCATTCTCATTTACTTGATAAATTTGAAGAACCAATACATCTAAAATTTTTACATGGAAACCATGAACTTATTTTGTTTGATAGAATTTATCCATGAATCGCAATTTCTATATTCTTCACAAACCATACAAAATAAAATCATAATGTTTTCATCTAATATATGCATTATTGTCTTTCCACCAAAACAACAAGCTAAAAATAAAAATATCAAGTCGTAAAAATAAAATTTGAATTATACATCATAGAAATGACATATAGAACCTTTGTCCTTATTTCAAACATCATCAAAACCCTCAATTATAGTGAATAAAAACTTAAAATATACCTAATAAAATCACCAAAACTCTCAAAACATCTCATGCATCCAAGATTAAATGATTTTCTCAGCCTATAGTTGTTCATTCTTTAAAACTCAACTTTGGAATAAATAGATTTTATATTTTCATAGACCAAGAATATCAAAGACCAAAACCTCGCATGTATTTTTAAGAAACTTTCAAAAACTCCTTTGGAAATATAGGAACCCATTTGTACATATGTTGGTGACAATCATAAAACCTTAAATTCCATTGCAGTCAAATATACAATTTTATACATAACCCATAATTTCTTTCAATCATGAAGGAAATAAACTACTGAACACTTAAAACAAATAATTGTAACTTAATTAAACATCCACATGTAGATTATTTCATCAAAAATAATTGATTCATAATTTATTCTTACTAAACAAATATGTTGTATGTATATGATCCATCAACTAAAATTTTGTATCTTTTATAGTTCTGCATAATATCACTATTATCAAAACCCTTAAAGAAACTTATCATAAATTCACAAATGATTTTCATGTAAATTTGAAGGGAATTATTTCTTAATTGAAAACTATAAACTTTCCATAAATCTCCATAAAAAAATGAGGAACAGTGCAAAACATACTTGGTGATGTACTTGATGTCTCTATCCAATATTTTTTGCCAAGACCTCACTCTACAACTCAGTAATTATCTGGCTAGGGATTTTCTTCTGCATCAAATATTGTAACCAAATGAACCAAAAACTAAGAATTTAACAAGTTATATCCACCAACTTTCTTTGTAACTAACCAAGTGATGTGTTTAGTTTGTATTGGCTTGTATTTATTAATCATTTACTTAGTGAATCTGCCAATTCATTTATCAGTTTCAATAAAATTAATCTTCACTAAATATTCATGATAAATTTTTAACCAACCTCCTCAAATTTATTCAATATTGAATAAAAAAAAATTCTATCACCATGAAATCTAATTGTCAATATAAAAACTTTGAGACCATACCTTCACATTTAATGTTCATTCTAACTAACATTACCTTGGCGTCCATCTTCTCTAACTAGTCTCCAAATCATAACCATCAAATGCTTTGGGCTTGATTCATAATCATCAAAATGGACTTTGTAATTTCTAATTCACATAGTGTCATGGTCTATGTAAATTATGATAATCCCTTTTAAACTATAACCCATACTGAAGCCAAACAAATATATTTTATGATGAAGTCATAATCTCAACAAAAGTAAATACCCTAACATCATGACTCCTTAGGTCTTAAATCCAAACCATGTGATAAATAAAGCATTCTTAAATCATTTCAAAGGTCTCAATTTAAGCAATATTAATCCTTTTTAAAATTGATATAATTATTTCAAAGAGCCTCACATGACATTAAACTTATCTTATAAAACAAATCTAAGATCCCAACCTTTTCACCACATTATTCTCTATGACCAAGGAAATAGTAAAATGACCTTTATGCATTAGAAATTATAATATATAGAATCTTGAAATTGATAACAACTTAATAATATCAAAGAGGACTTTGGAATTTATGATACACAAGAATAATGCTCAATATATGCATCATTGGACAAACAAATTACCCAAACTTTATATAAAGATCTAAAACTTCTCACAACATCACCACATTATTTCCATTGATATTCTAAATGATAATTAAATCACAAGTAATATGTATATTTGAGACTTTAACATGATATGTAATTTCATGATAGTCTTATAATTAAGTGTATTGATTTGTAAATATAGCATTTTTTTAATGCAATAATCAGCATCACCATTATCTACTCTAAACCAGTAACCAAATCATCCATAAATTAATTATAACATATTAAAATATCAAAAATAAAAAATCATTTCTCAACTAAAATTGTACTAAAAATCAAAATGATTGATCACATTTAAGAAAAATATATACAAATTTTATTTATTAATCCATCATACTTTTCAAAACTACTTAGAAACATAAACATGAATTCATCAACCAATCATTATCATTTCATAATAAAAAATTATCTAAAATACAATCAATCAATAAGGTCTTCAACACAATTTTATATTTTATGGCAGAGTCATCTCTATGACAAATATTGAATATTTTGAAAAATTTAGGGGGTATAGAAAATAGGCATAACACTAGTGATCTTGTTTGTCAATTTTGTGTAATAAATTTGAGTAAAAATAAATGGCCTATTATATAAAAATAATATCTCTTGAGATTGTGATCTAAGAAATTCATTTCTCACGTAGCTAAGTGCAAAACCTTTAAATAATGAATTTTTGCAAGGGATGGATTGTTTGGCCAGCCTTGCATGAAGAAATGGAAATAAATAAAAAGGAAGTTCATGTTGGATTCATAATTAATTAAAAAATCCTTAAGCATAAAATTTTAAAATGAAGTAATACTATAACAAGAAAATAAAATTTAGCCATATTATTCATTTAGTAGAAAAAATTAAATTTGTAAGAGTAACTTCTAAAAAATGAATGATACTCATAGTAATTGTGTATCTCGCTTGCATTATTCCTTCACAATGTGATATTTATCCATCTACAACCCTTCATTGATCATTTCAAAAGTAATAAGACAATAAAACAAATAGAAAAAAAGCAAACCAAAAAGAAAATAGGACAAGTAAAATAAAAGAAATAAAAGAGAGTCAATTAATAATGAAATAATTTCAAATGATGGTCATTCATTGAATAACGTAGCCAATTTATTTCAAGATATTTAAGATGAAAAGTATTGTTTCTAATAAATATGTAAATTATATAAGGTCGGAGCCATAATGTATCAAACTTATAATGTTTCTTGGGATCTTCATGATGTTTATCCCAATATAAGACTAAGTCATCAACATTAAACATTTTATTGGAAACCTTTTTATCTATTTTTTTTTAAATTTTTGTTTATCGATTTCTAATCTCTGCAATATTTTTGCTTTAGATTCATCAAGATATATTACATCATGTAATCTTTGTTTAATTAAATTTGTATCTTTAGTTACATATTGTAAAGCAGTCCTAGCTAAAGAAATATGAAGTTCTATTGACAAAGTAGCTTCAAATCCATATGTTAACATAAAAGACAAATAACCAGTTTTTACTTTAATGATAGTCCTATCATCACATAAATATTTAAAAAAAAATTAGATGCCAATTTTTTTTATTATCTTAAACTAGTTTCTTCATAATAGAAATCAGATTTTTATTTGTAGACTGAGCTTGTCCATTTCCTTGTGGATAATATTTATATGAATGACTAGAGATAATAGAGTATTTTCTTAAGAATTTTAAGAATTCATTTAAAACAAATTGAATCCCATTATCCAAAATGATTTCATATGGAACTCTGAATCTAGATAAAATTTAATTTTCTAGAAAAAAAATTACTTCACCTATTACTAAATTTTTAAGTGCTTTGGCTTTAGGACACTTGGTGAAATAATCTATAGGTATCAAAATATGTCTATAACCTGTAGATGAAGGTAAATGAATATATGAAATAAATTCAATTCCCCATTTTGTAAAATGTTTTTCTAAAATAATTATATTTAAAGGTATTCCAGGCAATTTATCTCTTCTAACAAATAGTTGACAAGGTAAGTAAGAATAAACCAACTTATAAGTATCCTAAAACAAAGTAGGATAATAATAACCTACTCTAAAAATATTATATATAGTTTTTTTTGTATCATAATGTCCACCATAATTTCCTTCATGATATCCTCTAATAACTTTCTAAGTTTGATTATGCATAAGACATCTCAACAAAAATCTATCTCGATTACGATTAAAAAGAAAAAAATATACAAATACAAATTTAATGTTTTTAGTCTTAAATAATGCATTTGTTTATTATTAAAATTATTAGGACAAGATTGATTTTTAAAATAATAAACTAAATCATAGTACCAATCATCTTTAGCTAATAAACATTCCCATTCACTCATTTCAAGACCAAACTTAAATTTTTTAGAAAATTCAGCAACCTTCATGGTTTTTATGTGAGGTTTTAAATTTAAGTTTTTATCAACTGATAAAGCCAAGACATTAATATCTGAGATAGTATTTTTAGATAAGTGTTTTGCTAGTTCATTACCTTTAATAGTTTTAGAAGTTTTAAATTCAGGATCAAACTCTTAAATGCATAAAATCCATTTAGCAAGCCTTCCCTAAATGATTGGTTGTTTTAAAACATAAGATAAAACATGTAAATTAGATCACACAAAAACTTTGTTTATCATTAACAAATATAAAAATTTAATCAAAGATGAAACTAGTGAGAAAACAAATTTTTCTATAAGGAGATACATAGTTTCTGCATCTTCGAAAACTTGACTCATGTAACTGATTTGTTTTTCTTCATTATTTTCAAATTCTTGAGTTATTACAGCTCCTATACCTTTTTCAGTATCATTAAAATAGAGAATAAAATTCTTTATTCAAATTAGGTTTAGCAAGAATAAGAGCACTTACAATAGCTTTTTTAATAGAATTTAAAGCTAATTCAACACCTTCATCCCAAATATATGTTTATCTTTCTTAAGAAGCAATTGTAATGGATTAAATTTGTCAACAAAATCTACACTAAATTTTCTAACAAAATTTATCGTATCAAAGAAATACCTTAGACTTTATTTATCCTTGAGAGTAGGTAGTTCTTTAATTATTTTTACATGTTTGAGGTTAATTGAAATACCATCTTTTAAAACTTTGTGTCCTAATAATTTACCTTTAATCACACCAAAAACAAACTTCTTTGGATTCAAAGAAATACCAGATTTCTAAATCTTGTGAATACTTCATGAAGATGATCTAAATGTTTTTTTGTATTTTAAAAATGAATGGTGAGATCATATAAATAAAATTGAATAACTATGCCTATTAAATTTTCAAAAGCAACATGTATGGCCCTTTGAAAATTAGTCCCTGCATTCATCAAACCAAAAGTCATTCTGTTGTAAGCAAAAGTACCTCTACGTGTGGTGAAAGTGGTTTTATGTCTATCATCAATATTCATCAAAAATTAATTCTAACCTAAAAATCCATCTAATAAAGACACATTTTAGATCCTGTAACCTATTGCAAAATTTGATCTATGCTTATAGAGTAAAATTCTCTTTAACAATAGCTTTATTGAGATCTCTAAAATCAATACATAGTCTAATGTCACCATTTTTATTTCTAATCAAAACTAGATTAACAACCCATTATGAATATGTTACAGGGAAAATGACTCTATCATCAATCATCTTATCTAGCTCTTTGTTAATGGTGTCCTCTAATAAAGTGTTGATTGTTCATATTTTCTATTTAACAGGTTTTATACCAAGCTTAATAAGAATGCCATGTTTAATAATATTAGTATCATAACCCTTAATTTTTTTATATGACTAGACAAAAACAACAATAAATTCCTTAAAAAATTTAATGAACTTAACCTTCTCATTTTTAGTCACGTGAATTCCTAAATAAACATACTTAAGATCCTCTTCAATTCTTAAATTTATAGGAATGGTCTCACCTATGATTCTCCTTAATGGCTATTCTACTCTAGATATTTTAGGCTAGTCATTAGCCATGAACATATATTCTAAACTCACCAAACTAATATCTAATATGTTAGTACTTAATTGCAAATAGTCACTACAATTTAGTACATAGTCATCATGATCAAAGTAATTGACTTTATGGAATTAATGTATGCTCATCACAACTAAACATGAGTCAATTATCATTTAAATTAGGAATATTAGGATGAAAAAATTCAACAAAAAGAAAGTCTATAGTAGATTTAATCTCACTTAAATTTGGGTTAGAAGCATAAAAAACAAGATTATCTACTCTTACATTAAATTATCTAAAAATATGTGTGATATTTAAAGCTTCGATATATTCAAGTACTGACCAAACCTTTTGTGTATATTGCTGTAAACAAGTTTTATTAGTTTCATAAATCTTACAAACTTATGTAAGTACTAACTCTAAATCTTTAAAAGATTCTAAATATTTAATATGAAACTCGAGGACTTTTCCTAACCCTAAAGATAATGCTTCAAATTATTATATATTATTCATATTTTTAAAACAAAAGTGGAAGGCATAATGAATAATTTTACTTAAAATAAAAATTAGACAAATTTTAGCACCATTACCTTGTTGAAAACAAGCTCCATCAAAGTAAAGTGACCATAACATATTTTTTCAAATATTTCTTCATGCTAATTTTTTAGTTCATCTAAATTTAGTAATCCATAAGTTTCAATTCTAGTTTCAATGTAATAAATATTAGATGAAGAAGATGATTCAATAGGGGTACTAAAAAAATATTCCATTTTAATAAAAGTAATTTTATTATTAATAGGAACCCATGTTATATCCTTTTCAATGAAATCCCCAGTTTATTTAGAACAATATCTTCCTAACAAAATTACATAATTACTAATAATATCCAACACCTAAACATTAGTCATACATATAATCCATTCATCATGTGCAATTTTAATAACTATGTCACAAAATATTCCACAACTCTTAGTTTGTCTAGAAAAAAAATAGTAAGTTTTCTATTATCTGCTTCATAAGATATACCTAATTGATTTGCAATGAACTTAGGCATAATATTATTTGAGTCACCTATATCTAAGATATAATTATTAATTATTTTATTATCAATGTTAACAATAACATAGAAGGGAGGAATGTAATCAATAGGAGGGTCAAAATATCGATCATAAATATACTCATAATTACTTTCCTCTTACAAACTTACATCAACTCTAGGATTTTTTACTACTTAATTAATCTTATTAAGCTATCCTAGAAGACTAAATACTTGTAGTAAAAAAAATCCAACCTTAATTTTTGATAAATCATCAATTATATTATAAGTTTTGTCATCAATTTATCCAAAAAAATTATATTTATAATGTTGATATTGACTATTATTATATCCAGTTGCAAAAGGATTATTTTATGTAACATTATCATTGAAATTATTAGTGTTATTCTGAGATGATTTCCATTTATCATCAAAAAAATAATTATCATTTACTATTTTATTATTTTGACTAGAACTATAATCTTTATTCCTAATATTTATAACATAAACATTCTCATTTTCTTAGGGATCATCAATAATGTTTATATTATATACTATATCTTCAATTATTTCATTTTTCCATGATGAAATTTCTTGAAATTAAGTACTACTAAACAAGTGTCTAGATTATGATCAGGTTCACAAATATTATAGTAATATATAATGCCTATCTTTTTATATTCTTTATTGTTCTTATTTAAGGAAGAAGGTTTATCATTAATTTATATTTTAATATCGACCATCTCATTTCCTAGACTTTGTATGGCCTTTAATATTTTTGAATTATCTAAATTTAAGCCTATAGAGGACCTATCTTTAAAGCCAATTATTTTAAGATTATTTTCATATTAAATATAGAAACCTAAAGTGTCACTATATTCCATAATGTATTTATCTTCTAAATCCATTTTATATTTTAAAGGTAAAGCATTGCAAAAAAAAAGTCTCAATAAATTTTTAGAAGGTGTAAGATCACAAGGTATCTTTTAACATAGTTTAGTGAACCTAAAAATGACATAATAAATTATCTCAACTAGATCAATAGTAAAATTCACAAGATAATTGACTAGATCAAAATATTATTTAGCTTTTCCAAATGATAAATCTATCCAATCTTCAACATCTCTCTAAGTGTCAATAACCTTAGTAGATAGACTAACAAGTACGTGTTAAGCTTTTACTTCTAATGTTTGGGCAAAAACTCTCAAGTAATTTTTTTATTAGTTATTTCAAGAGTAACACAAACTAATCTATAATCTTCTAATTGATTTTTCCAAGATTCTCCAACAACAACAAAAAACATTGGCATATTCAATCCCTTAAGAGAAGGTAAATTACAAGGATGATTACTGACATTAATTGGACTAGTAGAAATCTATGGTGCTACAACTATTTTCCATTCTTCTTGAGCATCTACTTGATCCTTACCTTTAGTGAGTTCATCTTGATCTCTATTATTTTATAACCCATGAAAAATATCATTTAATCTTTGATCTATGACTAGTTATTCTTCCACTAGTTGATCCCCCATTCAAAGTTTCAATAATTTTTACCTTAACTGAGTGATTATCTTGAACTTGATGTTCTTGATCTAAGTGAAAATTTAAAACAATAGTTTCAATAGGCAAAACAAAATCATCAAATAAAAAAGAATTAGAAATAAAATGAGTTCTAGGTCTAAGATTAGTAGTTAAAACTATTGATATATCTTCCTAAATTATTCTATTTGAATTCAAAATGACACATTGAGTCTCATGTGTAATATTTGAATACCAATCAATTTCAAATTTTGTAATCTCTTATTCTTGATTTATGACTTCAATAATCTGATGAAGATTTTTAGGATGATTGTACCATGCATAACATGTTAGATTGAAAGAAACATTAGTTTGATCATCTTCTATATTTATTCTAGGTTGAATAATATGAGGTTATTAACCTCCAAGAACCATTAATAAGAAGAGAAAAAAAAATATAAAAAAATCATATTTTTAAATGATATCCCTAACAAAGTCACCAAATTTATTGATGATGAAAATTTTACCATCAACGAACCAACCCTTTCACCTATTGTGAAGGTCAACTTGGAATCATACCAGTCTAATTATGGGGGTTCTAAAGGTTCATTTATGATCTTAAAGATGTGAGAGATTTTTTATAAGTTCTATAAAATAATCAACACGTTATCAAATGTAACTTATTTCATTATAACAATCAAAAATCTATTTTATCAAATCATGAATTCGTTAGAGTAATAATCTATAATATATTCTATCTGATAGAGAAAAGCAATTATTTAGATAGTCTCTTGCAGAATATAAATTTGATTCAATAAATATTCATATATTCTAAAATATTTCACTTCTTGTTTTAATATTCTCCAAGTTAAGTCCAAAATATGATAGAAAGAGAAGAAGACAAAATTAATATATGAAAGCTAAGACATTCAATCACTTAAATAAAAGAAAGAGACAACAAATAAAAAAACTAAAGGAAACTAGCTTACTAAGAAAATAAACTACTAAAGCTATAAAAATTAATTAAGACATACTCAAATCAAAACAAACTAAAAGAGTAAGGCAAAAGACTAAAAGATTAAACAAGGTCAAAAACTAAAAGTAAACAAAATTAAATTAACTAAGAAGATACTATTAAAAATAAATTTAAAATAAACAAAGGCTATAATCTAAGGACTTTAATAAATCTATAAACTAAATGTAGATAAGTCTAAAATTAAATAAACAAATTAAATTGGAACTAAGCTATGAAATAAACTACCAAATAATTAGACTATATAAATAGAAAACTACTATGTAATTGAAAAAGATTAAATCTAAACACTTTTAATAACTTAAACTATAAATGAATTTAAAATAAAATATTGATCTAAGAGGATTCTACTACTATCTAAACAAAGAAGAAGAACAATATCTAAACTAAATAAAATAGCAGATAAGAAGATAATCAGAATTAGAAACAAAATCATATTAGAAGAAAATAAAAAGAAAATAATATATTAAAGTTAGAGTTCAAAAGATTAAAATAATTATGTGAGTCCTAAAGGAGAGTAATCTTAGTATAAAAGGATAAATTTATTGAGAAAACCAACATTCTTTTTTTACAAAAACTTGAATGACAATTTTATAATTAAAATATATCAATGAAGTGTCATAAAAAATGAAATGTTCATCATTATTTAGGTTGAATACTTGGAATTTATACATATAACTATAAATAACAATTATCAAAAGATGTTAAGCTTAGTAATATTTATATAATCAGTAATAAATGATAAATAAAGATGGATATCCTTGTGTTGCATAAGCAATTAATTAACCATCAAATAAAGTACAATTGGCTATATCTGTGAAATTTGTACTATCTCAAAAGATTTACATAGAAAGAAGAAAAATTATTTATTGACTTCAAAAAATGTCTAGGTCCTGAATACTTATTGCTCTTCTATCTTCAAATGAGTCCTTGATCTCTTGTTATACCTTCAAACTTGGTTACAAATAAGTTATAACTAACTTTAGCTAGTTATTAGTTTATATTAACTAATTGAATTTTTTAAAAAGTCAATTAATTATAACAATTATTAATTAATGATAGGTTTAATTAAGCTTAATTTCCTAATTGATCAATTTTATTTAAATGTAAACCATGGGTAATAATCTTAATGGGTGGGGACCCATATTAATAAATAGTATAATAGAATACATATTTTGATCATAAAATAAATAAGTCAAATATTATTAAATCCTATTTATATTAATCCATAATACATATTAAAATAACTTAAGAATATATATTATATCAAATCCTAAAATTGTTGCATTTTCTAAAAATCATCAAAATATATCAAAGTCTAAAAACTAAAGTATCAAATTAAAATATCAAGTTCTATCATGAAAATTTTTAACAATAAAATAATGTTTATCCCTTAGATGACCAATAATCATCTGAATCAAACAACACCTCAATTACATGTTTGTCTTGTTCATGAAGATAAACATTATATTCTATGTCTTTAATAGGAAATAATACCAGTCTTGTTCCTAAATCAGTTGCATTGTCATCAGTCTCCAATTTGACTTTTTTCAACATCTTAACCTCCATTGGTGTCTCTATCTTAGATTGACTTTCAAATCTCTTTTTTATAGTCCTATTTTATATATTGAAAGGTGTAATATTCATTATCTTTCTCCTACCAACATATCCTTGAATTACCAAATTCAATCTCTCAAATCTAAAGATAGGTTCATTATGCAAAACAACTATAATCAACCTTTTACATTTTCTAGCAAGTTCTACATGAGAAGCAAAAGGTACATCTGAAGGGATGGCTAAATTCTTAATGTTTTTATCATGGGTATACTCAATTTCTAATTGTGTGGTCTAATTTATAGGAAAAGATTCAATAATAGGTTCAATTCTCTCAACATGGGGAGGTTGGAGTGCTACATGCTAAAGGTTATTGTCTAGATGATGAGATGAACTAATTTGAGAAGGGGTTTGGGCTCCAAAGCTATGGAAAAAAAATTGTTACCTATATAACCACTATTAACTAGATTAGTAGGAAAATTACTTAAAATGTCCCAAAATTTAGGATTAGAAGCATCAAAGTGAATGGACATTCTTGTTCCCCTCTGAAACTTAAGACCAATATTCCTTGCATAAAAAAACCTCTATGAAATATTCTATTAGGATTTGTATAGTTAGCATCACTATGAAAATTCTATCCCCATCTCCTATTCTCATTAATTCTTGTTGAACCTAGTTGATCTCACCTAGACATTATGAAAAAATCTAAAATGAATTAAAATAAAGACCGAGAATAAATAAACTATTCAAAATAAGTAAGACTAAATACTATGTCTATTGAATAACAAACTAAACTTAGCCTCATCATAATCTTAACTTCATTTAAATGTATTAAAATCAACTAAAAATTATAGCCAATATCACAATGCCATAATTTCATTAACAAAATACCTCATCAATACACCATAGTGAACAATATTTATTCATAAAATCTAGGGTTTAAACAACTCTTACACAAATGTCCTCAAACATATCATCCTAAATTTCATGAAAGAAACCTCAAATATACTTTAGTAACAAAACTTTACAAAGTGAGACACAAGTCACTATGAAGAAATGCATTGACCACTTCAAATCAAGGTTTAAAATAAATCTTTAATCTATTGGTAGCACTTAAACATAGAAATCATTGAAAACCATTTTTAAAATATCAAATACCCATGCCATTCAAACAAAAGAATCTATCAGGCACATTTAATTCAAAATTTTTAAGAACCAATATGTTGAAAATTTTTACATGAAAACCATGAACTTCCTTTGTTTGACTAACTTTATCTTGACAAAATATGTTAAACAAATGAATACGAGCTATGGATCTAGATATGAGATCAAGATAAAATACGTACATAAAACCAACAAAAAATATATGTGTTAAAACCTCTAAGAGGTATAAAACTCACAAATATTATTCATATTATGAGAAATTCAATGTACCCAATACAAGCTTTTTCTTCTTACTTATTCATAATTATTCACAAACCAATATGGATAGATTGGAATGCATAAGCATCTTAAATATATTTTACAATGTATCATCTCTTTAATATATGGAAATATATATGATCATTTTAATACAACCATTGGAGAAGTGGGACCCTTTCCAATGGTCAGATTACATGGGTCCAACTTTGTCCCCTTTGTCACATGGGTTGGCATCTTTGACCATAGGTCATGATTCCAACTTAAACCAGTAATTCCAACATTAATAATAGTATGCTTTATTATTTCATGAGAATAACCTCCTAAATAATAAAGCATATTATTTATTTAATGTTGTAATTAATATATTAAGGGTACATAAATTCACCACTTAATGATTGCATGCTCCAACACTCCCCCTTTATGTTAAGTGGGGATTTTTAAAGCAAATATCCATCCATATAGTCATTCTTTTATAATAAAGGTAAAATCCATCACACTTGGTGTGGATAAAGGTAGTGATGACATCCATAAAAAAATTTCACCAATGTGCAACCTTTCCATAGGCCAAAAAAATATTCTATCATTTATGGAGGCGACTTCTCCAAAACTGATATAGTTTAATGTAATAAGGGTATATAAATACACCACTTAATGATTATATATTATAATAATAGTCACCTTCATAAATAAAGGAATTGTACACCATAAACCATCTATGATGATTTTAGGATGTGAAGGAAAAAACCTTCATCATTCCAAAGTTACCTTTTGAAAGAAAAGGAATTACAATCCATAAACTACTTAAAGTAAGTTGAGGCTAACATGATCATGAAATTACCAGCCATAGTTTCTCATGAACAATTAAAAAATAAATGGAACCTTTTATAACATAAAGACATCCATATGCTTATCAGTATTGGGTACAAAATTAAAACTTCCATAAAAAGTTTACTTAAATCACATAAGTGATTTAGCAATTCTATATAATGAGAAGAAGAAAGCTATAAGGCCAATAAGTGACATTTCCATGAACACTCCCCTCAATGGTAGCTCTAAAATTCCTATCATTGTATAAAATTAACAAGACTTGGTGGAATAAAGTAGTTGGTGAATACATATGTTACTTATGTGCCCATAGGACATTATGAAGATCACCATTGAGTAGTTTTATCTCAGATAACCTGTACATGTACTTCACTAGTTTTTTGGTGGTACATTGGAATTTTCTCCTTAATTATACAACTTTATCACCTTCAAAAACTTCCAAAACATATAAAAAATAATGGATTCATGATATCATATAATTGTTAGCATCAAAATAACCACATCCATAAATATAACAAATGACATGTTTTTTTATGATAAAGCACAATAAAAACCATCAAGTCATAAACAAGTTCACTACTTTGATTACAACGCTAGTGACAAACATAAATTATTTTATGCAATTTATTATTGGACATCTCCAATATTGAAAATATGAGCATCATCATCCATCATGTGATGAACATACAATAATTTTATTAATAATATGATACTAAATCATTTAGATATCTTATTAGCAATAACTCATTGAAGTTGTATAAAAACTTTGCAAGTTTAATAAGCTTCAATTTTCCAATGATATATATTTGGAAATAAAAATTGAGGTATGTAGCCTCTTATACATAAAATAGAGATTATAATGATATGCGATCATCTAATAAAATATACATAAGACTAAAATTAATTTCAGAGATGTATGAATAGAATGCTTGGTAAGTTAAATGATGGAGAGCAAATAATGCAAACTCCATTTACACTTACATTCCAAATGAATCATATAATCATGTTAGTATAAAAAATCAAATGACTCATAAATCAAATGAAATAATCTAAATATGTTAGTATAAACTTGCTTTATTTATAAAATGATAGTATATAAGCATTTTATCATAAACAATCAAATGATACAACATTCAAATGAGAGTATCTAAGCCTGTTAGCATAAAAGATACTTTTTAAAAATTGGAATTATAAAACATGTTCAAAATGAAACATGATGATATGTATAAAATTTTAACTCATTTTAAATTGAAAATAATCATAATGTAATCAAAATTTTGAAAATAATATTATTTTCTCATCTAACATCTTGAATAAAAATTTGAGATTCATCTTCATACATAATCATCAATGTATGGTATGTATATTGACTTCTAGTCAATTATTAATACTATCAAGATTATATTATCTAATTAAGGATTTTTCACTTAGGTCTTTTTATATTGAACACAAGTAATAAGGCTCCCCCTCATAGTCTAAGTTATCCAAAATTGGATCAACTTCCTCTAAGGTATCTATTTATTCATAAGGAGAAATAGGAGAGTTAGGTTCATCAAATTATGAAATTAAATGAGGTTCCATAGGAGGCTCATATAAATATTTTTAAAGACATAAACATTCCTATTTTTAATGATTTGTCTAGAATATAAATCATACACTCTTAATGCTTTAGTCTATTCTCCATAGCCATGAAAAATGTAAGCACACAAGGTAGGATTACATTTCTTTCTTTTTTATTTTAGGAATAAAAAATAGAAGCATTTTTACCAAATATCCTAATGTGAGAAACACTTGGTTTATTTTCAGACCAAAATATATAAAAATATAAATTTAGTTTGCAATTTGAAAGAACCTAGATAAAGTTTCACTAACAACAAAATAGATTTACTAAACTATTATAATGGCACATAATATGACATGAACATACAAATAATGCACAAATTATGATCTAGGTACCATACAATCCTTTATGCCAAGCCTTATGCATACATTTATTATCAACTCATATAGAACATTATTTTTAGATATGACACAAGTTTCAATATTAGTATACATTTATCAGGGTGTAGAAGGATGCAAGGCTTTAGTATCATGATATTTTGAGTATAAGTTTGGACTGATGCTTATCGCATAAACATTCTCAATAAAATTCATGATGAAGACATAGAATAAAGGCCACCATAAATTACAAAGTGAATATGAATTATTTAAGACAATAATAGCGTGACATGGTAAAGTCACCAAGATGCTAACATAGACCATCTTCATTATCACACTTCAAAACTATTTCACAACACGATAAACCAATAATAATATTATAATGAATAAAATGCTTCTACAAAGAGAAACAACATTTTTTCAAAACAAAATTTTGTCAACTAATATCAATATCCTCATCTATGAGTATACTTATGAAACCAAATAACAAAACTCATATGAATAACATGCCAAAATAAACTGACATTTAAAGTGGGTTTTAGTGAAAAACTAAATGTTTCACCCATAATTTTGGATTAAACCATGTTTGGAATTAGGTTGCCAAAACTAGAAAATATCCTTGAAAAAGATAAATTAAAGTTTCTAGGATATTATGAAGCTATGAGAAAACATAATAAAATTCTAGATTTTTGAAACGTTAATTTTTTTATTTAATCAAGTTGATTCCAATGTGACTTTACAAGTCAACAAGTAAAGCATAGTGCATTATTTCTACAACTTCATTCAAAATTGTTCTTGAAAAATAATGTAAGATTAATAAGAATTCATTATGGTTATTATTTTTGTTGACATCTAATTCCTAACACCATTTGTGTTGAAATTGTCAATCTTACTCGAATTGTAATCAAATGCACATTTTAGGTCAAAATCCATAAAATGTGCTAAATGGTTTGAAATTGTCATTTGAAAGTGTTAATTTAGGTCAAAGTATCCCTAAATGGAGCAATGCAATTTATGGGCTAGCTAACTTTGGTCAATTCCTTTCAAGTCAAAATGATGATTTTGCCTTTTTGTGTTCTATATCACTCTTTTCATGTAATTCATTGTTACACGTCACATACCTTTATTATTTTGTGTTGAAAACATCCTAAATGGGAATACAGTTCCAACACATCTAATTTCACCTTCTAATTCTTCCCAAGTCAAATTAGGACCTAGTAATATGAGTTTTTGATCATTTTGATTAATTGAGGGCTAATTTTCAAATAATTTATATTAATTTTAATTAAACTTGTTTAAGGATAATTGATCCAAATCAAGATCTTAATTCAATTTTCCATGAGATTTGTTGATTTTTTTTTTTGGAAATTGATTTCTATTATCTACATCATCAAGTGATGTCATCTATGTAGTGGCATCCATCAAGCCATAAGTGCATAAAATATCAATATTATGGGTCTCCCATGAATATTTATTACCTCCCATGCCTCATAAATTTCCATTCTTCCAAATTCATGATGAGGATAATTATGGATTCTAACTACATAATTCAATTAATCCATGACCACACATCTCAATCTTGAGATGGATGGTCATGGTTGATTCTAGTCATTCTTGAAAATATAAAAATAGAGAGACCATGGACATCATTTTTAAGCTTGATTTGTGCAAAGTTATTATTATGAATTATCTTCACAATCCTTTGCATTTGACCATTGCTTTTAATTACAAGCTTCATTCATAGGATAATTTAGTGATTTCACATCTTGAGTCTAGTTTCTAAGAAGTGTTCTTGAGACCACGTAGGAGTTTTTCCACCATTTTTGACAAATACAAGGATGCTTAATCAGGGGAGAACACATTTATGATCCACTTTTGGATGATAGAATCCATTTGGGAAGGTAACTAGCATGATTTATTTCATTTGTTTCTTCATTATCATTTGAGAATTGCCTTTGAATAGATAGGATTAGTTAGTTAGTTCTCTATGCATTTATCTTAGATTTATAGACTAATGTTTGACTAACTTGATTTGTAATCCTAATCTAGATTTTGGCACACCTAATTGGAATGCAACCCATAAATTTTCTCACAAATCCTTTATAAACAACCTACTAACTATTTTCATGTAGGCTCTTGGAGTATGGAAGCAAAGAAAGTAAACATTTGAGAAAACAAGCCAATTTTTATAAACCATAGTTTTATTCTCAAGACAACCCAACTTAGCTCTGGTTCAACCCAACTCAGCTCTAGTTTATCCCAAATTGGCTCTAGTTCATCCCAAATCATATTTGGTTCATCTAAACTCAACTCTCTTTTAACCTGACTCAGCTCTAGTCCACCCTAACTCAGCTTTAATTCAGTGTAGCTTGGTTCTAGTTTATCCTAACTTGGCTCTAGTTCAGCCTGACTCAGCTCTAGTTCACCCCAACTCACATATCTAACCCAACTCACCTATCTAACCCAACTCACCTATTAACCTAGCATCCCTATCAACCCAACTCACCTGTCTAACATAACTCACTTGTCTAACCTAACTCACTTGTCAACCCAACTCACCCATCTAACCCAACTCACCTATCTAACCTAGCTTGACTATTAACCCTAGAGCTAAAATTCTTAATGTCATTTGCTTAAACTCTTAAGTTATTTAAAGCAAGTCCTTATAATTATGTTTTTATAGGTTTAATGGGTATTTTGAAAGTTATTTTGAATTCTTTTGACTAATCAAACACACTTTTAGTTGGGTTTAAAATGAACATGCTTGATTTCACACATTTGAATTAGTACTTAAAATGAACCTAAGATTTGACTAAGTCTTAAATACATTTCATTTATTGCTTAAAGCACATCATAACTCCTGCAACATTTTAAAATTTGGTGCTTTAATCATGA
This sequence comes from Torreya grandis, assembly GCA_037957365.1. Taxonomy (NCBI): domain Eukaryota; kingdom Viridiplantae; phylum Streptophyta; class Pinopsida; order Cupressales; family Taxaceae; genus Torreya; species Torreya grandis. The sequence continues at coordinate 282,942 of JARHVA010007074.1, forward strand.
AATTAGGCTAAGTCTTGAATCTTCAATTTGGGCTTAAAATAAACTTAGGTCTTTATTGCTTCATGTGGCCTTTTTTGTGCAATCTTTGACCATTTTAGCAATTAGGGTCAAGGGCTAAAAAGAACATCACCTAATCTCTTATTTGGTACTTAAAATTGAACTCATTTGTCAAGTTTGTATGCAATAGGTGATTAATTAATTGATTATAAAAAATAAGGATGTTGAATGTATGCTCTTCCATCCGTCCCCCTTAGGGAAATTTTAGAATAAAAAGCACCATCCTTATTGCAAGAAAGCCTAGTCCAAGGTTTAGAAATAATGTCATCTAAAGCACTCCCCAAAAAATCATCATAATTTGGGGTAATCTTGAAAATGACCCTAAATTATTTCTTTTTATGTCTTTCATTTCATTCAATCTTGGCTTGTGAGGGGGACTTCATTACCTCCTATGAGTTTTTTAGGGAAGATTTGACTTGGGGTTTCATCTCCTGGCACTAAATTCAAATTGATCCCACTAGGATTAGAGGATGAGACATAATGTACACAATTAGACATCCCACTACAATAGATGGATAATAAGATATATAGGTTGGAAAAAGGACTAGACATCTTTGTATCAAGCCAAGTGTTTTAGACCTAAAATTGATGATTTTACTTTTCATCATTTGACGTCAAATTAATTGTAAAATTTATTCCCCTAGAAATGTTCAAAAACTTTCTAATGTAGTCGACCTTACTTTTCCATACCTTGTCAATTTCGACTTAAGACATTTTTTTTCATTAGCTTACTTAGTCTTGATTTATGTCTAAAGCTACTTGTTAACTCAATGAATTTAACCAAAACACATTGTCCTCAATTTTCTTGAGCAAGCGAGGTGTTACATTGTCCCATTGAAAAATTTATCTTTTCCTTGTTCAAATTGTTATCAAAAACCTCATGTCATATCACCCACTTTAGCATAGTCATGCTACCCAAATAAGTATAAATCTTTTACCCAATTTATTTAAGTCCCTAATTTATAATCCGTATTCAAAATTGAACCTTTCTAAGTTTTAAGGGTTGATGTGTTAAAGTGGGTTCACCATTTGCACACTAAACTTGTTCTAACTTGGGTTCAATTTTCCATTTGGATTGAGGTCCATTTATTAGATTTAAAATCACATTATCATCTTGGTGGACTAAAGTCATCTTGTGTATGGTTTACGATTTGAGTCTTAGAACATACTTTATTCTACTAGAGCTATATAGTGAGCTTGTACTACCCATTTGATTCTATCCTTGTACTTAGTGATTCACTTATGTTTTTACATCTTAATTTGCTTTTTCCATTTTGTCTTCTTCATAATTTAGAGAGATTTCTTCTAATTTTCTAGGGTCAACTCATCCAAGTTAGAACTAGATTTTATAGTATATGCATATTACCAAAATCTAGGCTTTAGTGTACTAGTTTTCACCTCGGATATTTGAATTTATCTTACCCTCTTCCAATATATTTTATTTCAACTTTACCAAAGGTTGAGTAAACTTTCAAACAAAATCTTCTAATTGTGTGTGGTTCCAAGCCACCCTCCTTTATAATCTCTTTGGTACCTTAGTTATTTGTTTGAAAGAGAACCACAACATATTTTATTTGAGTAGTTGCCAAACATTGGTCCAAATTTAGTAAAACACATAGGAAAACTCTTTTAAGCATGACTCAAAGGTTCATGTGTAGTGTGGCTTCTTATGGCCTTAGTTATGAGAATGAGTAATTTTATGATGGTTAAGATAACCCCATTGTTTTTTATGACATCCCCATAATAGTAAGATCTGAAAATGATTACAATGAATATCAACCCTAAGAAGATCAAGATGAAGCACTTCTTAGGTTGATAGAATCAGGTGCTAGACTACCTTCAAACTTTCCTATAGAAGAACTACATACCTTAGTTATAGAAGGAGAAAAATGATGACAAAAGAAAGATTTTTCACAAATAGACATACCTTCTTCTTATAACAAAGGAAAAGAAATACAAATAGATTCAAAACCCACAAATGTAGATCTTATATCTAAGATCAAGATAATAAGTTAATGATATGTAGATAAACTTATAGTATACTTAATTGACTCATTAGTTTCCACTTCAATTCACAATGATTATTTGAAAGAACAAGGAAATGTGGTTGAAAGCACAAAACAAATATTTGATGAGAACATAACCATAGTGGATCAAAGTAATCTAAAAAAATAGTTAAAGTCATAAGAGACATTAAAAAATGTTCCATTTGACATGGAACATACATTCTTAAATCATCAATAACCTCTTGTTACCTTACAAACTCAAAAACCCAAACATTTAGTTTGAATTGAGGAAATCCCTCAAGACAATTTAGATAGTTATTTTCAATCAACATAGAAATTAGTAAATAAGCACAAAATTTTTGAAAATCAACAACATACCAAACAAGCAATTAATCAATGACCTATTTTCTTGACTCAAGGAACAAATCAAAACCAAGTCATGGATAAAAAGGCATACACTCCTTATAGACCCACACATCAAAATTAGGGGCACATTCCAACCCAACAACAACAACATCAGGGGCACATTCCACTGCAACAAAAATAATAGGGGCACATTCCACCCCAACAATAAAAATAATAGGGTCACATTTCACCCCAAAAATAATAAAACTAAGGCACATTCCACCCCAAAATTATGAAACAAGGGGAACATTCCACCCCAACAACATCTTATTCAATATAAAAATACAACAAACATGCAAGAGTGGAATTCTATGAAGGAAATTGTTCAAGGATTGGAGATGAATAATAGAGTCAAAAAGTACAAATTTGATGAGATATGTCCATATCCATTTGGTTTATCTATTCTCTAAAACCCATTTCCAACTCATTTTAAGGAACCCAAATTTGACAAGTACAAAGGAAATCGAGATCCACGTGAGCACATACATGCATTATTTATCTTATGTCAAGAGTTTGCTTATAGTACTAAATATTTACTATGACTATTTCCATGAAGTTTAGTGAGACAATATCTTGATTGGCTACTTAAAATACCAAAGGGATTAGTTGAATATTGGAATAACTTATCAAAAAAGTTCATTAACCATTTCTTATATAACATAAAACATGAATTAACTATTGTTGACTTATGTAAAGCCAAGAAACATGATGGTGAAAGTTTTATCACATATCTGCAAAGGTGGAGAGCATTGGTGGGATATTTTTGAAATAAATTTTCTAATAAATATTTGGTCGATATCTTTCCATAGATTACATCCTGAAGTCACACATAATCTATGGTTAGCTTATACTAGCTCATTTGAAGAAATTATTGGCAAAGGAGTGCAGATTGAGAAGGATATTATTGCTAAGGGCCTTGTTAATATTTTTGCACAAGGTCAAGCATCTAATAAAACTCAATCATCAACTCAAATAGTTAAAAAGGATAAACCAAAGGGATTTAACAAAAATAAGATCATGGTTGGAAATGGGGTGACTAAAACAAGGCACATACAAATGGTGTAGGATACAACTCCCCCAAATGTAAAAATAACTCCCCTAAATCCACCACCTAATTTACAAATATAACCTCCATGAAGGACATTTCATAACAATTTTAGGGTGTTTAGCAAATTAGGAGAATAAGTTGAAATAGTCTTACAAAAGCTTGTTGCTGCTAATTTAATTATATCACCAATACCAAGGCCATTTCTTCAAGATAAATTGAAACCTGATTGGTATAAGGAGAATTAATTATGTAACTTCCATTATTTTTTTTGTCATATAACATATTATTACATCTAATTATGACACATTATTGGATACTTTATTGAAAGTGGTGAATTATAAATTAAGTTGGCTCCTAACCAAGACACAAATTAGGATATGGTAATCTACAAAGATCCATTTCCTCAACATAATCCACCAAAAACACTAATAAAAAATCTAAAACAAGGTCAAAATTAAGGATAGAGGTAAATTAAAAACTAGCATCAGGGTCAAATTAGTGATGATCATAATTAGGATCATAATACCCATATTAACAATGTGGCTTACAACATGTCGTATAACTATAAAAATACTATGGGGAACATTTATGTTTCCCACATTTACACTATTACTATGAAATCACATGTATAATCTCATGTTATTCATAGCATGGGACCCATAATTATAGGGTCAACACCATCTCCCCCTAGTAATACTAAATCAAGTTCACATAATCATGTTGTGACTCTATTTACATGGGTTAATAGTTCTGATCAACAACACCTTTATTCTAATTATAAAGGATCCTCATCAACTCAAAGCTATAAAAATATCGTTAAATGCATGTGAGTCATCATACAAGGCCCTTTTCCTTCCTCTTCTAATTATAATAACTCCTTGCCACCTCTAGGTGGTGTAGTCACAACTAGATGCTTGTGAGTTATCATCCAGGGCCCTTCACCCGCTTCTCAAATAAAACCCAATGATAACATGATGATGATGGTTCCAAAGCTTAATAATATCCCAAAAAAGACTAAAATAACTCAATCCATAATTAAAATCCTTATATTATAATGGACCAATTGAACAAAAACCCTGCACAAATTTCCATATTAGAACTCTTGTAGACATATGATGTCCATAAAACTATCATGAATAACCTTTTGAAAGAGTATATTGTGCCTAATGATATAAAACTTGATCAATTATAGAACCTATTTAGACATTTATTTTCATTTTAGAAAATCATATTTGATCAAAAAGACATGTCCACTCTTGGCCCAAACTATAATAACCCACTATATATTGAGATAATCATTACAAATGATAATATCAAGTGGGTTATTATACATAATGGTTCAGAGTTAAACATCATATAAACTAAATTGGTATGATTATTAGGCTACATATATAAATACATTCAACCAAAAACTATTACAATCAAGGCTTACAATAATGTCGAGAGGGATTTATCTGGTATATTTTGGTTACCAGTCATGGCTGGGTCTATTTATCATCACACATTACTCCATATTATAGATATTGAGATGAATTATAACATAATTCTTATTCATCCTTGGATCCATGAAGTACAAGTAGTTCCATCCACTTTTCACCAGTGCCTTAAGTTTCCCCATGATGGGATCAAGGTTACTATTCCCATTGATCAACAACCATATCAATATTACAAGCATCTTGAAGCTGAGTTTCATAATTATAACTATTTAAAAATTTCTATACTCATTTTAAAGAAGAAAAAATACATCATTTTTAATCCATATCCATCTATTTATATCAACCTTAGTGATCTATCCTCCACTTTGGCTGATCCATTTCCTATAGCTCTTGCCAACTAGGTTATTATTAAAGATGTAGGTATTTCCACGTACCATCTAAAGGACATCCTTCATATTGAAAAATTTACTAAATCCCCTAAATTATTTTGTAAGCCTAAAACTTATCAAACTCCTAATAGATCTAATTAGATTTGGTAGCCAAAAAAGAAACAATAAAAACCTCCTATAATTTTTGTACCTACAATCACACTAAAGAAAGATTTAGAGGCTTTTACTGAGGGAGATTGGTTATATTATGAATACCTTGATGATTTTTTTTAGAATCCAAAGTATCCTATCCCTATCTACATAATAAATCATCTTGATTATATAGGGAAAGGCCTTTTCCCACAAGTGTAACGAATTTTAGAACCCTTATTAGCTGGAGTTGTCAATTAGAATCATGGTCTTAGATTTAAACCACTAGAGGATGACCTCATGAATTTCAATTGTGACTCTTCCAAAGTGACTATAAATAAGACTCCTAGCAATGACATAACATCCCATTACAGGTTTTTTGATGAGCTTTCTGACGAATATTTATTTGATTCAAATTTCATATTAACCATAATGCCTATTGGAGCTTCCCATCCTGAAGCAAGAACCTATCTTAGTGGTGCTTTCCTTCCTAAAGTAGGACATTATATATTTACCATTAGATATTCCCATCCTAAATTAAATCCTCATTATGACCTATGCCTTTTCCATCCTAAATTAATATATTAGGACCAACAAAATTTGGTCATATGCCTTAATGAGTTTGAAAATGAAGATTCAATTAAAAAATACATGGGCCTACTAGATGGATTGCCCATTCGTGATCACAAATAGGGATTTGGTTTTTCATTGGATCCTTCTACCTAATTTTTAGAGGAGGTAAACTTTCTTGGTAATTATAAAGAATAAACATCAATATCTTCAAGTGAAAACCTCTTTGAGGTACTTGTTGATCAGGGAAAAAGTAAAGAAAAATATAAGCCTTTGATTGAAAACCTATTTCAAGTGATCCTCAATGGGAAAGTTTTCTCATCCCCTTAGGACATAGAAGGTCCATCTAACCCAAGTTCCATAGCTAGTGCAAGCATCTCTTTAGAACAACATCAAATATTTGAGCATCTTGCTCTTGAGTTTCCAGAGGTTTTTACTACTTAGCCTTTACCTGAGAAGGTAGATTCTGATTCTTCATACCATCTGAATCTTTGGGAGGAAAAACATAAATATATAGCATATGAAGATTATCATGACCATACATTACCTACAATTGTAGAAGATGGATCCACACTCCTTATGGAGAACATAATAGAAGTAAACTTGGTAACTTGTGAGGATCCCAAAATTATTTATCTTAGAGCTTCCCTTATTGAAGAAAAATATGAACATATTATATCCATTATTAAGGACTACATAGACATATTTTCATGGGAATATTATGACATGTCAGGCTTAGACCCATATTTAGTTGTGCATCATCTTGTTATTCATCCCAACGCTAAACTAGTCAAACAAAAATTGAGAAAGATGCATCCATGCATCACCCTTTTGGTTAATTTTGAACTGGAAAAGTTGTTAGGATCCAATTTTATTATACTATTGGATTACTCTAAATGGCTTTCCAACATAGTCCTAGTGAATAAAATGACCCCAGGTATATGTATTTATATTGATTTTTGAGATACCAACAAAGTGTTCCCTAAAGATGATTTTCCTCTACCCAATATCAACATGATCATCGACTCAACTACTGGGAATGAGATGTTATACTTAATGGATGGATTTTTTGGTTACAATAAAATCAAGATAGCCCCTAAAGATCAATGTAAGACTACGTTTACCACTATGTGGGGGGCATTCTATTACCAAGGCATGCCATTTGGTTTGAAGAATACTGGAGCCATATATCATCATGTAATGACTATAATTTTTCATGACATGATGCATGACATTATTAAGGACTATGTTAATGATATACTAGCAAAATCAAGAACAAGAGTTGGACATCCTAATGTTCTACAAAGAATCTTTGAGAGGCTTTATGAATATAAAGTCTACTTAAATGCCAAAAAATGTGTCTTTAGAGTCACATCAATAAAATTAATAAGGTTCATTATATCATAATGAGGGATTGAATTATACCTTGAAAAGTTAAACACTATTGTGGAAATGCCTCCACCAAACAATCTTAAATAGTTATAAGGTTTACAAAGAAAGATATAGTCTATACGTAGGTTCATTTTTTAATTGGTATATAAGTGCCACCCATTTACCCATCTCTTGAATAAATGGGTAACATTTCCATGGTATGAATATTATTAGTTAAAATTTGTAACTATTAAGACATACTTGGCCAATCCACCAATCTTAATACCATTAACACAAGGAAAACCACTGTTTTTTTATATATTAGCCATAGAACATGCATTAGGGGCACTTTTGGAATAGTATGATGATCATGGTCAGGAACACATTATTTACTATTTACACTATGAATTGGTAGCTTCTAAACGTAATTATATGCTATTGAGAAGGCATGTTTATCTATGGTGTTTACCACTCAAAAATTGTGACATTATATTATAAATAACAAACTATTGTTATTGCCAAGGTGGATCCTCACAAGTTCCTCTTATCTAATGTAGATATTCAAGGATTCATGGCTAAATGGGTTATGATCCTCAGTGAATTTGATATTGAGTACCAAAATTGTTAGTCAATCAAAGGTAAAGTACTTATTGATCAACTTATGGAAGCTCTTCTTATAGATACTCAACCTCTCAAGTTTAACTTTCTTGATGATTCTATCAAGATAGTAGAATAGGCACCACCTAAGCAGTGGACACTCCTTTTTGATAGATCCTTCACATCTTGGGGATTTAGAGCTAGCATATTGTTGGTCACACCATAAGGAAAGCTAATCCCCAAAGCATTCCATATATAATTTCATTGTATACATAATATGTCCAAATATGAGGCATTGGTTACAAGGCTCTATATTACTATGCAATGGGATATTCAAAGCTTAAAGGTCTATGGAGATTCAATTTAATCATAAATTAGACCACTGACCAATATCAAATAAGAGATGACAAGCTTATTCTTTACAAGTAAATTATCGATAAACTCAAAATACATTTCAAATATCTACAGTTTGAACAAGTTTTGAGAGTCAAAAATAGATCCATAGATGTAATGGAAACAATTGGTTCCATTATTCAAATGCATGATAGTGATAAAGAGTATTAGTTCTTGATTAAAAATCTTCTTTATTCAGTGCATATTATAACAAATTCACAGAGGGTATGTGTCATTTCTGGTCCTAATCCCTCACCTAAGCTACCATAGTACCAATATTTTTATAAGTATTTCTATAGTCATGTCTTCCCTACCAAACTTTCCAAAAAGCAATAGAAACTACTTATTCATCGCTTAACATGTTATACCCTCCTTGTAAACATGATTTATCATAAAGGCTATGATGTAATTCTTATTCATTATTTATCTTTGGGATAATCCAAGCTGGCACTAAAGAAGGTTCATGAAGGAATGTGTGGGGCCCATACCAATGGTGTAGTCCTAACAAAGAAACTCCTCAAAATAGACTATTATTGTCCTAAAATAGAGATAGATGCTTATAATTATGTAAGGAAGTGTTTTCCTTTTTAGTATAATGGAAACTTGGTACATGTACCTTCCTTACCAATGTAGTCAATCACAATACCATGGCCATTCTCAACATGGGGTCTTAATCTCATTGAGAAAATTAACTCAACATCTTCAGATGGCTATAAGCATATTTTGACTAAAATCAAGTACTTTACCAAGTGGATTGAGGCCATTCTTCTTACTTATGTTACGGAGAATCAAATAGCCAAATTTATTCATTACCATATCATCTATTGATATGGCATCCTAGGTCATATTATATCTGATAATGGAGGATCTTTTGTGAACCATGATGTGATATCTCTTTGTACAAAATTCAAGATCAAGCATAAGAAATCAAATAAATATAAATTGAAAGGTAATTAATAAGCTGAGGCATCAAATAAAACCATTATTACCATCTTAAATAATATTGTCAATGATGCTAGCCATAACTGGCACTTACAACTCTTTCCTACCCTTTGGGCTTATAAAATAAATCATCACACCACAACTAGAGCCACTCTATACTCCCTTGTTTTTGGCACTAAAGTTATCATCCTAGTCGAGATTGACATACCATCATTAATAATAGCACTAGAGCACATTGAAGATGATGAAGACTATAGAGCCTCATGGTTGCAAGAACTAGAAATTCTTGATGGTAAGCATTTGGCTGCCCTGGAAAACTTGTATTCTTATTAGAATATATTCTAGAGAAGCTACAAAAAGCACATTCTCCCTTGATATTTTGAGATTAGCTACCTATTTTTGAAAGAGAACCAAAATAACATGAATGTTGAATGTAAAAAGAAGGTAAGTTTTAGCCTAATTGGTTGGGAGCATATATTTTCATGGTGAAATATAGATTAGGAGCATATCACCTAGATAAACCTAATGGTGAAGAACTTCCATATCCCATGAACATCATACACCTTAAGAGGTTATATGCATGAATAGATTTGAAACATTTTCTAAAAGACCCCTAACATGGGGACAACTTGTGCTGAAGTAATTTTATCCCACTCTTTTATCCTACCCTAAATACATGTTATACTATCCTGACCCACTCTTTATGACTTCAAACAGTGAAGGTTTTAAATCATTTGCACTTTCAACACATTTTATCCTATCCTTCACCATTATCTTTGAGAACCATATTCTTTATCCCACTCTAGACCATCCATATGTTGGACCTTAATCTTTGGACCATTCTCTTTGAGAACCATATTATTTGTTATTTATACGGCATGTTGTAGGCTTGAACACTTTTTATCCATTGACCAATTATGATGTTGAACATTATGAACATCCTTATTAGTAGTTATATAAATTAGTTTAGCCAGGATAGTTTTGTGCAGCTTAAGACAAGTGAACAAAAACATCTTCTTAGTTTAAAGTCTTTACCACACTATTATAGATCAGTGAACACAAATCATTCTTCAAAGATACTTCATGTTGTACACTATTGTATATTACATTTTTTTCTCTTTGTTATCTTATCAAGTACCTTTCTCTCACCAATTTGTGAACATGGGTTGTTATAGCTAGCTTAAATATTTTATTGGAACCTCTACTCTTGGACATGCATTTCCTTGACTAGATTGTCCCACCTTGTGCATATTTTATCCCAATATACACTAAAGACATTGGAAATTCTTAAAAAATACCAAAAACATTAGAACATGATCCAAAAAATAACCAAAAACATTATCTCACACTTTTTTACATGTGTACATTCTTGTTCCACCATGTTATACTCTTGCCATTTCTCAAGCAAAGTAACACTAGTTCATATTGTCCCATGCACTTGCCATTTTATAATATCATTCTTTCTCATCCCATCAACTTGTTGTTTACATGACCATTCTTGTTTTTATTTCATATATTCCATTTCTTCTAAAACATCAATCATGCTGGTCTAATCATCATTTTTCTTCTATCCCATTTCCTGTGAGAACTACATTTGGCTTGATGTTCATGTTAGAATATGAGTCCATATAACTATGTAGGAAGTGTCCACTTATCTTGTACATTTAGAGTCAGCTTAGTCAACCCCTTCATTTTGTCCTCTTCCACCATTTATTTTGTCATTGTTCTTCTTCAATTATGGAAAAATTATTTATTCATTATTCTTTGTTAAATAGTGGTGGAAAGTAGTGCCTTTACCGCACATGCATAAACATTTATCTTTAAACTGCACCAACTTGGTTTTTGTTTGTGTATGTTTATTTGAATTTTTTTGGTGTTTTATTGGTGTTTTTTTTAATTTAACACCTCTCCTTTTCTCTTTTTATTAATTCTTGTCTTATTTTGGTCGTGTGTTTCCCTATATGTTTTCTCTTATATCTTTTGTGTTTCTAAACACCTTGATCATTCACATGGATCTTTATTGTTTATATCTTGATCCTATGATATTACATTGTTCTTGGACCATTATATTTATTTGATTATTTGTGGTGTTTTATTTTTCTATTTGATTTTGCTTTTCTCTTTTGCGATTAAAAATGCCTTGATGGTCCACATGGATCTTGATTATTCATATCTTGGTCTCATGTTGTTTACATGTTCTTACTATTTATTTTTAAATATTTTTATTCCTAATTAAGTCTTGATTGATCATATCTTGATTTAAAGGTAGGTTCATTTATGTTTATCTTTTTCTTTGTCTTTACTTTTTTGTTTAGATGTAAATAGTTGTAACTCTAGTTTTGGTCATTATTTTACCATTATCCTTCGTTATAGGTATTCACATTTGAACTAGATCAACACAATTGGAATATTATGTCATTATATGTTTTAGATTATGGTAAAACTAGGTTTTGAAGGGACCTTGAAACCCTTTAATAGGAATAAAAAGATAAAACATTAACATCCACCAAGATAGGCAGTCCTAAAGCCTACTAAAGATTAGCATCAAAATCAGGTTTTACTGGGACCTAAAACCACAAACATAGTCCACTAAAAGTACCCATGTTTTACAAGGACCTGAAACCTCAAATAAAGTTTAAGAAAAAGAACCAAGAAAAAGGATCAAAAACTAGAACCAGTTACAACAACCAGCAAAAAGGACCTGAATAGGAACAAAACCAACAAAGAAGACCCTAGGCTTCTATTGCAATTCCATGATCATCTTGACAGCCTCCCTCCCAATCGTAGAAGTATCTTGAATGGAATTAGTAGCTGAAGTAGCAGCTGCTTACAACTCTACCTTGTCCTCTTACTTGGACCCTCCAAAGATATTATTTCTTCATTTGCTCTTTTACCAAGGTTAGCTACAATAGCATAGATGCTTGATGTTACCTGCTCCACCTTTGTTCTACTTTCCTTGATAAGCATTTTAAGATTATGCTCATAATCTTTAAGTTTTTTTGGGATATCTCTCATTTACCCCTATAAATGGTTGATTATGGTCTAATCAACATCCCGATTGTGTTGTATTTTTTCCACTTTCTTCTTCAGCCCCATTATTTCATTATAGATCCAAGAATCAACTTGGAGAATAGAGTCAGCTTTGAACTTGGTAGAATGTAGGAAGGAAAGATTGGTTTCCCTCTATGGAGATTCAAAAGTTTCTTCTATAATCTCATGTGGAGGGGAATCAACCTTTTCAATATGTTCCTCCCTATCCATCTATTCCTCCTCTTTAGTCTCAATAGGGTCTTCATGCTGAACAGGGTCTTCCTTTTCTTGTCCCCCAATCTCCATAGTAGGAGTAGAAACCAAAACCATATGAACCTCCTTTCTCATAGAGATTGGATCATCAATTAAAATGTATTTGTCTTTGACACCTCCTCCAGACACAGTCTGATTACCCTCATTATCAGAATTACTCTGTTTAGAGTTTCCCTCAGTTGTATCCCCTTCATTCCCTTCCTCAATTTTTCCTTTAGTTTCCAGATAACCTTCTAAATTTGAGCTGAACTCCCCAACATTCATCCCTTCTTCTTTCTTCATGACATCCTTCTTATAACTTTTAGTACTCTCTAACTCAAAATCCTCTTCTACAATATGTTTTTGAGAACTAGAGGGTTCTGGTTTTTCCTTTTCTATCCCTTTAACATTCTCATCCTTCTTACACTTTTTTGACTGAGAACCTTTATGTTTATCAGAATAAGGAGTCAAAGATTTGGATTTATTTTTACAAAAACCCTCTATGAGAAGTATCAGAACTTCATGTAAAATGGGGTGAGACTCCTTCCTATGGGCATACAAGCTTTGAAGCAACAAAAAATGAAAATAGAAAGGTAAAGAAATTATATCCTTGTGCCTGAAGTCGTTGAGAAAAATAAAATGAAATTTGTGAACTCTTTTATTCCTACCATCAAGCATAAAGTACTCACAGATACAACATAGCACATCTCACCAAATTCCTTTTATATGTTATTCATACTCATGATGCCTAATTTATTTTTCTATAACAAGCACTTTGTGCTTAGGTCTCAAAGTCTTAATGTCAACATCACTCCGATGAACAGTTCTCAACAACACTTTACATAATATAGGCTCATGATATGGAATTAGGCATCAAGGTATTAAAAATTTTAACACTAAAATATATTCTTGGAGGTGCATGTATTTGAATACATTGTGATTATAATCAATTATTGGTCAGTTTTGATCATTCCTCATTTCATTCTCTCCCAAAGATGGGTGAACTACATGGGCCAGATGTTCATGTTGCAACATGAGTCCATGGAATGATGTAGGCAATGCTAAATTTATATTAAGGTTAGCTCAACTATCTTTAATTATTATTTTATTCTATTTCATCACTTTATGCATTATCATATGTTTGGTTTTATATGGCTTTCTAAGCCATTACACCATCACATGTACTTTTGTGTTTACTCATTTTAACCTATCTTTTGGGTTATATCTTTGAGTTATTTTGCTTGCCAACTACCCATACTAGGGTCCATCATCTAAACCACATCTAAATCAAATTAGATATACAAGGGAAAACCATTATTTATTCTTAATGAATTATAAAAATTAGCTCTAATGGGGTCAAACTATTTTATCACAATCACATTTGTTCTATTGGGGCACTTCTTATTATCTTCTCTGTAGAGACCCCATTCTAGTGGTGATTCCCTTCATAATGTAGAACATTCTCTCTTTTCCTCTAATTCCAAGCTCTTCACACTACCTACCATGATCTAAATATTTAGTGTACAACTTGTCTTGGGATTGATCAATGCCACAAGCATGCAGCTTTTTTTCTAAAATACAGTATGTTTATAGTGTGTCCTTTAAATTTATGGATTATATCTTTCCCATTCCCCCTATCTTTGGGGCCTATTATACTTCTAATTATATTTTTATAATTGATGTTAATCACATGTGAAAGCATTATCTTGTCTAGATGTGATCTATTCCATGGGTTAATCTCTCACTTTCTCTCTCTTTTTGAGAGTCCATCATTTTATTCCATCCTAGTATGTATTCTTGAGGGGGCATCATGGGTCTATTCCAATTTATTATTGAAAAATATTTTATTTTAAAATATTTTTCTTCACTTGAATGTTTCACTACACCTTCTCAAATAGGGGTAAAATGTAGACATCCAATTCCTAACACCATTTGTGTTAAAATTGTCAATCTTACTCAAATTGCAATCCAATGCACATTTTAGGTCAAAATCCATAAAATGTGCTAAATGGTTCAAACTTGTCATGTAAAAGTGCCAATTTAGGTCAAAGTATCCCTAAATAGGGAAATTAAATTTATGGGCTAGCTAACTTTGATCAATTCATTTCAAGTCAAAATGATGATTGTTCTTTTTTGTGTTCTAGATCACTCTTTTCTTATAATTCATTGGTACACATCACATACCTTTGTTTTTTTATGTTGGAAACATCACAAATGGGAATATGGTTCCTAAGCATCTAATATCACCTTCTAATTCTCCCTGAGTTAAATTAGGACCTAATAATATGACTTTTTGACCGTTTTGATTAATAAAGGGCTAATTTCCAAATAAATTGAAAAAATGTTGATTATCCTTATTTAAGTCTAATTTATCAAAATAAAGAGCTTAAGTGTATTTTCCATGAGAATTATTGAATATTTATTTTGTAAATTGGTTTTTATTATCTACATCATCAGGTGATATCATCTATGGGGTGGCATCCATCAAGACATAAGTGCATAAAATATGAAGATTATGGGTTTCCCATACCTCTTTATTACCTATCATGTCTCATTAATGTCCCTTATTCCAAATTCATGTTGAGAATAATTATGGATTTTAATTACATAATTTAATTAATCCATGACCACACATCTCGATCTTGATATGGATGATCATGGTTGATTCTGGTCATTCTTGAAAATCTATACATAGACAAACTATGGACATCATTTCTAAGATTGATTTGTGTAAACTTATTATGTTGAATTGTCTCCACAATCCTTTGTATTTGACCATTGATTTTAGTTTCAAGCTTCATTCATAGGCTAATTTAGTGATTTCACATCTTGAGTCTAGATTTTGAGAAGTGCTATTGAGACAATGGAAGATTTTTATCACCATTTTTGACAAAGACAAGGATGATTAATAAATTGCGAACATGTTTTTGAGCTGATCTTGGATGATGGAATCCATTTTGGAAGGTAACTAGTATGATTTCTTTCATTTTTTTCTTCATTGTCATTTAAAAATTCCCTTTGAATAGATAGGCTTAGTTAGTTAGTTCTTTATGCATTTCTCTTGGATTTATGGACTAATGTTTGACCAACTTAATTTGTAATCCTAATCTACATTTTTCATATATTGTATGATAATTAGATTGTCTCTAAGTCTTAAATTCATAAAACACTAAGTTGAAGAATTTATTTGAACACCCTTTCTAAGTTATTTTGAGTTGTTTTAACACGTATGAAACTAATTAAACTAGGTTCACATATTGGTCAATTGATGAACTCATTAAAACATAAAAAAATGAAAATTCATTAACACAATAAGTTATATGACCATATTTTAAAGTGTCTCATAAAGATATTCTCAACATGCCTTGGATGTTTGGCTCATTGGAAGCCTATAAATATGATAGGGAATCCAATTATACACAAGGTGAGCAACAAATGTCATGAAGGATGAACAAATAAATAAAATTAGTCTAATTATACAACAAATCAAAAGGTGAATCACAAAATAAAACATTTTGGATTCAAATTATATAAACATATAAGGACAACTAGGAAGACTCTTGTCATTGATGTGGCATCATAAGTGGATGTGAAACACAAAGATAAAACTAATTTTTAAGATTGAATAATGGTAGTTTGAGAAAATATGTAGGCCCTACTGAAGAATTATGTGACATTCTTAAATACTTTTGAGACTAATAGAAAATATATACCAAGTCTTTGCATCAAGATACATGTTTTACTAAAAAACATAAAATTACACTCCTTATAATGTTGACACCCTAGGTTTACATTTTCAACATAAGAGGGGTTTAAGTTGGGACACTTAATTTAATGTGATTTTATACTAAATTTTACTATAAAAAAATTTAAAATGTATAATGAAACTAAATTATTCAAAATAGTCATGAAAACTTAGTGTTGTAAGTATTGCAAGAATCGATATCAAGTGTCACAAATAGTGTTAGGAGAGCACTATTTAACCAAATTATTGTAAAAAATATATAAGGAGGTTTAAAATAAACTCAAGGACATTCATAATGTGTTTTTAATGTGACAAAACCTACAAATTAATTGGTTGGATGACTATGGTCTACGAATAGTTGATAGGGTCATAAGACAAATAAAATGTCACACACGGCACACGTTCCCACATGAATGATCACACACATTAAAAAAAATTAATTTTTAAATATAAAATTACATTTTATCAAAAGGAAGGATTTAATTAATTTGAATACTATACCTCTCTCATGCAAATGATTTAGTAAAATTATGCTAGTCAACTAACCCACTAAACTTGCCAATGATAAACATGCACAAATTTATACATTAACTATTTTAAACATTTTTAAAAAAAATAAAAATAAAAATAAATATGTGCATGGATTTATAATAGATATAAATTAATTTGGAAAATGCAAATAATATTAAAAGCTAGGTTGGGACCCAAGCTTATGTAGAAAAGGAATAATTAAATAAAAACCACATTTAATAAATACTTGCATTTAAAAAATTAAAAAAAAAAGAACATATCCATTGAAGCTTACTAGAGATTAATGGCACCTCAAAAAATTTCACATGCTCAGTTATCTCTATAGACTTTTGTTTTCTCTAAAACTTTGGCAACCCTCCTATTTTTGCTTTTTGATCCACAAACTAGCTTCAAGTTTTGATTTTTGGCTCAAGAATGAATGTGGTAATTGTCTAAGATAAATTATGACACCCAAGAGGAGGAATTGAGCATTTGGTGAGAAATGGAGAACAATAGGATCAATTTATGACCATTTTCAACAATATAAAGCTCAAAATTACATGGAATTTACCTTTTGAAGCCTTCTATGTAACTATAACAAGGTTTTTTTTGACTAAAAATGAGTTTTTTTTTTTATAGCTATAATAACATCTGGGAGTAGTAGAGGAGAAGATAAAACATAGAATTGCCTTTAGATACTCCAAATGACCCCTCTAGGTGGATTTGAATGCCAAAAACTGATAAAACACCTTCCCTAAAACAAACAAAGACTACAAATGGATGTTTTTGAGTTTTTATTTTTTTCCATGGGCTGTACCAAGCCATACAAAGATGCAAAATGAGGTTTAGTAAATAAGGAAGAACATTGAAACAAAGTTTGTAGATATTGGAGAGAGTTTTATAGGGTTAAAAACTCTCAATGCAACCTCTAAGCACTAAAACCAAATTACATATGCTTAAAATATGAATTATTTATTTTATTATTTATTTGGAGGCTATACAGGTCATAGATGTCTATATAGGGATGTACAAGTAGCAAGGTGTCTCAAAAACTCTATTTCTAAGCTTCATTAGGCTCTCTAATGGTGTTTTCAAGCATGACTATGAAGATTTAACTTCTAAAAACTTGATAAATAGGAAATATAGAATCAAAAATAATTTTTTTTGGACTAAAATTCAGTTCTTAAAGGTCATATAAGCACAAAGGAGGAGAGATAAATTTTTAAAAAGAGCTATAGGAGTTTAAATCAAGCAAAATAAAGGTCTAAATTTGTTGAAATTATCCAAATTAAGCAGATAGAAATATTAGATTAGAGATTTACTACTTAAAATATAATATTTTACTAATTTTTATCTTTCATATGCTAAAAAATAGTGCTTAGGAATGGAATGAAAAAAAAATTTAGTGTTTCTATAGAAAATCTTGAATAGACAAACAAAAAAATTGCATATATATAACTAGAAACAAGATTTTTAATATTTCATTTCTCAAATTTTCAGCTTGATCTTCCAAAAAAACATTAAAAATAAATGATAAAAAAGAAACAAAACTTAAAATGAAATTTTATTTCCACTTGATTCGTTGGATCTGTAAATAAATTCTTCACACATAATGAAAGTGCACAAATCATGAACTTTGAAGGAGTGATAAGCCCAAAAACACTTTCATGAATGTTATATAAGATTTGAAAGTGTATTTTTGAGAAAATATAAGATTTAACACAAGTTGAAATGTACCAATCTATGATCTTACTACTTCATCATGCATCAACTAGCTCTAATATCATGATAGAACATGCAAAACAAATGCATACAAGCTATGGATCTAGATATGAGATTAACAGTAAAGACATACATGAAACCAACACAATATATATGTAGGAAAACCTCTAAGAGGTAAAAAAACCCACAAATATTATTCATATTATGAGAAACTCAATGTACCCAATACAAGCTTTTTCTTCTCACTTCTTCTCCACAATTCCTCACAAACCAAGATGGATAAATTATAATGAATAAACATCTTCACTAGATTTTGCAATGTAAAATCTTTATAATATAGATAAAGCCATATGACTATTGTAATATGACCATTGGAGAAGTGGGACCCTTTTCAATGGTAAGATTACATGGGTCTAACTTTGTCCCCTTGGTCACATGGGTTAGCATCTTTGACCATAGGTCATGATTCCAACCTAGACCAATAATTCCAACATTAATAAGAATATGTTTTATTATTTCATGAGCATGACCTCATAAATAATAAATCATATTTTTTATATAATGTTGTAATTAATATATTAAGGGTACATAAATGCACCACTTAACCATTACATGCTCCAATATATCCATGAATCAAAATATATCTATTCTTCATAAACCATATAAAATCAAACTAGAAAGTTGTCATCTAAGATATGCATTATTGTTTTTCCACCAAAACAACAAGCTAAAAATAAAAATATCAAGTCATAGAAAAAACCATTGAATCATACATCACAAAAATTACATACAAATCCTTTATCCTTATTTCAAACATCACCAAAACCCTCGATTATAGTGAATAAAAACTTCAAATATGCCTTAGAAAATCAATTAAATGCTCAAAACATCTCATGCATCTAGCCTTAAATGATTTTCTCAATCTATACTTCTCCATTATTTAAAACTTAGCTTCAAAATAAATAGATTTTAGCTTTTTTTAGACCCAAAATATCAAAGCCAAAAACCTAATACGCATGTTTGAGAAACTTTAGAAAACTCCTTTAGACAAACAAGAGCCAAATAAATAAGAACCCATTTGTACATATGTTGATGACAATCAAAAAGGCTTAAATTCCATTTTAGTTACATATGCAGTTTTATACATAACCCATAATTTATTTCAATCTTGTAGAAAATAAACTAATCAACACTTAAAATAAATCATTGTAACTTCTTGAAACATTCACATGTAGATGATTTAACCAAAAATAACTAAGTCATAGGTTATTCCTACTAAACAAATAGAATCTTTGTTGCATGTATATGAACCATCAACTAAAATTTTGTATCTTTTATAGTTCTGCACAACTTATCACTATTCTCAAAACCCTTCAAGAAACATATCATAACTTCTCAAATGATTTTCATTTCAAGAAATTTATCGTAACTTCTCAAATGATTTTCATGTAGATTTGAAGAGTACTATTTATTCATTGAAAACTATAAACTTTCTATAAATCTCCATAAAATAAAATTATTAACAATGCACAACATACCTGATGATGCACCTGAGATCTCTCCAATATTTTTCACCAATACCTCACTCTATAACCCAATAATTATCTAGCTAGTGCTTCACTTCTGCATCAAGGTTTGCAACCAAATGGACCAAAAACCAATAAATTCATTAGTTATATCTACAAACTATCTCCATAACTAAAAAAGTGAAGTGTTTAATTTTCATTGGCTTATATTTACTAATTGTGTACTTAGTGATTCAACCAATTCATTTATCAACTTCAACAAAATTATTCTTCACTAAATCTTCATGTTATAGTCTTAACCAACCTCCTCAAATCAGGGCAATCTTGAAACACATTAAATTATATTACCACCAAATATTATTGTCAATATTTACACTTTGATACCATACCTTTACATTTAATGTTCATGCCAACTCACACTGCCTTGGTGTCTATCTTTGCTAGCTAGTCTCCAGTGCATAACCAATAGATGTTTTGGGCTTGCTTTGTAATCATCATGATGGAATTTTTAATTTAAAATTCACATAGTGTCATGGTCTATGTAAATTATGATAATACCTTCTATAATATAACCCATACATAAGCCAAACAAATATATTTCATGATGAAGTCACAATCTCAACAAAATTCAATACCCCAGCATCATGACTTAGGTCTTAAAGCCAAATCATGTGATAAATAAAGCTTTTTTAAATCATTTAAAAGGTCTCAATTTAAGTAATGTTAATTTTTTTAAAAATTAACATAAGTATTTCAAAGAGACTCACATGCCATTAAACTTATCTCATGAAAAAAATCTAAGATCCCAACCTTTTCACCACATGAATCTTTATGACCAAGGAAATAATAAAATTCCTTTTATGCATCAGAACATATAATAGCTAGAATCTTGAAATTGATAACAAAATAGTAATATCAAAGAGGAATTTTTAATTTATGATACACAATAATAACACTCAATATATGCATCATTAGATAGATGAATTACCCAAACTTTCTATATAGATCTTAAATTTCTCACAACATCACCACATTATTTCCATCAATATTCTGAATGGTCATTAAATCACAAGTAATATGTAGAATTGAGACTATAATTTGATATGTAATTTCATGATAGTCTTATAATGAAGTGTATTAATTTGAGAATATAGCATTTTTTGAATGTAATAATTAATATCACCATTATCTTCTCTAAACTAGTAATTAAATCATTTATAGAATCATTATAATCTATTAAATTGTCAAGACTAAAAGCTCATTTCTCAACTAAAATTGTACTAAAAATCAAATTTATTGATCACATTTAAGTAATGTGTGTGTGTGTGTGTGTGTATTCATTAATCCATCATGATTTTTAAAATCACATAGAAACATAAACATGAATTCATCAACCAATCATTATCATTTCATAATAAAAAATATATCTTAAATATTGTCAATCAATAGGGTCCTCGACATAGTTTTAGATTTTATGATAGGGTCATCTTTATGGTATCATGTATTGAATTTTTTGAAAAAATTAAAGGGTGTAGAAAATTGGCATAAGACATCCGTAATTTTGTGTTTCATTTCTATTTGATTATTTCTAATTATAACTACCTTTGGGAAAATCAGTGTTTTACTATATGATACTAATTATAGCTTTCTTTGGACAAATTAGTATCATTCACCTATGTCATTATTTATTAATTATGATTTCCTATGGAAAAATCAAGAAAAACATCTTTATCATGCTTTGAAGCCCCACCTTGCCATTCTTATTTCATACTCTGCCATTAGCCTAGTTTAGAACTTGTTGCGAATTAGTCAAATTATTCTACTATAAGGTAGAACTATGGTGACTTGAGGTCACATACTAGGACTATTTAATTATCACTTGATTCATGTTTAGGATAGCTTAGTCACCCTTTACCATTTATCAAATTAGACCATTTAGTATCTAGTCATTCTCAAATCAAGTTGATATGCTTGGAAAAATCCAAAAACATTTGAAAATGATCTATAAAATCTTAACAATCACCAAATTAACCACTTCTTTGCCTTAAGGATTCTGGGACCCATATCTATTTCATAAGACACCACTTGTCCTTTACTTTCCCCATCCTTCTTGGCCCTAAAAACTTATGCTCTAATTATTGTATGAGTTATCATATTATGCGTTATGTATTCAACTTTGATAAATTAGTGGCTGATAGGATTCATCTCACATTCTTGTCATTTTGTGAGACCATTACCATATTCCTTGCCATACTAATGAAAGAATTAAATCATTTTGTGAGACCATTCTAATCCTTGCTCTAATTGTCAAACTCTTCCAAAATATCTCAAAACATCTAATTTGATAACCATGCCTAGTAATTGAAAATCATAATTAAATGCCAAATTTTAACTCAAATGGAGTTAGCTCAACTCACCTGGGGTTAGTTTAAACTCATTCCATGTTTAAACTCAACCTTGACACACCTTGGGTGAGATTTAACTTTTGAGGATATAAATACAAGTCCATACCTATTGATATTTAATCTCTTTTGATGTAAATTTATTATTCCCAACTTTATTCAAAGCTTTGATAGTGTAGAGTTGTTATGTAATATTTACTGTATAAGCTTCATGTAAGTAATGTTACCATGCTAAATTAATAATCCAAGTAACCAAATAAGGTTCCAAGGAAAGGTGAATCTAAGAAATCTTAATTTATGAATATTTATTGATGAAATAACTAAAAAAGTGACTTCAACAAGCCATTTGGAGCTCTAAGGAAGGTAAAAGAATGTTTTATTTTGTGTTATAGTTGTTATTTCATTCGAATGTTTTTTACCTATGTTTTTCCTAGTGTCTAGACTAGAGGTGTTGGGATTTTTATGTGTTATTTTGATTTTTTTTATTTGACTAATATTGGACTAACCTCCCCTCTACATATTCCTTGTTAATAATATGCATGTTGTAATATGTGTATCTTATATTACACCTATGATATAAGCATCTTGAAATGTGTATCATATGCATGTAAAGTCTCATTATAATATTTCTTGATATATTTCAATATATAAATTTATCTCTCACTCAAATTATGGAATGTGAAACTCCATTATAAATGCCTTATTTGGTTCTTCAAAGTTGACCACAATTTGATTTAGAGCATAATTTCTATACCATGCTTTCAAATAATATAATGAAGTCATCACAAATTAGCTCGCTTTCTTATTTTATGTGTTAACTACCTTTATGAACCATGTAATTTCATAGTTGTGAACATGATCTCCACAATATTCTATTCCTATGTATTCTATAAACTTCATCAAAAATTCATATAAAAAACTTGGATGTGCCACTAGATGTTTTTTTCAGATCCTCATCCCAACCCACAATCAAATGGGAAATAATTAGTTGAAATATAAAAAATATCATTGGATATGACTATTTTCCATAAATACTAAAATGAGTTTTTTATTAATTTATGTGGCCATCATTGAATTATAGTCAAGTGTGCATGTTGATCATATCTTATTAAGAAAAATATAGATAATTATATGCTTCATTACATTGTTATTATATCTTACATTATTATAGTGTCTTGGCAATCCTAGTTAGTTTTATGAATCTATATTACTTCATAATCATCATACTATGAACCATCAAAGTCATTGGATAACACTTGGTTTTAATTATAAACTAGTTTTTTATTTCATTAATCTTGGATTTGGTTTACTTCATAGGACTGCATTGGCTTATTAGGCTCATGTGGAAGTCAATAATTCCTTAAAAAAAAATTTGACCATGTTTGGTATTATCAGTGCTATATTTAATATGTGAAATATGCAATTGGTGGTGTTATTATTTATTAACTCAAACTTACATTAAATAATGAACATTTTTATGGGAAGCGCATAACCTTCCTACTATGTTTTGATTTATCAATGATTTTCACTTATACAAAATTTCATTATGATAACCATATTATTTTCATGTTTATACATAATTTGGAACACTTCGATTTTCATGATGACTAAACTATTGATGATTATCTAGTTCATAATTGAAAATATGCCAATTGTGACTTTTGGTTCTTATTGATTAACTATATATGTAATTGTTTTTGTTGAAATCCTTTCCAGATTATATTATTGGATCAATGATTATGGTATTATTGAACATGGGAAAACAATGAGGAAAACTATGATTGATAAATCACTTGATTAAATATTTTCTAAGATAATCATAGTAAATAAATTAGGGTAAAATATAATTTTATACTTTGGAGGTAATAAATATGGTTTTCATGATTATATTAGAAAATTTTTTTAAGTCAAAATATTTAATCATTCTATCCTAATTCACCTTAGCATTAAAAAGGGATTTTACTTATTTTACTTGGGATTTTATCAATCAATTAACTAATTTCTTGGAAGGAGGATGAGCCATAAGGGTTTATATAAATCATGGTAGTTTGGTTAGAGTAAGTTATGGAATGAAAAATAATCATGTTTCAATTTTGTATAATAAATATAAGGACTCCATATTTTGCGGTGATTTCATGTCGCATGCTTGGTAAAAGAAGTCATGATTGGGTTATAAAATGAGTTTTTTCATGAGAATTGAGTAATAAGAAGAATTTGAAAGCATAAAAATGAAGAGAAGGAAGGTCAGAAGGAAAGTAGGGGTAGTAATAGTGAAAACATGTTTCCTTTCTTTCCTTAGTAATTTTTTATGTATTAGTTTTTATAATAAGCACAAGGAGTCTCTAATTAAATAATTCTTCATTAGGTATATTCCCATATATGTATACTCATATATATGCAAAGGATAATATACCATGTGAAGGGTATTAAAAATGTATTGGTAGTATTACCTATTTAGTAGGGTATGGATTTATTTGGAAAAATGAATAGATAAGTTGATGCCTTTTAGTGTAAGAATGCCTATGTTTGGGTAATGTGAAAATATTTGAGTTGTCTGGTATTTCCTCATTCTTAGTAGTATGTTGTGGATTTACAACTTATGGTAATATGAGTAAAGGTTCAAGCCCTAGGGTTAAACCACTATGTTATTTTTATATGTATTATTACATATTACATATATTTTATTTGACTTTCACTATTGGTCAAATGATGCTCATTCTAGATTTTTATTGTGTGATACATATATTATTGTTTTTTTCATTTTGAAGGTTATGATTTTAATTTGATCATTGTGTAGCATGTTTTATGGGTGGTTGTTATAAAGGGTAAAGTTGATTAATTATTGGAAGTTACAATTCTATTCCTAAGTTTTTTTGTAAAATCATATATTATGCTTTCTTTGGATTTTTTTTTGAAATTATGACCAGGTAAAAAAAACTTCCAAATATTTCATGATAAATTAATTATATTATATTTAATCTTATAATTTTTTGTATAATTAATTTTAAAAATTTGTTTATTTATCTAATTTTATTCACTTATCAATTGTATCCTTATGAATATAGGAATGTATACATGTCTTTTGTGTGGAGGTTTTATATTACTCATTGTTCTAATACTTGAGAAAACCTAAAGTTGTATGGTTTATGTGTGTAGGGAGTAATTTTCAAATATGGATTTTGATGAGCTATTGTGTTTTCTTAAATTAATTAAAATATTGATTTTGTATTGATTGATAACCTTGAAATTAATTAATTTTGTGATTGGATATTTTGGTTGAGTGTTGTTATTTTAGGTGCATCAATATCATGCTTCCCATTGTCTTTAAAAGCTCATTCATTATGATTTATGGCTGAGTCAAATTCATACCTATGTATGTGTTGAGTTAAAAATGAATTTTAGATATTTATAGTAATGATTTTTCATGTCATTTATTATATGATAGCATGGTTATTCAATATAATATATGCTTAGTTATATACAATAAAGAATATGATTTCAATTGGTGCAAGTGGAATTATCATTATTTTATTATTAATATGTTCCATATTTATGGTTTATTAAACATTTTATGGTTTATATATTTCATTTGAACTTCATTTTTGGAAGACATATCAAGGTAAGTTTGGTATAAAACACAAGGAAGGTTTTCTTGGACTCTTGTTGTTATGTCAGACAATATCATAATTATTTTTTATTTTATATTAATTAATGGTGTAGCTTACTTATATTGGAAAGAAATCAAAATTTATAGATTTTTTTTGACCTATATTTTTGACAAATTCTAGTGTACGTGAAGTTTATCAAAACTGTTAAACATATAATGCGTTGGTTACTATTGAAGTGTAATTTATTTGTTATTCTTGCTTGTGTTGTGAAAATAATTGATACCCATGATTTAGGAAAGCATAAGTAAAAGTTTACATATCATTGTATAGGTATATTATATAAATACATCTCAATTTTTGTCTATTAAGCATTTCTTATAGTTAGGTTAAATTGTATACTTTGGATCCTTATTCCTTATTCAGTGATTATGATATATGGATAAGGTAGTATAACTTGAAATTGATATTTAATTAAATGTCCTATCATTATTTGGATATGGTAAATATATATTTTATGTTTTTATTATATCATCTTTGGTTTCTAGTCTAACATTTCCTCATGAAAGAATAATTTTAGCCAAACCAATTTTTTTTTGATATTGGGGTTCTTGCCTTTTTGTTCTTATTTATCTAAACAAGGCTTAGAATTTTTAGTGTTGAAATGGGTAATACTCTATAACCCACTAGATTTTATTGATTAATTTTATTTTATGAACATGATGGATGAATGAGTTTGGAAATATTTTGGTACCACTCATCAAATTATGTTGAACTAATTTTTAAAAATTTGATAATGTGTTTTGAATATGAAAATTATGTAGCCCCTTAGCTACTTAATAGGTTTATCTTGGTTGTAGCTAATTTTTTGCATAGGTTTATAGTTTTATTTTGAGGAGGAATTTGTTATGTGTAGGAAAATATGATCCTTCTTTTATTATTTAATGTAGGGGCTATGATATTTAAAAATAATACTCTCTTTGAGGTAGACTTGTCTTGTTGGTCTACATGTTTCCTTGAAAATGTTTATCACTAGGTGAATTACTAAGGTAGAGACTACCTTTCAAGATTAAATTTCCTTTATGTTTATAATGATCTAAGGATGGATGTTTGAATCTAATATGACTTGATATTGAGTGATTGTAGTTACTCCACATCGATGGGTACTTTATATAGGGATGTATATAAGTTTGATTTGTCACTTAATTATATCATCAAGGAATAATTGGATACCCTATAGTTGAAGCTTAAGTTTGGTGGTTGGTAAAATATCTTTTATTATTTCTTTATTTTACTATTTAGTCTATCTTATGTTCATTTTTAATTAATAATTAATTATTTTAATTCTTAAAAAACCTCCTAGGTTATAGCATCTTAATTATAGGCACTCAATTAAAACTTGGACTATTGCTTTCTAGTATCCATAATGTAAAATATTTTATTGTCATTAAATTTTTGGTATAGAGTAAACATATACCTAAGGTGAATTTTATATATTCATTATTATGTTTAAGGAAATACTCCTACATCTATTACCATAGGAATAAAATATGCTTATGTGACTCAAGGTATCTAAATATCGGCATACAAAGTATGTGCCATTGAATGTTTAGTGTAGAGATAAATTATGTCTTGATATATGAGGTATCCATTGAATTATTTATAAATTAGTCTTATAGGATAACTTACTATTGTGTGAATGAAATAACTTGTTAAATTAATATGGAAATTTTGTCTTTTCCTATGCATTGGTCTTGATCTTAGACTATTGTTTAAATATTGAGTTCTTAGTAATGCATCTCATTCATTATTTTTGTAAATTCAATTTAAATCCTTAAACTATTTTATGATTTTAAAGGAATATGATAAATCACCTAAGCCTCATTATTATGGTAGGGTTTAGTTTTGAAAGTATAAATGTTAATGTGATTATTTTTGTAATTTTTGTTTTGGTTATAATTCCATTTAACCATAATCCCTCTTTTGTTTAGATTACATATAACTAATTCAAATAATTTCATGATAAATTGACATTAGATAATGGAAGATTTTTTTTAATCAAATTAGTGTATAGTAATTAACGCATAGTTGTATTTTGTCCCTTAAAATTATGCTTGTGATGCATGATGCATATCATAATACTATTCCACATACCATACGAGGGAATTTATGAGGTGGTTTCTTAAAGAAGGGATATTATTACTTCTTAATGTTTAAATTTAAATACAATATTTATTGTTTAACTTACTTCTAGAGAAGTATAAAAGGGGTTAAATACATTACTAGATCTTAAGCTTGTAGAGTAATTTATGAGATGAATCTTGTGTTTAGATCTAATCTAATGATTAATGACTAAGGTGGTTATACCTTAATAATTCAATAAAGCGGTAAGTTGGTCAATATTGTCTTCAATATAGACTTTATATTATTAAAATAGTAAAATCTCATTTAGACATGATCTTTTTTATATGAGTAATCCATAGTCTAAAGTGAGGTTCCAATAGTTGATCTTATATTGAAGGAACTTGGGTGGTCAAGTTAGTATGATATATGATGATGCCCTACCCATGTTTAAATTTTAATATTTTGGGTAATATGGTAGAGTATTCTCATAAGGGGAATACTTAATTATACTTGTTTGAAAAGCCACTAGTTTTGACTAATCAATTAGATCTATAGACTTAAAATATAAATATCTCTTGTAATAGATAATATAATCATGTTGTTAGGTAAGTTCATGCTTGGAATGAGATAAAAATTTGGAAGAATAATACAAAATATTGAGGATTAATATTTATTATCCTATCATGAATTGGGTAGCCCCAAATATATTATGGAAATACACTTAAACTAATTATTTTAGTAGGAGGCATAATCCTACATATGACTATGAAGGTGAAGTATGACAATCCTCATGTTCATGTTTTCATACAAATTATTGAAATAATAATTACATGAACCAATATTTTTATCATTATGTTAGTATCTTAAATTATTTTTTGAGAATACTCTCTCTCTCTCTCTCTCTCTCTCTCTCTCTCTCTCTCTCTCTCTCTCTCTCTCTCTCTCTCTCTCTCTCTCTCTCTCTCTCTCTCTCTCTCTCTCTCTCTCTCTCATACACATAGATGAGTATGTGATGTTAAATTGGTGTTAGAGCCAAGATTAAAACCATAGGGATATGTGGGAGAAGAAAAACATGTTATCTTAAATTAGTAATTTGAATTGAGAATAATTCACTTAATCTGGACCAGATTGTTTATTAATGCTACTAGGTAAGTTCATGCTTGGGTTGAGATCACAATGTGGAAGAATAATATAACCTATTAAGGATTAAGATTTATTATCCTATCAAGAGTTTGACAACACTAAATATATCATGGAAATATACTTAAACTAATTATTTTAGTATGATTTATAATCTTACATATAAATATGAATGTGAAGTATGACAATCTTCATGTTCCTTTTTCATACAAATTTTTGAAATAATATTTTCATGAAGCAAGCTTGGTGTCATTGTGTTAGTATATTTAATTACTAGTTGAGAATGTGTGTGTGTGTGTGTGTGTGTGTGTGTGTGTGTGTGTGTGTGTGAATATGGGATGCTATATTGGTATTATAACTAGGATTACAATCGTAAAAAACTTTGGGAGAACAAAATCATGTTCTCTAAAATAAGAAAGTGTGTGTGTGTGTGTGTGTGTGTGTGTGTGTGTGTGTGTGTGTGTGTGTGTGTGTGTGTGTGTGTGTGTGTGTGTGTGTGTGTGTGTGTGTGTGTGTGTGTGTGTGTGTGTGTGTGTGTGTGCATGCGTGCGCACGCGCGCGCGTGTGTGTGTTTATGTGTGTGTGTGTGAATATGGGATGATATATTGGTATTATAACTAGGATTACAACCCTAAAAAACTTTGGGAGAACAAAATCATGTTCTCTTAAATAAGAAAGTTGAATTTAGAACAATTCACTTGAGCTAAACTAGAGTATAATATTTATAAATGTATTTAACCACTCTTGAGTTTAATAAAACAATGTTATGTCCCATGACTCTAAATTATTGAAATCCATTAAATTTTTATCGATAATGGAAACAATTTTGAGAAGCATCTTGGTATTTACCTAGATCCCTAGTTGAGTTCACCCTTTGTAAATACAAGTTACATCAAAACAAGAATCAGTCTTCAACTGTTGTCTTATATGGGCAAGCAAATAATGGTAAAAGTGATAAAATTTTGTTTTTAGAAAACAAGGTAAATTATTTGGTACTCATTGGTGACTGGTATGGGTGAGTCATTATAGGATGTTTAGGACATGATGTATATGGGAGGCTTGAGGGTGTAAGTCCAACCTAAAAGGCCAAGTAGGGTTGATAAGGATGACTTGATTTGGTATGTAAATGGAATTTTGAGACATTTATTTCTGAATCAAATATTAATTGTTTTAATCTATGAGATGTAACCAATCATTATGACATGTTATGAGCCTATTGGATGATAACATTTGGGTCTATTGGAATTAACTTTTTCTTATGAGAAGGGGTGATATTATATTTGAGATCACTAAAGTTGATGGTATTTATATCACATCACCTAATAGTTCCTTCAATCAATATGAATTCTACAAGAAATTTGTCTTCAATAATTTAGTTTGATAAGGATGATGTCAACAACATCAAGGCATATATAGCTAAAAATTTTGAGGTATTTAAACATATATTTTAATGTTTGTATTTTATTTCTTATTTCTCAAATTGATAGTAAAATAATAATGGATTGATCCTCATTTACTTAAAATAATATACATAAGTATGTTATTGATTATCTTTACTACTTATCTATTAAAATTATAAAAATGGTATGAGTAGATTGTACTAGGTTAAAATAAAATTAGAGTTTGATTCATATAACATGTATTTTATAACAACCTACAAGAAATAATGATGGTATAATTTATGCCATGGATTTGGAAAGTATATGATTTCCACAAGTGTTGTTTTCAAATGATCTAGGTAGAATAAACATTGTGGTTTTTTATTGAATCTTTAATAAAAAAGAAAATTAAGTGTACTAATTATGACACTACATAATATTATACTTATTATTTAATATTATGATTTGATTTACAATATAACTTTTTGCTCAATTGTTGGGCTAATATAACACTCTTGTTTTAGGTGGTATAATGTTTAAAGTATAAGATACCCATTGTTTTACAATTTTTTTTTCCAAAGGTAATTGACCCTTAGATGGCATAAATATGTACTAAAATCTAGAGATAAGTATTTAATGAAACACTACTTGGTCTTGTGTGTTATAATTTTATATAGAACTGGTAAAGTTCTACTTGCTAAAACAAATGGATGTGTTAGATGGTAAGTGTAAAAATGTTGTAAATAAAGTAATATTTTATTTATACCTAAATATGGTATTTTATTTTTGAATATTTATAACTTCTTCAAAGCATGTCAAAAGTATATGTTGATTACTATACTTTAAAGGAGCAACATGAATCCCTAATCAGGTGGTAGAAGATCCTAGGTACCTTCTTAAATACTAATTAAAAATGGGAAATTACCCTTAGATGGATGATAAAATATGGTGGGATTGATTTTGTTGGACCATTGTTAGCTCACAAGAAATGGAGAGTATGTTGAAAACTTTGGGGTTGCATGTAATTACCTAGAATGACTTCTCTAATGTTTAGTGTTGTTGGTGAGAGATGCTACATGAACCCATGAACAAAAAATTTTCAAAATAAAAATTAACCATAAAAAAATGTGTTTTATTTTACTAGTATTATGTGATGAATGTTATTCAATATATGCAAAAGTCATAATATGTATCATGGAAAATACCACATCAAATCTAGATTTTTTTTGAAAATTTAGCTAGTTTGGGCTACGGTATTTGTTACTACAAAATTTTAGGTTTGTGTGATGACCTTTCCTTGAAATAAGAGGAATTAATGACATAAAGTTGTTTCAATTGTAAAATATTACCCATGATTTCAATACCTCAATTGAAAACTTATAGATATCTCTAGTTCTGTATGAGCTAATTCTGGTGCTTCAAGTAAGTATGCCTAAAATAAAGAGGTTGATTACCTAAAAGTTATCTCCTTAGTGCCTTTGCAAGGGAGGTAGGATGTCATATGCTCATCCCAAGTAATTATTGAATGGGAAATAATTAGTTTTTTTTGTGTCTAAAATTCCCTCTTTTTTTATAAATAGGGGACCCCTCTTTAAAACATCAAACCCAGAGCTCCCAGATCCATTCTTTCATTCTAACTAGATTCACCTAAACCAGGTCCTTAAAATATTGTATCACTCCAATTTCCTAAACATTTAGTATTTATAATGACCAATTAGGCCAAGTTATTAACTGAAAGAATCTATAAAGATAACAATGGAAAACCTTATCTATTTTATGACTAGAATAGGCTTTCTTTCTTCAAGGACTTAGATCACTAACCTTGTAGGTTGACTTTCAAAACAAGTTCCTAGAGTAATTATTATTTCTCAAAGTGATGGGATCTAATTATGTATCCCTTTAAAACCTAAATATTGATATGGTAAGTTATTAATTGGTTGTACTTATTTTCACTTTAACTTAATATTTTTTATGGCTTTCTTATGAATGAATAGACCACTAGAGAAGAGCCATGTGGTGGTCATTAGAGGTGTCAAATTAGTGGATATCCCAGTCCTATCAGAGATGTCAAAACCCTAGGGAGTATTTCCAAATTAGATCAACCATGTAAATTGATGTTAGAGTAGCTAGTATCCTATTCTTATCATATCCTTGGGGAGTTTGATCCAGCCAAAGCATTCCACTTAGCCCAATTCATAATGCCTAGTCTCCTAATCTTATCAGAGATGTCATAGCTCAGGGGAGCCTAGCTCAATTTGAGTGTTCAATGTAACCTAATGTTAAAGTGTCTAGTATCTCCATCTTTTTAGAGATTTTAGAGCCTAGGGTAGCTTGACTTACTTAGAGCATGCCATGTAACATGATATTATACAAGTTAGTATCCCAAACTTATCATATATGTTATAGCCTATCCTAGTTAGAGTGTGCCATGTAGCATAACCATATATATGAGAAGGTGGCCCCCTAATTCCTCAAGATCAGAATAATTAAGTATGAATGGATCATAAATACTAATCAAAGGATGACACATGTACCCAAATGGTATCTCTCCCTTATAAGGATATGATGACAAAGTACAAGGTTGTGTTTAGGCATCAAACATTGACATGATAACCAATAGGTGGATGACATGTGCTATAAATAAAGAGATACTTGAGAGGACTCAGGAAGATGTGACCACATTCTTACCATGTGTTAGGCTTTAAAAAAATAGGAAGCTAAGCCTGATTAGATATTTTTAAAACATTGCATCACCCTTGTTAAATCTAGTTGCTGGTAAAAGATCATGAGCTCTAAATCTAACTCTAGATTAGCAAATAAATAGAGTAGATTAGGCCACCAAACAAAAATTGAATCCAAAACAAGTGAGTTATAGGGTCCAAAACATGGGAGGGATGATCCAATTCAAGTTGGTCAATTCCATAACAAATGTCAAAGCAAGTAAGAGCTTATATATGATGAGATATCTCATAGACATGGTATGTGGGACACTCACCTTCAATCCATACACTTTGCCTACGTGTGTTCTAGGGGCTCAATGGTTCATATAGTCTTTTACAAGTTATATGGCCACCAATACAAGAACCATATGTAGTATATCTATGAGTAGTTCTACCTAGTGCTGTATAAAGTGATTAATTAGGCCTCAATGTCAAATTTATCATAATAAATTTGAGACTTTATTAAAACAATTGAAAACTACTAGTAATTAGATGAGGACATGTTGATTCAATTCATGGGCATTCTCAAGCATACCCTTCACCTTGCATACTTCATCTTGGATTTCTTCGTAGAAAAAGAGATCACATATCAATTGGTGGAGGGTGTTTTTGATTTTTGCATTAGTTTCTAGTATAAATTAGGCCTACCTCTCCTAATTACCATTTATTACCATGTATACAAGGCTTTCCCTCCTATCTAAAATATGGTGATCAAGCATGATTCCTTTGTTCTATAGAGAGTGTAACTCTGACATTGGGACTTGAAAGGCATGATTATGGCTCATTTAGTGATGCATTCATCTCACTTCAACATTAATTATAACCACCAATCAAATGATGATAATGAGTTAAAATTAAATGTTGTAGATCACTAGGAGGTATTGGCATGAATTTTAGCCCACAAAAAGAAGAAGTGAAATAAGGTCCAATTGGTGCCATCTAAGACCATTTTTGCACCTTCTCATTTTGCAGAATATGTCACCTTGATTATTCCCATGATTTATAGAAGGATTCTAAAATATATTCCATTACTTTATCATATGTGATCACTTGCTCCTCATGTCCCAACTTTTCCTCCTAATCCTCCAGCAACACCTTCTTCTCATGACCTAGTGTAATAATATAAAATGTGAAATTGTATGAGTTAGGCATGGCTAATAACACTCAACCTATAGGTCCTCTTTTTTTCTCACTCAATCCTTCTCAGAAAGACTTTCACTAATTCTTAATCACTCATAACTTCTCAAACTTAGCTTTTTGAGACCCAAGCATCACTCTTAAAACTAGATCCACCCCCCCCCACAAGTCTCATCCTCTTAGGAAAATAGAAACCAAATTAGAGAAGATCACCAAAATTCTAGGGTGTCCTATTGTTGGTGATATTGTCCAAGTTAACTTTAGCATCAAATAGTCAAATTTTCTTAATTCCTTATCTTTTCCCCTATTGGGCTAATACAAGCTCATATAACCCATGATCATTAGTTTCCCAATAAAAGGCCATTAAATGTCTATTTAGAAGGGTTGGAACTAATGTATAGGAAACAAGCAAGAATAAAATCAAATACACTTAAGCACTCTTCCCTATTCTCTGTATACAACCTTCCAAGACCAATTCAAGCCTATTTAAGCACTCATAATAGTATCTAGTCATCTAAAGTACATTATAGTTTTTCATCTAGTTGCATAAATCACATAATTACACCAAATACTTCAAAATGGAGAACTAAATTAGCTTTATACCTCTTTGGAATATTGGTATGTAGGTAGTGTGCCCACACAGAAGGTGTGAAGTGTGTCCAATGTATCTCTTTCCCAATTTTGCTACTCAAGTTCAAGTAACAAGATATCATAAGGGTTTTGAATATTGAATAAAACACACAATGAGATCCACATAGACCCATACTTTTATATTTCACTACCAAGGTGTCATAGGCCTACCAAATAGAACCCAAGAAAGCTAGACCACTAGGATAATAATGTTGGAAGTTGACAACACTATCGAAAGTGAACAATATAGCTAGAAACTGGATTACAACAACAAGTAGTAAGGTGTCTTGAGTTTGGCACTCTTATCTAATATAAAAATAGAGTTTTAGGTCTTATTTATGATAGTCTACAAACCTCAGATAATAATTTTTATACTGCATCATCTATTTTAGCCTAGAATAAGATAAGTTTGATTTTTTTACACTTCTTACTATTTTAAAAAAAGATAAAATGCATATCTATTTACCAAAATTAGTAGGATAATTGAAACACATTAATTACTAATTTACATTTGCTTAGACTTTTATTTTCTTTGGAATTAAACATCTAATTCCCAAAAATAATAAGATATTTGGTGAACCTAACTTTGAATTTTTGCACAAAAATTGTATAAACCTTAGGGCTAATTATTTTTTATTTTTTACAAATTTTTCCTAAATTTTCCTAAATTTAAAAATTAGAAGACTAAAAATTAATCAAAATATTTTTAATAAATTCACCCAAACCCTAGTTTGCACATACTAGGTCCTATTTGCCTACAAACAGTTTCAAACCACTAGGAAAAATATACTACAAATTTTAGAAATATTTTCAATTTTTTCCTCAATTTTTCAAAATTAAAACTATAAATTTTATATAAAATTTTCAAATTACTACACTAATTTTAGAAAAAATTATTCAAAACCCTAGTTTCATCAAATACATTATCAATTATTTTTAGTACGTTTTGTATAATTTCCTAAAAATTTAGTTGCATATCTAACTCATAAAAATCAATTGCAAATTCAAAAGTTCATAGTATTTTTTAAATAGTATTTATAAAAAATCCCTAGTCATATATACTAGCTCCTCTTCGATTTTTAAGGTATCACCTTACATTTTTTGGAGTCCCATATGCTTTTCATGCATATTCCAGTTTCTTGTTTAGATTATATTAGCTTAATCTTTTCTATTATTATCTAAATTATTTTCTTTATGCCATTTAAATTCCTTGAATCTTTTCCTTTGTGATAAAGTGAAAGACTTAGTGGCAATCCTCCTGAGTTCACCTAGATTCTTATAACTTGACCATATACCATGGATAAACAACCAATTTAGGTTCTAGTCATATATTCTACACATCTAGATTACACCAATTTCAATGAGGATAATGTTCACAAAAAGTAGTATGAAAATGGCAACGATGATGTACACATCGATGCTCATGTTCTACCATATTAGACTATTGATTCAATTCCAACCATTATCGATAATGAATTCATACTCAACAAAGATTTGGTTTTACAAAATTTCAAAGAAAGACTTAAGGAACAACCTAAATATCATACACTACTTATATAATATATCCTATAAGTAAAAATGACTAAGCAAGTTGAGTCTTCCAATCATTTGGAGTAACTAATTAAAAATGACACTATAGGGGAAACTATGTCTCAACAACCCCCTATAGCATCCCAAACTTCTCCTATGCCACTAGTTGTAGCTAGTACATCCATATCTCCTAATGTTACAGCCCTTGTGGAAGAGATATGATCTTTTCAATCCAAGGTGAAACATCTTGAGAAAGGTATCACTAGACCTACGTACACATTGGATTATTTTGATTTACTACATACACCATTGGTACATCACATTGCTTCTACACCCTTAACATAAGGATTTTTTTCAACCCAAGCTTACTATTTATGATGGCAAGGGTGATTTAGAGACACATTTGAGATTTTTTCATGTAGCATTTTTGGATTATGTACCCATGACTAGCTACTTACCAAACTCTTTCCATGGAACCTAAAGGATTATAATCTACAATGGTTTTATATTCTATCAAATCATTCAGTCATAACTTTCAATCCCTTAGCAAATATGTTCCTAGAATATTTTATTATCAATATTGGTGGCAAGGTTCCATATGCATATATTTAACAATAGAAATAAAGGTCAAATGAGCCTCTCAAAAATTATGTTCTTAAATACAAGACTATTATACCTAATCTGACTAAACCCATGGTTGATTAAAAGAGACAAGATGTCCTCAAATAGAGATTTTTACCATCATTTCAAGAATCCATTATGCTCAAAATATTCTCTTAACCAAAGTATGTCATACACTTAAGGGAAGAGAAGTCAAGTTAATCTCAATGGATAAACCCAAGTATTCAAGTAATCCAAACACAATAAATAAGAGTAATAGGAAAGTCCTATGCAAGGTCAAAATTAGTGACAACAAGAATCAAAATCAACCAATAATCAATGTGGCTTCAGATCCCCCTCAGCATGTGGTTTTATCAACACCTCCTTGACATGTATTTACCAATTTACTAGTTTTTCCAACCAAATTTGAACAATAGTTATTAGAATGCAAATTAATCACTCTCCCATCTATTCAGGAAGAGCATCTAATAAAAAATATTCCACATGGATATGATCCACATGCATTTTGTGATTTTTATAGGGCACTAGGCTGCACCATAAACAAATGAATTAGTTTGTGATATAAGAGACAAGACTTGATAGATGAAAATCTACTTGATCTAGGTACTTTAGTTGAGCCTCCAAAAACAAAGCCAACATAAGATAAAGCTTTGAAAATATTTTTAAATCTATTTATACATCATTAAAAATAATTTAAGTGTTCATCATACATACCATACACATCCTCCACCAGTTACATACTAGGCACCTTCAATTAAAGCACATCCTTTGAGAGATATGATAGGTGTGTATGAGTTTAGATTTCTAGCTAAGATTTTGATATCATTTTTAGATTAGGAGATTATGGAGGATGATATAGGTTACAACACACTTTTTATCAGATCACATATCCATAATCAACTTATCCATAGTGTACTCATTAAAAATGGTTCCAATCTTAATATGTGCACCTTCACACTAATATAACATTTAGGTTATTTAGAGTAGGATATCACTCTGATTGGTATAGTTATCAATGTTTTTAGTGGGAATGTTTATATTTCATTAGGTGAGATAGTACTTCCACTATAATTTGGTCATACACATGTGGCCACACCATTCACTATAGTCCCTACTGCAAGAGTTTTTGACATACTACTTGGTCGACCATGGATTTAAAAAATAAAGTAAATACCTTATATAATTCATAGATGCATTAAGTTTATTCACACTAATCAGGTTATTAGAGTCAATAGAGTTCCTTATGTGTCACCATTCCCCACTTCAAATCCATCTACCAGCTTCTATTCACTAGCTCTAGTTATTCCACTAGTTTTAGTTTCTCCTCTAGCTTCTCTTCTAGTTCCACTTTAGGTTCATCAATAGTTAAGAAATATATCATCACTACAAAGGGTTCATACACCCCCATAACTTCTATATTTTAGATTTATTCTAGTAATATTATTCACACCTAGAGTAGTTACACTGAGATCTCATATAGCTATACATAGAGCACCTATTTCATAGAGCTTCATCTCCTACTTCTATATGGATCCCTAAGAGACCTACAATTTCATCCACTTCTTAGATTCATAGGGGGACCCCACATTCAGTTTCCACTTTAGATATTTCATAGTAGTTAAAACATAGACACATTTTAGCTTCACAATCTTAGTCATACACTCATGCCTCATGATCATGCATGATTTAGTTATTTGACATAAGACACCAGGATAGGGAGTCTCACCTGAGACTCATTGGTTAGTATCATTTCTTCTTAGTTTTTCCTATACATAGTTCAAATATTTTCATAAAATAATACAAAACATTAAAAAAATTTCAAAAATGCCAAAAATATTTTGATTATATGCATCATCCATTCTTTATATCACTACTATCATGTTAGGACCTACATTTATTGTTTCATGCTATTGTATGTCAATTCTATACATTACCATGCTTCACTTGATATTTTTTGAGTAGGTGCAGTGACATCTAGCTATTTTATTGATTCATTCTACCCATAAAAGGGGCACTCCTACTTCTACATTCGAGATATACATTGTTATACACCCATTGGGGGCATCTTCTACATGACTACACCATCTGGGTTATGTAATTTATACACCACACACTTTAAGTTATAATATTTATGTACATTAATTTATAGCTTACACAAAATACTATATCGACATCTCACTAATATCTAGCATTTATGTATTTCTTAGAAGATACCTAGTCTTGTAATACACATGTTTTTAATACTTTCACATTTGTTTTGATTAGTTAGATGTTCTTGTCTCTTTCCAATTATTACATGATTTATCTACTTGCTTAGTGTAGCTTATGTGATTGCATTTTCAATTATAGTTTGTCTCCTTATGCCTTAGGACATTTTCCAATGTCCTTTGTTTATTTTTCATGTGTGTGCCTAAGGACATCTGCCAATGTCCCTTGTTTGTATTCCTCTATGTGCTTGTGGTCTATGTGCCAACTTTATTTGGTTCACTTGTATGTTTATGTGGAATTTGAACATGCTTTCCATGCTCGTTTCTAGTTTTAGTGATGTGCCCATGTCCTTTGTCTGCATGGCCCCTTGGCCCATCTAGTATGTGTTATGCAAGAAATATACTAAGAGGGGGAGGTGAAATATTATATTATATATCTTTTACTTAATCTGATTTCTTTTCTTTAACTATGTAATCACACAATCAATATATGAAATAAAATTTAAATAATAACATGCACCACACAAGAGAGAGAGACAGAGAGAGAGAGAGAGAGAGAGAGAGAGAGAGA
Organism: Torreya grandis; assembly: GCA_037957365.1. Taxonomy (NCBI): domain Eukaryota; kingdom Viridiplantae; phylum Streptophyta; class Pinopsida; order Cupressales; family Taxaceae; genus Torreya; species Torreya grandis. The sequence goes on from JARHVA010007074.1 coordinate 323,136, forward strand.
GAGAGAGAGAGAGAGAGAGAGAGAGAGAGAGAAAGAGACCAAATATTTACATGGAAACCCAAAGTGGGAGAACCACAGAGAATAATATCAAGTATATAAATGAGCACCAACTAAAATTACAAATTTCACAAGAACCAACTTGTAGGAGCACCAACCCCTTTATCGAGCACCAACACAACAACTATTTGTGGGAAATAACCCATAAGAGCACCAAGCCCTTACAGATATTTATGAGCATTAACCCACAAGAGTACCAAACCCTCTTGTGTATAAAAAACAACTATCTCTCAATGTTTCTTACTCAATAAATGATAGAACTCTACAATATCTCTTGATTTTCTCTCCTCTTTTATTATATAAAATAATTAAAAAACCATGCACTCTCTTGCATATTTCAAATGGCTTCTCAAGCCTTTATTTATAACTTTTCAAATGAAATTTGACATTCACCCTTTATGATCCTTCAAGCCTCATGGAAAATATCACCAAACTTACATGACCCTTTATATCATTGAATTTGAAAAGTCATATGGTGACCCTTCATAATCAAATGCATCATTTCCTCTTTTTTATTTATCTTCATGACCTTTCAAATTCCTTAAGATGACTCTTCATGGAAAACTACTCCATACCATCCTTTGTCTTCACTTGGTGACTCTTGAAATTCCCCAAGATGACTCTTCATGGTAAAATACATCCCATTCCTCCTTTTTCTTTACCCTATGACTCTTTGACTTCTCCATGGGCCCTCTTTTGACTTTTATTCAACCAAAAATATTTTCATTAATATCAAATAAATATCAACATACATTAGCCAAGATATGAATATTAAAAACACCATTAAATTTTGTGAGGCCTTTATCACTAATAATACAAGACCTTTGACATCAATGATAATATTTTCAATAATATCCCCCTTTATCATTTATGGCAACCTTAATCTAAAACTGCCACATCTTGAAACTTGCACACACTACCATCTAAAAAACATACATTAGCTCCTCCTTATTCTAGTAACATGTACCTATTCCTTGTACCTATTTTTGCACCTATACTTGTACCTATTTTTGTTCTTCTTTCCCTTTGACATCAATGGCAAAGGGCATATCTTGGAGCTAACACTTATCTCCCCATCAACTGATGTTGATCCTCAATGGTAGGAGGTAAAATAAAGTAATCCCAAATTCTCTCATAGATATTCAAATATGTTTTTTGGTAGTGCCTTTGTGAAAATATCTACAATATGCTCTGTAGTATTGATATATTCCATCTTAACCTATTGATTTACAACCTAATATTTCAAGAAGTGATATCTGATAGAAATATGTTCTATTCTTGAATGCATCACTAGATTCTTAGAAATATTAATATCACTTATGTTGTCACAAAAAAATAGAAATAGGTTCATCATATTTTACCTTGATATCTTTCAAAGTTTGCTTCATCTAAATCACTTGAGTACAACATAATACTGTTACAATATATTTTGATTTTTTTGTAGAAAGCGATACTGAGTTCTTGATCTTGCTTAGCCATGATATCAAGTTATCACCAAAGAAGAAAGCTCCTCCACTTGTACTCTTTCTATCATCTAAGTAACCTTCCCAATCTGAATTTGTATAGGCAACCAAAGTGAAATATCTACCTGTGGGATATCACAATCCATAATACAATGTCCCCTTGATATATCTGAATATTTTCTTCACTAACTAAACATGAATATCTTTTGGATTTGATTGATATCTTGTAACCATAATTACTACATGCATCTTGTCTAGCCTCGATGTTGTCAAATATAAAATACTACCAATCTTAGATCTATACAAAGATTGATCTAAAATAGGTGAATCTTCATCCTTGATCACCTTATTTACTATACTCATTGGTGTGTTAATTGGTGAAAAATACTCAAAACCAAATTTCTTGAACATTTCCTTGGCATATTTACTTTGAGTTATGAAAATTCTTTTATCTAACTAAAATATTTTCAATCCTAAGAAAAATGACAATTCTCCAAGCATAGATATCTCAAATTCTTTTTGCATATTATCAAAAAATTATTTTGTCATATTTTAAATGTTTCCTCCAAAAAAATTATGTCATCAACATATACCATAACAATCAATTGATGCTCACCTTCTATTTTGATGTAGAGATTACTGTCAATAAATCCTCTCTTGAAACCTTGATCTTGTAGGTACTTATCAAGCCTTGCATACCAAGCTTTGGGATCTTGTTTTAATCTATAAAGTTCTTTATTCAATCTATATACATGGTTACAAACATTTGAGATAATAAATCCCTCAAGATGATCAATGAGACCTCTTCTTCTAGATTCCCTTTTAGGAAGGTAGATTTGACATCTATCTCAAATACATTGAAAATTTTAAACACTACATATGAAAGAAACATCTTAATAGCCTTTATACTTACCACTAGTGCAACCATTTCTTCAAAATATATTCCCTTATTCTGATCATATCCTTTACTTACTAATCTTGCTTTATTTGTAGTCACTTCTCCATTTTCATTCAACTTATTTTTGTAAACCCATTTTGTTCCTATCACATTATGATGTTTTGGTCTAAGAACTGATTCCCAAGTATCATTATTTTCTATCTAATTTAATTATTCATATATTTCCTTAACCCAATGCTTATCATGTCTAGCTTCTAAAAAAGTTCTAGGCTGAATTTTGGATAACAAAAAGAAATTAACTTGCTCTAATTCAATTACCATCATTTTTCTGGTGTGAATTCCTTCATTTATGTCCCTGAATATGTCACTTTCATTATTATTTATTTAGACATATTTGGATGGGGTTTTTATGTCCTTTTTCTCCTTCTTCTCATCTTTATTTGATTCTTCAAAATATTCCTCTTCAATGATTTCTGGAATGTCTATTGGATCATTGATTCTTTGTGCTCCATCTTCTTCTATCCTAACACTTGAACTTTCAACTATTTTCTTGGTTATTTTGTTATAACATTTATAATATTTAATTTTACAATAATAACCAATAAATATACCTTCATCTACTCTAGATTCAAACATACCTAGTTTTTCATCTGTTCTCTTTATGAAGCATCTACTCTTAAAAACTTTGAAATAATCAACTATAGTTGGTTTATCTTTCCATAGATCATTCAAAGTTGTGTCATTATTGACTCTTAATAATGATATATTCTAAATATGCACTATTTTACTAACTACCTCTTTCTAATATTTATCTGGTATCTTAGATTCATTTAGCATTTTCCTCACCATCTCTTGAACTATTATGTTTCTTTATTCAACTATTCCATTTTGTTGTGGAGTTTTTGATACTGAATAATGTCCCTTTATTCCATGGTCTTAAAAATATTTAATAAATTGATCTAACATGAATTCTCCTCCTTGATCTAATCTTAGGCACTCAATCTTGAAACTAGTTTCATTATCAACTAATGATTTGAATGCTTTGAAATGTCTAAAAGATTCTATTTTTTTCTTTAAAAACATTACCCAAGTCATACGTGAAAAATAATCAATAAGAAACATGAAATATTTCTCACCTTGAGTACTTTGAGTTCTCATAAGTCCACAAAAATTAGTGTGAACAATCTCTAACATTTGAGTCATCGAGTATTATTTTGTTTTGAACCACTTTTTGGCCTGCTTCCCATGCTGACAAGGTTCATAGAGTGTGTTAGATGCATTTGTAATCTTTAAAATATTTATAAATTCTTGCTTATTTTTCATGTTGACAAGATTGTCAAAATTTATGTATCCCATTCTCATATGCCACAGCTAACTTTCTTCAATTTGAGTCAAATAACATCTTTGACCTTTGATGTTTGATAACATATACAAATTATTGCATGTTCTTTGAGCTTCTACAACCAACACATCTGAATATTTTCTCCTAATTTCACAACCTTATACATAAAACTTTAGTGTGTGGCCCTAATCACACATTTGACTTATACTCAAAATATTATGCTTAAGACCTTCTACATACAAAACATTTTTAGTTTTAGTTATACCATTATCCAAACTTAGTGTACCTTTTTCAGCAATTTTGGTAGTAGTATTATCTCCAAATTTCACTATGTCACCATTGGTCTTCTTCAAGGTTATAGACATGATCTTATCTCCTATCATGTTCCTCAAACATCCACTATCAATGAACCATGTCTTTTTTTAATTTCTTACATGCAAAAATGTCTGTATTAACATAGATTTTTTAGGTTGTTTCTTCTACCATGAACCTATCTAAACTTTCTTCATGATGAATGGAGCCTTAAAAATCTAGTCCTTCTTGGCTAACTTGAACACACTTCTATAGTATCAAGCTATGTATCTAAATTTGTTGCACTTGTAACATATTATGGCCTCTTCATTAAATCATGATAAAGGAGTTAAAGAGTTCTGGCTTCTACTTGACTCTAAATGAGTTTCCTTTTTATTTCTAAAATTGTTAGCCCTTTCTTGACATTATATTTTCTTATGACCATATCCATTATAATAAAAATAGTAACCATAAAAATAAGACCTATTTTTGTATCTCTGACCTAATTTCCTTTTACATCTCTATTCTTTTTAGCCTTGTTTATTTGAGATGTCCTCTGTATTATTAACTTCTTCCCTTTTTATTTCCTCTTTTGTAAGAGCTTCAACATAGCTCTTTCCTATTTCTATGTTAACCTTATCTATGAAAGTATTAGCCTCCCCTTTCTATTTTTTAAATTTGATAGCTATCTTATCTAACATTGATCTTTGAATTTATAATATCTTTTTCGACATATTACTATTATTCTCAAATTTTAAATCATTGGTTGCTCTATCATTGCTTACTTTATTTGTTTTCTCAAGATTTGCTTTTAAAGAATCAATTTCAATAACATACCTTTCACATTATTCACCTTAATATTTGTAACTATGTCGTTAGATATTTTTCATTATTTTTGGCTTATTCAAAGTGTATTTGTATATCTTCAATTGTTTCCTTTGATTCCTTTTCGTTTTTCTCAATCTAGATCTTCAATCTTTGATTCTTCTTTTCAAGAGATTTTAACTCTTCTAAGGCAAAAATGAGTTCTCCTTCAAGATTCATTTCAGCTTCATCTTGTTCTTCTTATTGATCATTTTTAATTTTGATTATGGAGGCATCTTCATGTATGGCCATGAATAGAATATCTTCTTCCAAATCACTGACTCCACTATCTTCAATTAGGCTGGGATCTTTAGAATACAAACTCTTCTTCTCAAATCCCTTCTTGAATTTTCCTTTGAAATTCTTCTTGTATGTAAAATTTCCTTATTCATTATCACCATTACCCTTATCTACTCACTTAGCTATAAAATGTACAATATTTCCATAATTAAAACATTTAAAAGGTAATTTTCCTTGATATTTATATGTGCCCTTTTCCGACATGTGAATGAATAGATCTCCATTTTCATCTTCATCATCGTTAGAACTATCACTTGATTCTTGAATCTTAACATTCTCTTTCTTTGATGTCTTGAAAGTAGCTTCTCTATTTGAGGGTTTCTCTTATTCAGTCCACATCTCATATGCCATATGAATACCATGTGGCTCATCCATCTTTAGCTTGGATAAATTCTTCATCACTTCAATTGTCAAAAATTTTGCATCATATCTCAATGGTAGAGATCTCAAAAAAAAATTGTACCATGATTGATTCTTCTAAATTTTCTCTAAAACCTTGAATATAATTGAATATTTGATCAACCTACAAAAGGTAACTTGTTAGATTTTCTTCCTCTTCCATCTTCAAAATCTTAAACTATCTTCTGAAAGTAGGAACCTTAGCTTGCTGAACCTTTCCATCACCTTTGTAAATATTTTCAAGATTTACCCAAGTTTCATGAGCATATTTACATTGCATAACTTTAACAAATTTTGATTCACATAAACCACATAAAATAGCATTTAAATCTTTAGAATTATTTTCACTTGCCTTCTTTTCCACTAGAGTACTTACAAGTGTTTTTGGCTCTACATATTCCTCCACCACTACTTGCCAAATGTTGAATCCAAGGGCCATGTGAATTATTTGTATAAAAACCTTCATGTGATCCATCCATCATGCTTTCCTTGATCTACTTTCAAGCTGTAAATTTTTTTCTAAAGGAACCTACTCTGATACCAATTGTTAAGCACAAAATATACTGAGAGGTAGGGGGGTGAATCAGTATATTATATATATTACTTAATATGATTTATTTTATTTAACCACTTAATCACACATTAAAAATATGAAATAAAATTTTAATAATAACATGCACCACACAAAAGAGAGAGAGACCATATTTTTACATGGAAACCCAAAGTGAAAAAACCATGGAGAACAATCTCAAGTATATGAATGATCACCAACTCAAATTACAAAGTTTTCAAGCATCAAATTGTAGGAACACCAACCCTTTTGACAAGAACCAACACAAAAACTATTTTTGAGCACCAAACCCTTGCAAATATTTGTGAGCATCAACCCATAGGAGCACCAACCCCTCTTGTATAGAAAACACAACTATCTCTCAATGTTTCTTACTCAACAAATGATAGAACTCTACAATATCTCCTACTTTTCTCTCCTCTTTTATTATATAAAAATTTCCAAAACCATGCACTCTCTTGCATATTTCAAATGGATTCTCAAGACTTTATTTATATCTTTCCAAATGACCTTTGACATTCAACCTTTATGACCCTTCAATCCTCATGGAAAATGGCACTAAACTTGCATGACCCTTCATATCCTTGCATTTGAAAAGTCACATGGTGACCCTTAATAAGTAAATGCATCCTTTCCTCTATTTTCTTTATCTTTGTGACATTTTAAATTCCTTAAGATGAATATTCATGGAAAAATGTACCATACCCTCTTTTGTCTTCACTTGGTGACTCTTGGAATTACTCAAGATGACTTTGCATGGGAAATTGCATCCCATTCCTCTTTTGTCTTTACCCCATGACTCTTTGACTTATCCATGGGCCCTCTTTTGAATTTTACTCAACAAAAAATATATTAATTAATATTAAATAAATATCAACACACATTAGCCATGATATGAATATTAAAAACACCATTAAATGCTATGAGGCCTTTATCACTAATAATGCAAGACCTTTGACATCAATGCCAATATTTCCAATAGTATGATTATTTCTTCTTGATTTTAAAATGTGTGCAATTTCATTATACATATCATGTATTTTCTTTACTTTCTTGGATGCCATGATGGACATCATGCTCCATCCCTCCAACTAACAAATAACAATTAACATTTCTAGTTCTACTTTAATACTTTGAACCTACTTTCACATTGTTATATCTATCTAGGCATACCCCTATTGATATAAATAGATATATCAATACAAACATTTTCTATATCTTGAAACATATTTTTAAATATCAAATTTTATATATATATATATATATATATATATATATATATATATATATATATATTAACACACTTTTAAGACTCTTTTCTTTTGAGGGTAATCATTACAAGCTTATCATTCCTACCCTCAAAAGAGGGTGAATTAAATATGGGATTTTTAATATATATAAAACATCTTAAAAATAAAAATAACAACATTTATAATAGTTATCATAGAATCTGGAGGTCAAACTAGTTAAATTAGAGCAAAAAAATAGGAATAGTTTGGCTAGTAGTCAGTTTTCACACCAGATAGTAGCACCAAAAATGGATATTAGAACAAAAAATGGATATTATCACAAAAAAAAGTGGTTTCCATACTTTTGTTCTACTATCTAGGATGAAAAACACTTAAGGTGTCTAGAAATATGCAAAAAATTTAGTTTAGGGATAGTTTTTGCACTTCTAGATCCTTTAAATTTAGTAATTTTATCATAATTTTCTTAGATACAAGGGGTTATCATGTGAAATATGATGTTTCTCACTTTTATTTTATATTGGGAAATTGGCATAACTTCTAGATTAGAATCCATGTTCTAGACATCAGTGATTCGGGGCAATGTGTGTGGCACATTAATCTTTTATTTTTGAGTTTAGTTTATTCCTGACAATCTCAATAATTGTATGCCTTACTCCATCTATAGGTGCTTGGTATCACATTCAATTTAAAATTTCATAAAAGTTTAGATTTTCAAGTATCTGAGATCCCAAGTTGGATTTCATATAAGCCTAGTACATCAATTTTAGAGTGGCTTTCATACAAACCTAATCTCCATATTTTGAAATGGCCAAGAGTGGCCTAGTTTTTAGCACACATTTGGATATCCATGCCATAGTGTCATATTTATATCACATTAAAGGGCTCCATGAGCCTTCTCATATGACATCTATTCTATATCAGTATCACTTCATGGGGAAATGATGGAGCCAAAGGGCTAGCCTTTGTATTCTTGAGCCACCTATTCAAAGGGACTAGACACATATTCTAGACATCAATTAACACATGCATGATTTTTTAACTTAACTTAGTTGTTGATGATGGAGCTAAAGGGTTAGCCTTTAAATTATTGATCCAAATTATAAATAATTTAACACTTAGCTCCATTCATGATATTACTCTTAATTCATTACATACTTAGCACAATCTATCATCACAATAGGTTTTGTATTGGTTCACATACCCACTGAGGTGTATTCATTCCTATCTCTTCATTTACTTATATTTTTTACATTATTATTTTATATATAATGTATCTATTAATAATTTATCTATTTAATTTTTTTTTGTAGATTCACAAATCACAATGTGTTTTCTCTATGCACATCCAACATCACATAGCTTCATGAGATTTTCCCTTACAAATAAGTTCATGTATGCTTTCTATTTTTACTTTATCCTAGTATTTTGATTTTTTCCATCACTAAAATAAATAGGGGGGGGGATGCATTCACATAAAATGTAAAATTGGATGACTTAGGCATGGCTAATAACACCCAACCTATAGGTCCTATTTCTTTCTCACTTAACCCTTCTCGACTAGACTTTTATTGATTCCCAGTCACCCATAACTTCCAATACTTAGATTTTTGAGACCAAGGTAGCACTCTTAGATCTAGATCCACCCCCCTATGTCTCATCCTCCTAGGAAAATATTACCCAAATTAGATAGGAGCACTAAAATTTAGGGGTGTCTTATTTATGACATTGTTGTCTAAGTTTACTTTAGCCTCAAATAGTTAGATTTTCATGATTCCTTATCTTTTCTCCTATCATCCTAATACAAGGTCATCTAACTCATGATCATTTATTTCCCTATAAAATGTCATTTTATGTCCATTTATAAGGGTTGGCACTCATTCACAAGAAAGAATCAAGAATACAAATAAGTACACTCAGGCACTCTTCCTTATTCTCTACATATAGCCTTTCAAGATAAATACAAGCCTATTCAAGCACTCATTCTAGTATCTAGTCATCCAAAGTAAATTATAGTTTCACATCTAATTACAGACATCTCAGAATTTCACCAAGCATTTCAAATGGGATAACTACATTAGCTTGATCCCTCTTCAAAGTAATTGTATGTAGGTAGCATGCCCATACATAGGGTGTGAAGTGTGTCCAACATATCCTTTACACACCAACCCATTATCTCTTTCCCAATTTTGATACTGAATTTCAATTAATAGGTACTCCTAAGGGTTTTGAATATTGAATCAAACACACAACAAGCTCCACACAGACCTAGGGTTCAATATTTCACTATTTGGGTGTCAAAAGCCTACCAAATAAAAACCAAAAACTCCATACCACTAGGAAAATAGTGTTATAAGTGGAAAATAATGATGGAAATTAGACTATAACATAAATTAGTAGGATGTCCTAAGTTTTTGACTCCTATTTAATCCAAAAATAGAGTTCTAGGTCCTATTTATAATAGTCTTCCATCCCTATATAACAATTTCCAAACTCTACATCATCCATTTCAGCCCAAAATAAACTAAGTTTTATTTATTTACACTTTTAACTATTTAAAAAAAGGTAAAATAGATATTTATTTACACAAATTAGTACACTAATTGAGACACATTAATTATTGATTTACATTTTCTCAAAATTTTATTTGCTTAGGAATTAAACATCTAATTCCTAAAAAGAATAAACACCTAGATCCATGTCCTCCTCCTCTACTATATCTATTAATTTATCCCCATACAATCTATACTTTCATAACTCAGTGTCAGGTAGCCCAAACACATGTAGATCAACCACTAGTAATTCATCCCTAGGCTACACAAACCCTAATATTATGTGTCAACATCAACCCATAAGAAAAAATAGAGTGAGGCTCCTAACAAGAACCAATTTAGGTTGCTCCCCTCACTCTCACTAATTTATATCTCCCTCTTATGATGTCACTCAATAATTCACACCTTCCATAAGATACTCTGGTGGTGCCTCCTCTCTTCCCTATTGTGCACCCTTAACCATTCACCTAAGTGACCTTGGCCATAGTCCTCCCATGCATCCTCAATTATTCATTTCCCTCTATCCCATCCATTCTTGAACTTTGAAGCTCCATGGTATCTCCACTAGGTATGCCTCAAGTTTAAGTAATTACAAGCATACCTCATTTTATAAGGGTAGATATAACCTTTAAGATTGAACCTCAAGTGGATGGGGCTATCTTGGCACCTTCTTCAAAAGTATAGAAACCTCTATAGTTATCCCCTATAGATCATACTACCTATTTGTCTATTTTTACCATAACACCCAAGGATAGCCTAGGTAAAAGAGCCAAAAAAAAGTAGAAGATGACTCATGCTCAAGATATAGTCTAGATACCTTCTACCATATCCTTACCTCCTCTTCTAACCTCCATGGTTCCTATAGCACCAACCATGACAGATGTGTGTATTTCTCCCTAGCCCCCTCTTTTCATCATCCTTGATACATAGGGATTTGGTCTCAACTAGGAAATCTCTTACCTTATGATGAATTTCCCTCTCTCAAGATTTATTTTCCCTCATTTGGGCATGACCCAAGATTAATGATGGGCATAGATATTCCTATGGGCCTCCCTCTTCATCCTTCCTCCCTTTGTTCTCATGCCTCCTCCTCCTCCTCCTCCACTAATTTCATCATTCACACCTTTTACTTCTTCTATCTCCCTTTCACATTATCCTCTTCTCATTTCTACCATCTCTAACCCTCGTCCAATACCTCCCAAAACCTAGGGGATGGTCCCAGTGTCACAAGTGCCAAAGATGACAATCCAAGGCGATCTAGATATGTATTGGAATTTAAACCACTCCACTAGAAGCATGAAGAGGATCCTCATGTAGAAATTCATCTAAGAGGGGAACCCAATGGTCTCATAGACACATCAATACTTGTTATCCCTAACAAAAGTGATGACTACCACTAGAGAAGAAAAGGTAGATAAGAATCCACTCTCCATTCTTGAGAAAATCCACAACATGTCAGATAAATTCTTTGAGGATATTCATAATCAAGACTAGACCCTAGAGTCCTAGGTAAAGATTTCCCTCTCCACTGAGATAATTGTGAAGGTCAAGGACTCCCTGCTACTATTATAACTCTAGAGAGCACCCTATCTGAAGATGTGTAAAAAACCCTCTCACTCTAATTGATAAAATTGGAACTTCTCTGAGTCTAGGTGACTTTTTGATGAGAATAACCTCAAGAGATGGCTATTTCTCTTAAGATTTATCTCTAAAAACTAAACTATTTTTGGTTTTTTGGGATGAAAAGGGAGAAGGAAATTGAAAAGGAAAATCCTATCTAATTGGGTGATGCACCTGAATGATTGGTATTCTTTGAAATATATTAAAATTAAGGCACACATATGAATCAATAGGAATTCCTAAATCTCCCCTAAACATTAGTATTTTAGATGAATGATTGAGAGGATTTTGGAATGTATAATTCTATCCCTATCTCTTCAAATAACTTGTAAAGGGTGAGATTTTCACAGTAGGTGTGAAAAGGACATGAAAAAATTAGACATAGATATCACTTATATTCTAGTAAAAATTAAAAATACACTCTATTCTGATATCAAACTCATATGCAAAAAAAATTCTTTATCTGATAAAAATGGTGTCAATTACAATTTCTTCTCTACTTCCAGAATTTTAAAAATGGCTTCAAAAACTAATATATAAGTATAAAACCTTAAATAAATCCAAATTCACATGGAAAATAGAATTATTAGTATTATTTTAGTTAAAATAAGACAAAAATCCTTTTACAATATTAAGTAAAGGTTTTAAAATCTTTTGATTCTTCAAAAATTGCATGTTCTTCATTTTTGGCATATAATTGAGAAGTGGTGGGTCCATGTTGACTTTTCAACCTTCCTTGCATGAAAATAATGCCATAAATTTTAATAATTAATATTTAAAGTGATTTTAATTTCTTTAAAGTATTTATCTTAAATGAAATCATGGGAGATGCTTGAAACTAGTCAAACTAGTCAAGCAAAAAGATTTGGCCCTTAAGGAATAGTTAACTCAACTTGAGCTCAACTTGCATGAATTTAAATTTTTTTATTGACTTTATAATGATATATCCACTTAGAAAACATATATTCCATGTGTTAACTCCAAAATTAATTCACTTTATAGATTTTTAATGCCATTCTTTACTTGTTTTATTGTCCAATTAGGCCTATTAGGCTAATTAGGCCTAATAGCTTATCTTCTTACATTTGGACTCAATTAAACTTTAAAAAAAAATCCATGAAACCTGAAAAAACAACAAATTTCACTTTGAAAACAACTATTCATCACAAAAATATTTGATTTTGATGAAAAAACATTCACCATTTAGTCAACAAACTTGACTAAGCCTATTTTATTCAATTTTCCTATAGACTCACCTTTTTGATTGAGCTGGTTGGGAAACTTCTAAGATAATTTCTGACCAAAATAAAATTTTAGGATGAATAAAAAGTATTAGGCATTGAGCTCCATTTATTATATTTCATTGAAGTGTCATTTACTTCATTTTGCATGCTTTTTTGTAAAAAAAACATTATTTCTACCCTCATCCATACATAAATTGACATTTATGGAATTAAATATAACTATAATTGACATTTTAAATTTTTTTAGGTTGATTCAAGATGATTTTATGAGAACAAAATCAACTTTTTTCAAAACTAGTTTTTTGAGGGTTTAGGCGATCTTTGAAGCTGAATTTTCAAAATGATGGTTCATTAAGTAAAGACATCAAAATAATTTTTTTATATATTTATTTGTATCAAAATTACCCACATAAAATCTATAAAAATATTTGGTTCCCATAAAAAATATATAAAACGTTATATCATGGAGAAATCTACCTATGGGGTTTTGACTACATTCTAAGCTGCCTATACTCTTAACAATTTGTCATAAAAAAATGAATTAAATGGTCTCAATTTTTCATTAATTTTAATTAAATATTATTAATCAAAACATAATAAGAGGTTTCATCGAAAATCCATACTTGGTGAAAGATATGATTATCTAAACAAGAGGTTAGGAAGGGTGTCTAGGACTAAAAAAATAATAATTTCACCAAAATGAAAATAACACTTAAAATTCTTCCCAATGCCTAAAAAAATAATAATGGGGTCTGTAACATTCTATCAAAACACTTTGAAATCACATTTTTCTTGAAAATTCAAAAATATCCCTTTTTGGCCTATATGCATGTTTGCTTACAGAAACCTATATCAGCATGGTTTGATTAAAATTTAGAGTTTTTAAACTCTTTTAAGGTATTATTATGATGTAAAAAAATCATCTAATTCTTTTCAAACTTTTACCTAGACTTAGAAACCTTTGTGGCATTCTAGAACAATGCCTACTCTATTGGTGATCTCTAATAGACATGCTAAGGACTATTACAAAACAATGAGTATATTCAATTTTAAAATGGCCATTAAAATTTTTAAAAAGTTTATCCAACTCATAATGACCATTTCTACAAAATTTGAGGTCTTTAAACCACCTGTAGTTCCCAAAATGTTTAATTTTCTCTCAAAATTGATCCTTGTGCATGGATTATTTGTATATTTGAACTTGACAATGCTATTTTAAAATGATAATGAAAAATTTAAAATATATTTTTGAAAAAAATTAGTGATTTTAAGCCAAAATTCCTTGTTTTGACCAAATTTAAAAGACTATGACCAGTTTTAGGAAAGTTTTGTATGATTGGAGTAGTAATTTGGCCTTGATAGGTTAAATTACTAACAATTTTGGTGACTTTCAGGGGTTTAAATTACTAATATGTGCACTTAGAGGAAAGGACAACAACAACATGAAAAGGAAAAAAAAACTGTTGAAAGCATGTGCAAATATGCACTTATAGGAATGAAACACAAGGAGTATATTATTTAAAAACTAACCTCTACCTTGGTAGCCCTCTTGGATCAGATGGAAAGCTATTTGATGTACTATATAGCTTTAAAACATATTTTCTTCCTTTTGATAGCTCTTTTCTGCAAATGGGATCACTTATATGTTCATATGTTCTAGATGATGCAACTAGGCCTTCAACTTCCATTCTTAGGTGTATGGATTGAACATATAGATATAAGATTTAATCATCTTCCTACCATATTCTTAATTTTTATATCAATATTACTATCTTTTCCTCATTCATTTGTTGATCATGATTTGACACATTCTCATTCAATAATTGTATTGGCAAATCAACATATATGATTGGATTGGTATCTTCATTATGATCCATTTGAGGTAGTGTCTCACTGAGATATTCAACCTCTTGGTATGGATTTAAACATGGCTGTAATATTTAATTAATTTCTTCTTGATAAATAATTGCAACAGTAATCTTTACAAAACATTCCTAAATCTCCATATGGATTGGAGATGGACTATCAAAATTTGTACAAAAACTCTCCAAATTATCCCAAAAGGCCTCTTTATTATGATTAACTAAAAGGACATGAAATTCATTTTTAATATTACCATTTGAAACATGTTGATCACATATTTATAACTTTTTGATGGATTCGTATGAAATTTCTTGATCTACTACACTTGCTTCATCTTTATCTTCTATAGAGAATAGCATCTCAATCGGTCCAACCGGGCATGCAGAAATTGTTATCACTCTAGAGTGTACCCTTATTAAATATGTGTGAAATACACCCTATATATAGATAATAAAATTGGAACCTCTCAAAGTGTGGGTGACTCTATAATGAGAAGAACCTCTAGAAAGGGTTGGTTCCCTTAAGATTTATTTCTAAAAACTAGACTTTTTTAATTTTTGGGGTGAAAAGGGAAGAAAGAAGCTAAAATGAGAAATCCTATCTAATGGGGTGATGCACTTGAATGATTTATATTATCATAAATATTTCTAAAACTAAGTAAGAAACACATATGAATCTAAAAAAAAAGTCAGCAATTAACTCTGAACATTAGTGTTTCAAAAGAAGACGTGAAAGAAGTTTTCGAAGCAAATTCAAATTGTAGCTTTTTAAATGACCAGTAAAGGATGTGATTTTCAAAATAGGTGTGGAAAGGACATATAAAAATTGAAATTATATTCCACTTATATGTTGGTACAAAATCAAATTACACTCTATTTTGATAAAAATAAAACATATGTAAAAAATCTTCTTTATTTGATAAATGCTGTCAATTATAATTTCTTCTCTGCTTCAAGAATTCCTTAAAAATGGCTTCAAAAATCCAATATATAATTATAAAACCTTAAATAAATCCAAATTCACATTAAAAATAGAATTATTAGTCTTATTTTAGTTAAAATAAGACTAAAATCCTTTTATAATAATAAATAAAGGCTTTAAAATCTTCAAATTCTTCAAAAATTGCATGTTCTTCATTTTTGCCATAGAATTGAGAAGTGGTGGGCCCATGTTGATTTGTTAGCATTTATTTCATGAAACTCAAACCATAAATTGGAATATAATTCTATATTTAAATCTTTTTTAAGTTCTTGAAAGTCTATCTTGCATGAAAAGCATGGGAGATGCATGAAACTAGTCAACTAAAGAGATTTGACCCTTAAGAACTAGTTAACTCAACTTGAGATCAAATTTCATGATTTTAAATTTGTATATTGACTTTAAAATGATATATAAAATTTAAAAACACATATTCCATGTGTCAAATAAAAAAATAATTCATTTTACTGATTTTCATAGTCATTTTTTACTTGCTTTATTGACCAATTAGGCCTATTAGGCCTAATAGCGTACCTTCTTGCATTTAGACTTCATTAAACCTGAAATAATAAGAAATGAAACATGAAAAATAATAAATTTAATATGAAAAACAATTATCATCACCAAAATATTGTATTTCGATGAGAAAACACTCACCATTCAGTCAATAGGGTTGACTATGCCTATTTTGCTCCATTTTCCTATAGATTAACCATTTTGATTGAGCTAGTTGGGACACTTCTGAGATGATTTCTAACCAAAATAAAAATTCAGGATGAATAAAAAATTTTAGGTGTTGACATAAATTGATTATATTTCATTGAAGTGTCCTTTACTTCATTTTACATGTTTTTTCTATTAAAAACATGATTTCTTCCCTCATTCATACATATCCATACATAAAATTGACATTTATGGATTCCTCTCTAATTTTACTTGACATTTTAAAAGTTTTTATTTTTATTCAATATTATTTAATGACAATAAAATCATTTTTTTTCAAAACTAGTTTTTTGAGGGTTTAGGCTGGCTTTGAAGCTAAATTTTTAAAATGATGGTTCATGAAGTACAAACCTCAAAATCCCATTTTTTTTATTTATGTGTATAAAATTTATCTACCAAACATAACTTAAAATATTGGGTTCCCATTCAAATATACAAAAAAATTAGCATGTGGAAAAATCTGCTTGTGGGGTTCTGACTGCATTTTGAGCTACCTACACTCTTAATGAAAGTTCATAAAGAAAAACCACTTAAATAGTCTCATTTTTTTGATTATAATTAAATATTATTAATCAAAACATACTAAGATATTTCATCCAAACTTCACACTTGGTAAAATATATGAGCATCTAAACAAGAGGCTAAGAAGGGTGTCTAAAATTGAGAAAATAAAAATTTCACCAAAATGAAAATAACTCTTCACATTCTTCCCAATTCCTAAAAAATCCATCATGCGGTCTGTACCTTAACATCAAAATACTCTAAAATCACATTTTTCTTAAAAAGTCAAAAAACTGCTATTTGGCCTTTGTGCTTATTTGCTTGCAAAATCTTATATGGGCATGGGTTGCTTAAAATTTAGAGTTTTGAAAATCTTTAAATGTCTAATTATGATTTAAAAACATCATCCCATCTTTTTCAAACTTTTACTTAGACTTAGATGCTTCTATAGCACTCCAGAATGATGCCTACTACAATGGTGATCTCTAATTAATATGTTGAGGACTATTAAAAAATAATATCTCCACTCATCCAAGGGATATGAAACTTTTTCAAAATGTTCCTCAAGTCATTATGACGTTGTTTAAAAAATTTGAGGTTTTGAAACCACCTAAAGCTCTTAGAATCCTTAATTTCCTTCAAAATTGACCCCCTATGCATAGATTGTCTGCATATTTAAACTTGGCAATGCTCTTTTGAAATGATAATGACCCGTTCACAATATATTTTTAACATTTTGACCAAAATTAGTGATTTTTAGGCCACAACTCCTTTGATTCACCAACTTTAAAAGACTATGATGAATTTTAAGAAAGTTTTGTATGGTAGGAGTAGTAATTTGGCCTGGATAGGTCAAATTACTAACAATTTTGGTGAATTTCAGGGGTTGACCATCTTGGTGGTCAAAGAATTTAGAAAATTTGGTTGTGATAATTTTTTTTGATATATACTAAATATTGGAAGATCTTTTATAGGCAAAGATACAAACAAGACAATAAACATGTGCACTTAGAGGAAAAGATGACAACAACATGGAAAGGAACAAATAACTACTAAAAGCATGTGCAGATATGCACTTAGAGGAATGAAACACAAGGAGTATATTATATACAAACTAACCTCCAACTTGTTACCCCTTCTAGATTAAATGGAAATCTATTTGATGCACTATGTAACTTTAAAATGTATTTGCTTCCTTTTGATAGCTCTCTTCTGCAAATAGAATCACTTATATGTTCATATGTTCTAGATGATGTAGATAGGCCTCTAACTTCAATTATTAGGTGTATGGAATGAAGATATGGATCTAAGATCCAATAATCCTCCTCCCATATTCTTCTTTATTGCATCAAAAGTGCTATCTCTACCTCATTCATAGACTGATTATGATTTGACATATTCTCATTCAATTATTATATTGACAATTCAGCTAGTATATCTAGATTGATGTCTTCATTTGACTCCATTTGAAGTGGTAATTTGTAAAATTATTTTTATCCTTGATAATCATCCAAACATGGCCATAATATAACTTTTAATTCTTCCTAATGAATAGCTCTAATAGTACTATTTACAATACATTCATCAATATCCACTTGGGGTGGAGATCGACTATCAAACTTTGCACAAAAACTCTCCAAAGCATCCCAAAAGGCCTCTTCATCATGATCAATTGACATTAAATGAAATTAATTAGTATTATTACCATTTGAAACATGTTTATCACATATTTATAACCTTTTGATGGAGTCATATGAAAGTTCTTAATCTATTTCACTTGCTTCATCTTTATCTTCTATAGAGAATAACATCTCAATCGATCCCATTGGGCATGCCAACAAATATTATCACTCTGGAGAGAACCCTATTTTAAGATGTGTAAAAAAACCTCTCTCCAAATGATACAATTGAAACTTCTTAGAGTGTGGGTGACTTTGTGATGAGAAGGACCTCAAGAGAGGGTTGGTTCCCTTAAGATTTATCTCTAAAAACTAAACTATTTTGTTTTTTTGGGATAAAAGGGAGAAGGAAACTAAAATGGAAAATCTTATCTAATTGGTTGATTCAATTCAGTGGCTGGTATTCTATAAAATATATTGACATTAAGGCACACATATGAATCAATAATAAATCTTCAAATTTCTCCTAAACATTAGTATTTTAGATGAAGGATTGAAAGGATTTTGGATTGCAAAATTCTATTCCTATCTCTTCAAATGACCTATAGAGGGTGAGATTTTCATAGTAGGTGTGGAAAGAACATGAAAAAAGGGGGCATAGATATAATTTATATGATATTACACATTAAAAATACACTCTATTTTGATATCAAACTCATGTAAAAAAACTTCTTTATTTGATAAAAATGGTGTCAAGTACAAATTCTTCTTTGCTTCTGAAATTTGAAAAATGGCTTCAAAAAGCCAAAATATAAGTCTAAAACCTTAACTAAAGCCAAATTCATGTGGAAAAGAGAAGTATTATTCTTATTTTAGTTAAAATAATACTAAAATCCTTTTACAATATTAAATAAAGGCCGTAAAATCTTTCAATTTTTCAAAAATTACATGTTCTTCATTTTTGGCACAAAATTGAGAAGTGGTGGGCCCATGTTGACTTTTCAACCTTCCTTGCATGAAAATCACACCATTAATTTTAATATAACTCCATATTTAAAGTGATTTTAATATCTTGAAAGTTTGAATCTAGGATTTTGACTCAAGTGAGGATGGTTAGTATAACATCTCTAGGCCTAGACACTAGGGAGAGATTAGTTTAAAAAAAAATTAAAAACAAAATTAAAAATTAAGGAATAAAACACAATAATTATTTCACCTTCCTTGGATGCTTCATATGCTTTTGTAGTAGTGGCTTGCTCAGCTTATGCTTATGAAGTCCTTGGCAATGGAAGCTTGCCTACCTCCATCTCTCCTTGGCACCTTTGGCTTGTGGCTTGGATTGTCTTGGAATAAATTTGGCATGGTAACAATAGTTTCAATGGATCCTTGAAGTTATTTATGCATTATGAATTTGTACCAAAATAACTTATAAATGATGTTCATTGCCTCTCTATTTATAGATTTTTGCAAATGTCTAGAATCAACCTAAACCATCCATCCTAAGATTGAGATGTGTGGTTCAAGAATAATTTAATTTTTTGCATTAATTTTATAATTATCCTCATCATGAAATTGTAATAAGGGTTAATTAATATGTATGGAGGGTATGATGGAAGGCATTGATGAGGCATGGAAGCCATGAGTCTTGATATTTGTGGCATTTATAGCCTAGGGATGTCTTTCCAAGAAATGAGGTCACCTGATGATGCAAATATTAAATATTTATTTTCAAAAATAATTTTTCAACAAGTTTCCATGTAATTATTAATTAGGCCTTTATTTGGGTTAATTATCTCTTAAGCATGATTAAGCACTTTATGAACAAATTACTCAAATTGATCAGAATACCTTGTTATTGGTCCAAAATTTGACTAGATTAGAATTAGAAGTCACTATGAGATGCATTAGATCCATTATCCCATTTTGGATGTTACCAAAGTAAATAATAATGGCATACATCTTGTGTAAGTGATTTGATAGGAAAGAGCAATCTAAAGCACCTAGGTGTAAAATTGACATTTTGACTCAAAATGATCTGATTAAAGTTAGCTAGTCCATAAATTAAATTACTCCATTTAGGGATACCCTATCCAATATGAGCACTTGAATATATCTATTTTAAATATTTTAATGTGTTTTAGTGTTTTTAGGCTAAATTGTGCATTTTTGTAGAAATTGGTCAAAAGCCTAATTAGAGGTTATCGATGGCCAGATTTAAGTGTCTATAGTTTGCCCCTTTTTAGGAAGGCATTACAAGCTATAACCATAGTAACATCTTCTCAAATAATGAAAAACTCCTATATGCCTACATCTACAATGATGATAAACTAACTATATGATGCCCCCTCGAGGGAACGGTTAGCACAAGTCAGCAAATAGTCCCTTGAATAGAAAGAAGTGAAATGAGGGGACCAAAGAAAGGAAAGATGATGGGATAAAAACATAATGATATTGAAAAATTAGTCAAAATCATTGAGAACGCAAGTGAGATAGTGTATAATGTTTTATCTAAAGGTGGTTATAAGCATTATACCCTAATAGTAGCAACATGGTATGATAACATAATGATTTTCCCAAAAGTGGTTATAATCATTAAGAAGATGGATCTGTCCTAGTTAGGATAGACAAAAATAATAATAACATGCCACTGTATGTGTAAAAAAAGTAAAGTGGTGACAACACAATGATTTTATCAAAGGTAGTTATAATCATTAAGAAATGTAGGTGGGATGGTGTGAAATTATTTATCCATAGGCAGTTATAATCATTGGACCCCAATTATGGAAAACATGATAAAATTGGTCAAGGATGATGATAACCTAACACATAGGGTAATGATGAATTGAAATAACCTATTAGTAGGGAGATGCTCATTCGAACTAATAAAGGTTGAAATTACTTCATGGTTAATTACTCTATTTGGGATATGATTAGGATTGAATCGGGATGTCAATGTTGAAGAGATGCCACCATTGTTGAATATATTTTTTAAATTTGAGGTTTATTTTAGCATGTGTTGGTAGGCATCATGGTATAACATCATGAGGACTTGGATAAAATATGCATAAAGACTGACTCTCGCAATCCAATACTCAATATAAAACAATGCACCAATGATAGAAACCATGATGATAGTGTAAACATATGAATATGGATGGATTCATGTGTAAGTGTAGGTAAGTAATCACCCAATGAACCCACATAAACCAAATCAAGGCAATAGTTTTGAAAGCAAACAAACAAATAGAGAAATAAAAAATAAAGAAATAAATAAAGAAACACTTAATATAAACCCTATGAACATTGCCCCTAGAAAATAGGCAACATCTTAATAAACAAAAAAAATGGGGGAATAGAAGAAAATGAAGGGGGTGGATGACCTATCTCCGTATGCACTAGGTAAGTGGAAGTTGCATACATAGTTTCATGGATGTAATATCCAATAAAAAACTTTAGGCCAAATATAGTTCTCTTAGGGAATGAGAAGAATGTGATAACTGAGGAAAACACACAAGAATGAATGAAATTTAAGAATAGGAATGGTCTTGCAAAATGGCAAGTGCATGAATGAAAAAGGCCAAAAAGGATGAGGAAACTAAATGACAAGTGTTTTACATATAACATAGTAAGGGTTCCTAGAATGCTTAAGGAAAAAAAGTGGTCAATGTTTTTATTCTTTTCTAATGATTTTTCAAATGTTTTTGGAATTTTTTGAAGTATCTCAGGTCAATCAAGAATGACAAGACAATTAAATGGTTCAATATTTCAAAATGGAAAGAGTGTGGCTTAGGTTACTCGTAAAATGATGAGATCATGGTGGGAAGGGCAACTGATTTAACCTTGATAAGTATCAATTACTACCTATATAGTCCCAGAGTAGGACCTCAAGTCACTATAGTTCCACCCTTATAGTGGAGGAATTTGACTAGTGTAATATTCAATTCAAACAAAATAGGCATAGTTGGTAAAATGACATAGTATGACATAGGAAGTGGTAAGTTGGTATCTCAAAGTTTAATGTTGCCTCTAGTTTACCCATGACATAGATCAATGTTACTAATTTGCCCAAAGGTATTTATAATTAGTAACAAGATTGGTGGTAAGAAAGGAATAACAAATGAAGGATGCAATTGCCAAAACTTATATCACACTATCCAAACATATTTTATATGTTTAAATCACTTTAACCAACAAATGAAACTAATAAGATACCTTGATGCTAAAATTTCATAACAAATGGCAAAAAGTAAGGTCAAATGAGCTATAACTAGGACACAATGACATAGATCAATGTTACTAATTTGCCCAAAGGTATTTATAATTAGTAACAAGATTGGTGGTAAGAAAGGAATAACAAATGAAGGATGCAATTGCCAAAACTTATATCACACTATCCAAACATATTTTATATGTTTAAATCACTTTAACCAACAAATGAAACTAATAAGATACCTTGATGCTAAAATTGCATAACAAATGGCAAAAAGTAAGGTCAAATGAGCTAGGCTTCAGAACACACTGGGTCGATAGAATGAAAGAAGAAAGTGGATATGGAGAAGAGACAGATAAGGATGTTATTTATAAAAAGAATAATAGTGATAAAATGGAATAATTTAAATGGTCCTTATAGAAAATAAACCTTAGCATTCAAGCATAGTACTACTTAAGATGAATAATATTCATCAGCTCCAAAATTTCATCACCATTTGGGGTGACAAGCTTGTATGTTCTTGATCCATAATTTGTAGTAACGATGAAAGGCCCTATCTAGTTTGGTTTGAATTTACATTTATGATTCTTCTCAGCAATGGTATTTTTTTGGTTTTCTTTAAGAAAAATATCACCATGTACAAATGTTTTATAATTAACATGCTGATTATAGTGGCCTTTGAGTTAGTTCTGATATGCTTGAAGATTGTTGAGTGCAGTTGTGCATTTCTCGTTAAGTACGTCTATCTCTTATAGGTGGGATACTCGATAGTCATGATCATCTAAGACATGCTTGAAAGAGATGCATAGTGAAGGAAAGTTGACCTTAATGAGAAGGATGGATTTAGTACCATAAATAAGTGAGTATGGAGTGGTTCCTATGTGGGTACGATGATTGGTATGGTTTGCCCAAAAAGTAGGGAATATCTATAAGTGACAATCATGACCAACATCATTGACAAGCCTTTTGAGAATATTGATAATGGTTTTTTTTGATACCTTATCTTGGCCACTAACTTGTGGGTAATATACTATAGAAAAATGTTATGTGATATTGTATTCAGTACATAGCTGGTCTACATCCTTATTATTGAATCATCCTCCATTATCAGTTATAATTTTAGAGGGGATACCATAGTAGAAAAAGAGATGGTTGAAAATGAAATTCAAAATTTGATTTCCAGTCATGTAAGTGATGGGTATAGCTTCAACCCACTTAATGAAATATTTGGTGGTAGTAAAAATATGTTTATGGCTATCAGATGAAGTGGGGTTAATCTTCCTAATGAGGTTAAGTCCCCATGTAGAAAATGACCATGGTATCAACATTCGTTTCAGATTTTTTTCAGGGTATGAATAAAATTAGCATGCCATTGACATTGTTCACACTTCTTTACATATTCAACAACATTTGCATCCATTATGAACCAATAATAACTAGTACACAAGAGCTTTTTAGATAGGACTACCCTACTACAATGAGTGCCACACACTCCATGAACTTCTCTTAACGCTAGTGTAGACTCTATGGAAGATAAATAGTGAAGTAAAGTTCCATCAAAACTATGATGATAAAAGGTGGATCCAATTAGATTATAATGAGTGGAATGATGAATAAAGGCTTTAGTTTGTTTTTGAGATAGGTTAGGTGGCATAACTTGTTCATGAAGGTATTTGTAAAGGTTTGACAATAGATAGAATTAGGACCAATAATATCACAAATCATGGCAATGGTTAAAGGTTAATGAGTTGATGATAACAAATTCTTGATGAGGAACTAATACTCTCTAGCTTTATCTATTTGTCAAATTAGAGAGCCAATAGTAGCCATGGCATCTATAGTTCTGTTACTATCCCTTAGTATGTGCTCAAAATGAATATTGTTAATTTGTTGCTTAAGAGTGTTGATCATGGATTTATATGTAACCAACTTGTCACCTTTGGTTTAAAAATGATGTATGACCTGATTAATGATTAATTAGGAATCACCATAAACTTGGAGATGATATATATTTTAATGCACTACTTATTAAAGTCCTACAACAAGTGCTTCATACTCGGCCATGTTGTTTGTACAAGGAAAGCTAATTTTGAATGATTTAGGGATTAGATCCCCCTTTGGTGTAATAAATAATAGGCCTGCCCCTGATCCATGTGTGGTAATTAAACCATCAAAATATAGTTTCTAGGGCTACTCTTCAATGGGTGTGCCAATGATGGTCATTATTTAATTCATCAAGAAATTGAAATGTGAGTGGCTATGTGTCTATGAGAGGTGCTTCACCAAGTTGATCTGTAAGAACTTGTAACTTGATTTCCTTCTAATTGACATACTATATGTCAAACTAATTGAGAAGCATGATCCATTTATCTATTCTTCCTTGTAAAGCTATTTTAGATAGTATATACTTGAGTGGATCTACCTTTGAAATGACCATGGTCTTATTATTCAACATGTAATAGCATAGTTTTTGAGCTATGAAGACCATGGCTAGATAAGTCTTTTCAACTAATGCATAATTATGTTCATACGTAACCAAGGTACATTTTAGATAGTATACAACATACTCTTTTCCATTTTCATCATGTTGAGGCAAGAATGGCTTTCCTGGCATAGAAGGTAACAAAATAGGTGGATTAACAAGATAGTCTTTGAGTTGTTGAAAAGTTATTTAGTAGTGACAATCCTAGTGAAATGCAACTCCCTTCTTCATAATATATGTAAATGGATGACACTTTTTTTCTAACTAAGAGATGAAGCATAAAATTGATTGGATCTTACCCTAAAAACTATAAAGTTTATTTAAATTAGTTGGTGATGGCATCTTGGTTATAGCATGGAATTTATCTAGATCAACTTCAATACCTTTACGAGACATGACGAAGCTAAGTAGTCTGCTTGAAGTTATACCAAACACACATTTCTTTGGATTGAGTCTATCTTTGTACTCCTGTAATCATTCAAATATATTATGCAACACTACTAGATGGTTGGCCCTGCTTCTAGATTTTTTTAATATGCCATCAACATAGTCTTAGACAATATCATGCATCATATCATAAAATATGATAGTCATGTCCCTTTGATAAATAGATCCAAAATTATTAAGGTCAAATGGAACTACCTAATAGTAAAATGTTGCCCATGGAGTGGTGAATGTTGTTTTATGTTGGTCTTATAGTGTTATTCTAATTTGGTTGTATCCTGAAAAGCTATCCATGAGTGAAAGCATTTCATAACCTATTGTAGAGTTGATGATCATGTCGATATTAGGCAAGGGAAAATCATCTTTATGACAAGATTTTTTGATGTCTCAAAAATAAGTACAAATTTTGATCCCTTAAAGGTTTTTACTAATAGGTACCACATTAAAGAACCATTCTGAATAGTCAATGGATCAGATACATCCTACTTCTAAGAGTTTTTCCAACTCTTTCTTTACCAATATAGTAATGTAAGGATGCATCTTACATAATCCTTATTTTAGTGGTTTGACATTAAGATTAACTATAAGGTGGTGTATAACTAAGGTGGGGTCTAAACCTATCATGTCATAATAGGTCCATGCAAAGATATCTACAAATTCTCTTAATAGAGCTATGAAGACATCACATTCCTCCTCAGTGAGGGACACCCCTAATTTTATACATTTTAGGTCTGATGGAGTCCCGATATTTACCTCTATTATATCTTCAACTATAAGGGTCAAACCATCTTCTAGGATAGTGGGTAATGACTTGAAATATTGAATTATGTTAGGGTCCTCCATTAAGACTTGTTTTTCAACTTCTCCTAAGCATGATGAATCAAAGTCCCCTAGTGGGAGATCTAGCCATGTGACAAAAATAGTTATAAATTCTTGAATAATTTGATCAAATACTTGTTATTTCTCAAAGCTAAACTCAGATCTATAGGCATATTCATTGTTGGTGGTATCCTAGTCTAAATTCAAAGAGGAATGAACACCCCCATCTAATGGTGCTTAAAACATGTTTTCACCAGTAGACTAGCCTTTTTATTTACTTTTTTCTTGGTCAAAAAGTGTGTCAAAAAGGTTTTCACTTTGGGACCTCAATGTTTTACTTATTTGTTTTTGGCTAAGGGTGTTCACTTGATCTACATAATAGGATATAGGATCCAATGTGATTGAGAATCCTGATTTGTGATCTCCCAATAGAACATTGTCTCTAAGGCCTAAAAAGTCATGGAATGCCTTATCATTATAGAACTCATTAATCAATAGTCTATATTCTTGTTGGTCCCAATCTATTAGTTAGGGATAATATAATGGAAAATGGTTATGGTTAATGGAAATAGTAAGGGTATGAATGACATTATTATTATTAAACATGTTGGTTTTAGCTAGGTCATCAAAGGTGAGGCAATGATCAAGATCTGCTTCACATTAGCATCATCATCCCTAGTCACTGGTGATGGAGTTTGAATAATATATTTAGGGTCAACCCCAGGGGATTTAAATCCAAGTCTATAAGGTCTTTCATACTTATTCATATAAATTGGCTCATTAGTTCCTTGATGATTTGGTCTAAGGCCTCTTCCTTCATAATTGTGATGCCCCATGATCTTATTGGGAATAGGATACTTTGAATTTTTATAACAATTAACTTGGTTTTCATTATATAACCATGATTCATCCCCTTAAAAAGGGTCAAGTCCTAGGCCAAATGTTGGTACAAATGCAACATGTCCCTTATCTTTGTTCTTTTGTTGTCAATGCATATGTGGGGTGACTTTAGGTAACCCAAATCTTTTTGGATTCTGAGGAAGATTGGCAATATGAAATTTATCATGGGTCATATACTCTCTCGATCCATTATCAAAAATGGTGAAATGATTAGAAGCTTAATGATGTGGCATGTGGGAAAGAGAATCCAAGGTATTATGATCTATGTAATTATCTAGTGAAGGGTTAATAAGTATAACATTTCCTTTATCCTACTTAGAACTTGGATTCATGTTGTACTAGTAATTATAGCTTTAAAATTCTGCCTCAAGATGTTTGCAATGTTCATATGGATGTAAATCTCTTGGAATATTCAATTTCATCCCTGAGTAGGAAAACTTGATACATTAGTGTAGTGTCAATAGGACTACATGAATCTCATGTAACCAAGGCCTGTCTAGAAGCATATTGTATGACAACTCAAGATCAAGCACATTAAAAATTGTATCATGGGTTAAAGGCCCAATGATAAATAGAAAAATAATGGTGCCTTGTGATTCTCTTTCCTAATTATCATAGGCTTTGATAGTTATTATTTCTAGCTAGAGATCTACCTTTATATACCCAAGAAGCTGAATGAGATATAGAGACATTATGTTGTGGCTAGAACCATTGTCTATAAGGACATGTTTCACTTTATGTTGATTTATATAAAATTATATGTGTAATGGATTATTATGAAGTGGGCCAAGAGAAAACATATCACTTTGGTTAAGCTTGAATTGTTGGTCTAGAGCTAGGTGTCCAACCAAAGCTTAGAATTTATTAGGGGATATGTTACTAGTAATAATGGATTAGGTCAAAATCATTCAAGATGTTCTTGTGGATTATTGAAATTCACAACAAATCTAAAATAGAATTTTATTTTTGTGTCTTATATAATTATTCCATAATATCAAATTTCTTGTCTCGATCAGTAGTGAATCATCTATTCTGAGGTTGAATGCTTAGTTGGATGATAGGCAATGTTATGGATGGTTGTGGGCCTATGATAGTAATATTTGACCTTCAAATTATGATTACATAATCAGGAATAAATATTGGAGCATTATTACTAACCAATGTTGGGAATGGTATAGGACTAGACATGACAAGTCTCAGTTGCTAGTGCACACACATGTGGTTATGTGGCAAGGATGATTTGTCGATATAAGATCCAAAAGGGGAAGTCCTAGTTTTCTAATTTTCCATATGTATTCCTAGGTCAAAGAAGGATTATCCATGTAATTTAGTTGAATTTCATTATTTATAAATGGTTTAGGATGATTAGTATTTGGTTTAAGATTAATGGAAATGGTATTAATGCTACCACTTGCAATATGACCTACAACTCTATTGTATTCATGTGCAACTACATGGTAGGTTTTTTGGTTGTTACCATTATGACCTTAGTTTTTTCCATTGTTATATTATTATGGGTTCTACTACTAATTTTGTTGATTCTATTGGTTCAGCCTTTGATTTTGATACTATTGATTTTGTTGCTACACTAGTTATTTTTGTTGTTGATTATTCTATGAATAATAATTGTTATGTTAGGGAAAGAGGTTTTGATAAATCCCAAGAGTTTTATTGGAAGTGGAAACACCATTATTCAGAGGTTGAACGGTTAGTTGGATGATAGGCAATGTGGTGGATGGTTGTGGGCCTAGGATAGTAATATTTGACCTTCAAGTTATGATCACACAATTAGGATTAAATATTGGAACATTATTTCTAACAAATGTTGGGAATGGTATGGGACTAGATAGGACAAGACTCAGTTGCTAGTGCACTCACATATGGTCACGTGGCAAGGATGAGTTGTTAATATAAGGTCCAAAAGGGGAAGTCCTAGTTTTCTAGTTTGCCATATGCAGTCCTAGGTCAAATAAGGATTATACATGTAATTTAGTTGAATTTAATTATTTATAAATGGTCTAGGATGATTAGTATTTGGTCTAATATTAATGGAAATGGTACTAATGCTACCCCTTACAATATGACCTACAACTCTATTATAGTCATGTGCAACTGCATGGTAGGTTTGTTGGTTGTTACCATTATGACATTAGTTTTTTGCATTGTTATATTATTTTGGGTTCTACTACTAATTTTTTTTATTCTATTGGTTTGGCCTTTGATTTTGATACTATTGATTATGTTGTTACACTAATTGTTATTATTGTTGATTATGTTATGACTAATGATTGTTATGTCAGGGAAAGAGGTTTTGATAAATCTAAAGAGTTCTATTGGAAGTGTAAACACCATTATAAAATGTTATCTCATTATTCTCCAACATATTCTTAATTAAATGTTTGATTTGGACACACCTTCATAGACTATGCCCATTTACCCGATGATAGTCACAAAATTCATTTTCATGGTACCAATTTAGATAAGGAATACCTTGTAGATAATGCTTTGGTATATGCCAAATAATAAGATTAGCAACAATAGGATTGAAAAATATAGACTCAATAGGTTCTCCTAGGTCACTAAATACACAATGTGTAGGCAAGGTTCTCTTAAGAGGAGGGTTTTGCAATGGTAACAACTATTGTATTTGTTATGCAGGTCTTGATCGTTGCACTTGCAGTAATTGTTGGAGAGGTTTATAGGTAGGATTAAACCAAAAATTAGGTGAAAATAATGTTTTCACCATTTGTATATGATGAGATTCGGTTACTCTATTTCCCACAACATTCCTATTGTAGTTGAATTGCTTCAATATTTCTTGGCTATTGGCCTGTGCCAATTATGACGTTGGCACTTGAATGGGATGTTAGTCACTTCCTTGATTATTAAATTGATTTTTATTAGTTAAATTCATCTTTATGAATCCTTTATTTATGATTTCTCACTCAATCAACAATCTTTTTTTGATAATTTCCTTGAAAGTATGTGTATATTATAGTTTTAAATGATGAGTTATCTTACTGTGCAAATTTTTGGTAAACATAGTAGCTAATTGTTTATCCAATAAACGTTGGGTGATATGGCTTGCAAGGGCTCTCCATCATTGTAAATAACTTACAAAACTCTCACCAACTTTTTTCTTTGCTTTCAATAAGTCCACTAATGAAATCTCATGCTCGAGATTATAGGAAAAGTGCTACACAAACTTATCAGAAAGATCATCAAAATCCGTTACTAAATTTTTGGGAAACTTTAAAAACCACTCGAGGGATTGTCCAACCAAGATCCTTGGAAATATTAGAAAAAGGTAAATGTCATTATATGCCACTAGTTAACATGTGATAAAGAATTTAGTCAAATGAGCCTTAGGGTCACCTTTCCCTTTATATTTATTGAATTTTGATGGTTTATATCCTGGAGGAAATGCTATCTAAAAATAATCCATGTTAAATGGGTAGGAACACACATCACCCAATTGGAAATTTTTAGTCTATTTCCCATCTTAAATGGTAGTAATCGCATCCTTCATTTGTTGTAATTCATGGGATAGGAAACTATAACGAACATTGGTTTGAGGGAGAATATTGGTTTGGATAGGTGGTTGGGAGGTCACAAGTGGGACACTTTGACTAGGGTATGAAGGAGATACCTATTGGGGTACATTAGTTTGATTAGGGAATAAACTAAGAATACACATACATGGATTAGGATGTACTCGAAATTGCACATTTGGTTGTGATATTCTAGTCTGGTTTGGTGATAACAGTTTGACTTGGAGGATTTTTTGGTTAGGATGGAGGGATATAACTATATTTTTCTTGTTTTGGTTGAAAAGGGACATGATACTGACTAATCAAACCTTGCTATTGAGTGGGAACTTATGGTCCAAGACTTTGTCTCTAGATTTATGGCACATTTTGAACCAATAGTTGTCTAGTATGTACTTGGGGAACATGGGGACCTCCTTGTTGCATGAATCCCTATGAGGAAGTGAAAGTAGGTTATATATTCAACATCTATCATTGACTAATATTTTCACATTGTTTACTATTCATTTCTTGGTTTTAGATTGGCATATTAATCAGTGACTGAAGAGGTATGCTCATCATTACCTAGTGAGGTGGAACATTAGTTTCCCCTAATTGAGGTGGCAATGTATTTGTCATATTTTGAATTGATACACTAGGTTACATTTGTTATTGTGGAATACTACTTTTTACCTATTGAGGAGGAGTAGGATTCATCACATTTTGTCATTGAGGTGTGATATTATCCATTATTTGATTAACTAATCCTATAGTTTATAAACTTGATGAAGTAGCTAGTTGAAGTTGGGATGTAGAAACTCCTATTCCCTAGTATGATGATATAATCATAGGATGAACTATAGGCACATGTTTTTGTCTATTTTTTTGCATGTTAGTACCATTTTGGTCAGGACTGGACATTGTTTGGACATTGTCTACTATGTTTGACTCACTATTTTATGTATAGGCTAAAGACACTTCTTCACTAATGGGCATATGCAGCAAGTTATCTATAGAAGTGGTTTGTACAAATGGGTTATAACTTGGATTCTCTTGCATAGTTAACTCTATCAACACTCCTATTAAAGGAACTAGGTTAATGAGAGGCTTACTCACCATGTTCATTTGATTGAAATCATGTGCTAGATTCAGGTAGGTTTGATATGCTATCTATATTTGATTAAATTGATCTTCCATGATGTTTTTACCTTGATTATAAATATTAGGATCTTGATACATTTTTTGGACTAGAGCCATAGGATTGTCAGAAGAAGCCTGTTGATCATAATTGATATTGTGGGGCACTCTTACTAAACTTGGTAAATTTTCATGGGGGAAGTCTGCTAAAAAATTGGCCCCTACCTCTATGGCTCTAACAAAAATATCATCTTTTTTCTCTAAAAAATGTCACTCAAACAAAAATGGATCATACGTGGAAGCCATATTAGTATAATATTACTATTGAAGAACTGGCTTATCCACTATGGGTATTTTAGCTAGTTATTGTGCAGTTTGTTCTTGGTCTTATTCTAAATAAGGTGGTGTGTTAACTAGATAGTTATCTAATGGATCTTGGCTTTGTGCCCATAATTGAGTATTATAAGAGGGATAAGAATCCATCTCATAAGCAATATTATCTACATAGGGGTCTTTCACCATTTCTTCATGTACAACTACATTATTAATCCTTTGATTGTACATGATTCCACTATGAGTTTAGGAATACATTTTGGGATCCATATTCAATGTTTTACGATAAAAGGTCAAAGGGTTATACAAACTCTAAAAAGGATATTATCTAAAATAGATGATGTTCTAAATTGGTCTAGATTTTTTAAAAGGATTGAAAGGTTTATACAAATATTTGTGAGGAAATAAGCTAGCATGAAGTACTTAATGTTTCACTATTCAACCCAAGATAAGCAAGTAAAAGGAACAAAAATTTATATGCCAAACTCTAAGGTTGAAGTGTTTCAAATTAGTCTAATCTAGGAATTTAAAAGTTACTAGGTCTTTTGACCAAATGCAATGTAAAAATATAGGCTCAAATAAGGCATGCACTAGGAATCCTGGCCAAATGGCATCAAAAGCTAGACTTTGAAATAGATGAAACTTTTAATATAACGGATTTGAAACACTTCTATCAAGCACCAGGCATTTCATTCTTGGACATGAACTTGATCAACTAGGTATAAGGTATGAAACAAAAGGAACTTTAGAAATAGTTTATTTTATTACAAAAAATGGTATAAAACTTGGTTCTTTTGACAAATATGATAGATAAAAGTGAACAATATAACTAATTTAGACACAAGATCACAAAACTACCCTTGGATTGGTCTGAAAATGTAGGAATAAACTTGGAACTCTATGTAAGAGGGTCTATGAAATAATATTTGAAATGATTTTGGAAGTGTAACAATGTTATACTACCCAAAAGGTGTGACAAAAAGGTTTATTTCAAGAAATTTTTAAGGTAAAGACATTTTCCTATAATTTTGACAACACAACACTACTTTTCTTGACTCAAAATGTTGTGGTGCATAGAATCAAAGTGCAAGTGTTTAGCAAAAAATGGCTTAAGTTTATCAAGCAATGACAATGATGATGAGTCTTAAATAACCTTCAACCCAAATTGGAAATTAAACCTAAGTTCTCTCAAGTTTAGAAAAAATGGCAAATCCAATTAACACATCAACCCTATGACCTTATAAAGGTGAAATTTCAAATTTAGAATATAAATGGACTTAAACAACTTTGGTAAAGGTCTAGACTCAATTGGGTACCGTAACAGTGACAAAGTGCATGATATGAATCTTAAGTTCTTTGATAAACTTTTTAATGAGACAAATTGATGATCTCACATAGGTAGCATAATGCCTCTTTATTCAAAGGAAAATTTGGACTATGTGTTTGGTTTGGATTTTTTGTTTACACCATGTTTTGACTTCAAACATGACTTTTATCTAGGACAAGACCAACCTATTAACCACTCTTAGATTCTGAACTAACAAAGTTGCTTGGTATTGTTGGAATACATCAATATACATCATTTGAGATGATTTAAAGTGTTTATCCAAAAGTAAATACGCATTATATAGTAGGTTTTTTACACCCCCCTTCTCTCAAATGACAGTACTACAACATGGACCTTGAGGCACACCTTGCACCAAAAATAATTTCATGGCAAGTGGGGATTTGTCTAAGATATAACATGTTTTTGAAAAATCTAGGGGAATCAATTACACAATGAATTTCATGACAAATAATGCAAAACAAAAGCATAGATTTTGGGTCTATATCACTTGGCTTTTTGTAAAACGGTCTAGTCCTTTTTGCAACCACTACATCCTACTATTCAGTCAGTGTAGTGTGATGTCTAAAGTACCACTACATCTCATGTGAAACTCCAATTAGGAGCTAAATGAAGTTAATGCTAGGATGTGAACCCCAAGTCAAAGCTTCCCTAAATAACTCATGGGAGATGATGAAGTCCCCCTCACAAGCCAAGTTTCCATAAAAATAAAGAAAGCATAAAAGTAGAAAGACTTGAGGGTCATTTTCAAGGTCACCCAAACTTTGATGAGTTTTTGGGGAGTGCTTTAGATGACTTTATTTATAATCCTTAGACTAGGCTAATTGCAATAACAATGGTTCTTTGATACCAAGGGTTCCCTAAAGGGGAACACACAACATTTCTCTTTTTGCCAAAAAAAATCTAATTAAACAACTATTTCAAACAAAAATTGACAAGTGTTCTCAATTTTAAGCCCAAATGAAAGATTTGGTGGTGTTCATTTGACCCCTTGGTCTTAAGATTGTGAATTTTTAAAACATTCATCTAAGCATCTAATTTTTTCATTAAACACCCCAAAAAAAGTTCCTAATTGATTTTTAAGCTTGAAAAAGGTGAGATAAACATGTTTTTGTCAAACATCAAGCTTGGTCCTATAGCAAAAATATCATCATGTCCTTTAGCTTTGAAGCTCTTTTTGGTTTGAAACATTAAACTTTAGGAAAAGAGCTCTCAGGTCTATGTTTTAAGAAAAACGTAGTGACCGACATCAATTTATCAGCAACGATGGTGACATTTTCTAGCTAATGTCAGTTATCTAACTAACATCGGTTATACCAATGCGACTGATGACAAGTATAAAAACAATGTTATTTTTTCCAATTGATGTTGATTAAGATATGCAACTGATGTCAATCTTACTTGTTGATGTCGATTACTATGTAAAACTATGGCAAATAAAAATGGCAAAATAAAATTAGAAAATCATTTTGCAAGAGTTTTAAGGGTCCAAATGAATATTTTAAATTTGTGAAATGATCTTCTTTAGGTGTGAGATTTATCTATTCCCACTAGGTGTGCCATATGTGAATATAAAAATTTGACTCAAGAGAGGATGGTTAGTATGGTGTTAGTTCCAAAATGAAAAAAATGAAATAAACACACTAATATCATAACAACTCTAGGCCAAGACACTAGGGAGATCTTAGTTAACAAAAAAAATATGATAAACACAACTGAAAATAAGGAATAAAACACAATAATTCCTTCACCTTCCCTTGATTCTCCAAATGCCTTTATAGTAGTGGCTTATTTGGCTTGTGCTCATGAAGTATTTTGTAATGGAAGTTTGGCTACCTCCATCTCTCCTTGGCTCCTTTGGCTTATGGCTTGGCTTGAATTGGAATCAATTTGGCATGGTAACACTAGTTAAAATGGCTCCTTGAAGATATTTATGCATTATAAATTTTCACCAAAATAGCTTATAAATGTTTTTAATGGCCTCTCTATTTATATATTTTTGCAAATGTCTATAATCAACCTGAACCATCCATCCTGAGATTGAGATGTGTGGTTGAGGATTAATTCAATTTTTGAAATTAATTATATAATTATCCTCATCATGGAATTAGAAGAAGGGGAAATTAAGAGGAATGAAGGAAATGATAGAAGGAATTGATGAGGCATGGAGGGAATGAATCTTGATATTTGTGGAATTTGTGGCCTAAGGATGTCTTCCCAAGAAATGAGGTCACCTGATGATGTAGATATTCAATATTGATTTCCAAAAATAAATTTTCAACAAGTTTCCATAGAATTATTAATTAGGCCTTGATTTGGGTTAATTAGATCGTAAGCATAATTAAGCACTTTGTGCACAAATTACTCAAATTGGTCAGAATGCCTTGTTATTGGTCTAAAATTTAACTGGATTGGAATTGGAAGTCAATGTCAAATGCACTATATCCATTATCCCATTTAGGATGTTACCAACAACAAATAATGAAGGCATGCATGTTGTGCAATATATTTGATAAGAAAGACCAATTCAGAGTACCCAAGTGAAAAATTGAATTTTTGACTCAAAATAATCTAATCAAAGCTAGCTGGTCCATAAATTGCATTGCCCCATTTAGGGATACCCTAGCCAAAATTGATAGTTGAATATGTCAGTTTTAAATCTTTTAATGTGCTTTAGTGTTTTTAGGACAAATTGTGCATTTTGGTGGAAATTGGTCAAAATCTTAATTGTGAGTTATTGGTGGAAAAATTTAAGTGTCTACAAAAAGTCTTTATCTTTCATGAAAAGCATGGGAGATGCATGAAACTAGTCAAACTAGTCAACTAAAGACATTTGACCCTTAAGCACTAGTTAAATTAACTTGAGCTCAATTTTCATGAATTTAAACTTATGGATTGACTTGATAGTTATATATCCACTTAAAAATATATATTCCATGTGGTAACTCCAAAATTAATTCATTTGATATATTTTCAATGCCATTCTTTACTTGTTCTATTGACCAATTAGGCCTAATAACCTATCATCTTGCATTTGGAATCTGTTAAACCTAAAATAATAAGCCATGAAACATGAAAAAAGAACAAATTTAACATGAAAAAAATTATTCATCACTAAATCTTTGATTTTGATGAGAAAACACTTGCCATTCAGTCAATAGGGTTGACTAGGCCTATTTTACTCTATTTTCCTGCAGACTGGCCATTTTGATTGATCTCATTGGGACACTTATGAGATTATTTTTGACCAAAATAAAATTTTAGGATGAATAAAAAATCTTAGGTGTAGAGATCCATTGATTATTAAGTGTCCTCTACTTCATTTTACATGTTTTTTCTACAAAAAACATGATTTTTGCCCTCATTGGTACATCTCCATACATAAAATTGACATTTATAGAATCCTGTCTCTATTTACTTGACATTTTAAATTTTTTTTGGCTGATTCAAGATGATTTGATGACAATAAAATCAATTTTTTTCAAAATTGTAGTTTTGAGGGTTTAGGTGGGCTTTGAAGTTGAATTTTCAAAATGATGGTTCATAAAGTACAGACTTCCAAATCACAAAAATTTTCCATTTATTTATATCACACTAACCTACCTAATATTATTGAAAATATTGGGCTCCCATTAAAAATATATAAAAATTTATCACGTGGAGAAATCTGCCTGTGAGGTTTTGACTGCATTCTGAGCTGCATATACTCTTAATGATTTTTCATAAAGAAAATCCACTAAAATGGTCTCAATTTTTCATGAATTATAACAAAATAGGAGTAATAAAATTATACTAAGAGTGCTCATCCAAACTCCATAAATGGTGAATACATGAGCATCTAAAGAGGAGGCTAGGAAAGGTGTCTAGATTTGAAAAAATTAAAATTTCACCAGAATGAAAATAACTCTTCACATTCTTCCTAATGCCTAAAAAACCATCATGATTTCTTTAATTTTCTATAAAAATACTTTGAAATCACATTTTGATTAAAAATTCAAAAAATCCCTTTTTGGCCTTTATGCCTATTTGCTTAAAAAAGCCTATATGAGCATGGTTTGCTTATAATTTAGAGTTTTTACACTCTTTAATGGTATTTTTATGATTTAAAAACATCATACCATTCTCTTAAAACTTTTACTTAGACTTAGAAACTTTTATAGCACTCCAAAATGATGCCTACTCCAATGGTGATCTCTAATAAACATGCTAAGGAATGTGACAAAAAATAAAGTATCTCCACTCATCTAAGGGATATTAAATTGTTAAAAAAGTTTACTCAAGTCATAATGACCCTGTGTACAAAATTTGAGGTCTTGAAACCACATGTAGCTCCTAAAATGTTTAATTTTCTCTCAAAATTGATATGTATGCATGGATTATCTGCATATTTGAAATTAATAATGCTTTTTTTAAATGTCAATTACTAGTTTAAAATCAATTTTTGACCAAAATTAGTGATTTTTAAGCAAAAATTCCTTGGTTTGACCAAATTTAAAAGACTATGACCAGTTTTGGGAAAATTCTATATGATAGGAGTAATAATTTGGCCTTGATAGGTAAAATTACTAAAAATTAATAATATTATATATTATAGGGAATGTGGTGTAAAATATGGAAAATACCAAATATCTCATCTAATAAACTTAAGATTATCTAGATAGGATCACAGAGATTGATGGAAACTTTAGGAAGCTCTTGGTGATAGTCAATAAAAGTATGTTCTCAGAGTTGAAAGTGATGCCCACATAAGACTTGGTATTGTATAAAATTTATGTGAGGAACATAAACATTGTTATGGAAGATTGGATGACTATAGTTCAAACAATGATAAGACCCTTAAAAGATGGTAGGAAAAATATGTTGGCATACTTCAAGGAAGTCAATTTCTCTATGTTGTTCCACATGGATAACACCATGCTATACAAGGGATATTTTGAGTCTACCTGGGTCACTTTGACTAGGTCACGAGGAAGAATGTCATTATCTAAAACTAAGAAGGATCTTGTGTAGTTTTTAATCATACAACATAGGTCATGATGAGTATCAGTTAGGTGTTTTAGGTACATGTGTCGATGGAGGATCCCTACTAAGTGTATTGAAGAATAGTGAACTAGACCAAGACAATATTCATAGAACTCCCAATGAAACTAACTAAGTTGGATTTGCAATTTGACCTCATGGTAGTCACACTAGAAGCCATAGATGTAAGGTTAAAGCAATTAAGAGGTGACTCTTTCTAGCCACCACTATGCATCAATTGAGTTGTCCCCCATAGATCCTTTTGATGGATTGGGTGATTTTGTTTCGGTTTTTGAATTATATGATTGTAACCAAAAATAATGGCCATCATGGCCCAGGATGGGAATATCACATTATTTGGAGGTGAATCCCATCCTTAACTATAAGATCATATTTTTATTTTAATTAAAGGGCCAACTAAAATTTTCTAAAATTTGCTTTCAAATTTAAGATAATATTTCACCTAATCCTTCCTTCACCCATTTAGATTATAAAATTTTGCCATGATTGATATTTTGATGACAATACTTGTCTTTTAATGAATATAATTTTAGTTTTATGAAAAATGCTTATTTTGTGTTTTAAGTTATCTTTCATCTCTATTTTGAATGATTATTAATGTTAGAATAATTAGAATAGCACCTTGCCATTAAATGTATGATAATTTTACAATGTGCTTGTCTATTATAATCCATTTTTGAACTCTTCCATTTCTCTTTTCATACTACTAATAATTTGTGTGCTAGTTTACAAGTTACCTTGGAGGTTTATGTGTGACCTACTATAAATTTATAATATGAAAAATTAATGAGGGTTTATAGTTGAAGCATTCTCCCCTATTTAATCATACTCTTCCCATTATGTATTCTTGGAGGTAAAACTTCTGGTGAAATTTAGTACACAGTGGTATAATTTTTGCAAATTTACTTGGTTTGATGGTCAATACATTGATTTGATTTTGAATCTAGAGGCACTCTTTCCTACCTTACTCTCCCATCTCTTTTTGTGTTTAGTTTTAAGTATTGAACTAACCTTCCCCTTATGTTTATAAAACAAGAGAGCATATCCTATGAGCATCAATAAAACATCTAGATAATTTCACCTTTATTCAAGAATTCTATATTGATATTTTGATAGTGGCACTACATTTGTTGGAAATTATTTCATGTAGAATCCATAGTGAATCAAATACCCATAGTATTGCCCTAGGTTGATCCCAAATTAGTCCTAAAATGAAGGATGAAAGTCCATCATTATTACCAAATTCCTCTTTTAAAATACCCAACTCATGGTATTTAAGAACTAATTTTTTAATTGAATAATAGCTAGGCACTAGGAGGTATTTTTTCTAGGATAATTTTTAGAATGACTAAAAAAATAATTTATTAATTAAGAAGTAGAAATAAATTTTGTATTGAGAAATAGCTTATTTGAAATTATACATTTTGATAATAATTTTCTAACTCCTATTTGATTGTCATGCATATTGGAAACTAGTTCTCCTTTTACTAGGGCTAGGCCTCATCATGATCGATTTGTGGTTCCCCCTACTTTTCTAAATAAAAATAAGAATAAATAAACCTAAACCTACCATGATTCCAAATATTTTTTCCCTAAAAACTCTTCTAAATTTATAGCCCAAGATGGCCTTGTTGGCTAGCTCTACCATTAACATCTTGAGACTTTTCATTATTTACCGAGAAACCAATAAATACATATTCTCCATTTCATTCGTAGTTTTGGAAGGATTTTTGAAGATCACATAATTTTATATAAAAATAACCTAAGGCTATTGAATGTAGAACATGAGGACATGGCTTGTTAGCTTTTACCATTTATATTAATAGACTTAGCATATGATAGATTCCTTAACCTCCTTAAGGATTTTGTCCCTAGTTGGGACCATTTTAGTACTACCTTCCTTACCTAATTTAGGCAAGTGATAGACCCTAGTATCCTATAATAGTAGTTTATTTATATTAAATAGGATCCCAATGAGCTTATCAAGAATTTCAACACTATGTTTCAAAAAAATTATATCTAGGTTACCGTGATTTATCTCTATAACCCCAAACTAGTGATCAAAATGTATAAGAATGTTTTGGACCCTTGGACCAACATATTTGGAGAAGATACCTAATAATAATGGACCTATACCTAGATTATGTAAGTACCATCAAGGTAGATAGGAAAATAAACCCCTAAGAAAAGATGATGGTCCCAACTCCTAATATGCTACCATAAATGCCCTCATTGAGCTTCTTTCTCAATGCAAATTAAAATGACCTAATGCTTCAGCCACTCCTTGTAACATATCAACTCTCACTAGGTCATCCCACTTCAATTCAACACCTAGGTTTTGTTAACCTAGGGAGCCATGTATAGATTCTTTGGATGCCACACTAGGTAGTGTTTGTAGTAGCTAATAATGCCAAAACTATACCCTAGGAGTCCATAAAGAATGATTTGGATATCATTCAGTGAATGGTATAAAAAATATTAATGATTTCCTTGGGTTACAAATTTAGTTGAGTAACAATAATGAAAAGAGTTCTAACAAAATATTCACATATAAAAGATTGAATATGAACTACAATCCTCATAATTTTATATAACCGTAACCTAATAAGCTATTTAAAATTAATATCTTCAAGGTAGCCCTTCCTAACTGGTGTCATGTGCATAACATGGTGGCCAATGGAGAATTGGATTACATGAAGTTCAGTAGTGACTTTTAGATCTTCAAGATGGAAATAGAATAATATGAGGTGGTCCCCAATCACCCTGAATCATGCAACATGGGTAAAGCCACTATCACTACTATGGTCTTGAAGACCATGAATTCCTCTAGCTAAGAATAAAATGAGCTAGAGTATGGTATTATTGAGGTGCAAGCAATTCAAAAATTCCATAGGAGTAATTATGCCTTCAATAACAAGCAACTATAAAAATTGCTAACTACCTCGACTCTCCCAAATAATTGTGCAACCCCACATGAGCAAAATGTTATGAATACGCCCCCACATCCAATACCTGAGGAACCTAAGACTCCTTTAAAACTCCAACAGTCTAATGAAAATGGGTTGTAATAAAGTAAAATATATGAATAAGATAAAATCCAACATCACACTTCATGAACTTACATAGATCACTAAATAACATGATCTCCTTCTATAATCCTTGACTCACAAGATAACCTTATTGATTATTGTATACTTAGGGATATGATATATTAATGTATATTGGTTGACAGAGATGATGACATGTGCCACACATAACCCTTAGTTATTTATATGGGTCTAATATGTTAGGATAAGTAAGTAACTTGTGGAATTAGTGCATTGGGTAATGGTCAACCTACACTGGGAATATGAGGTTACCCATCCATTATTATTTAGATAGAGCTCTCTATAAAGGAGATGATTATCATTCTAAAGAAAATAATTAAGCATTGAGTCTTCTATTATACTAGGATATTATAGGTTACCCCTATTTTCACTCAATATTTTACCTTAGAGAGGTTATTCAAGCCTTCTCTATATTGAGTGAAATATTGGATTACCTCTATGCCTATGGATTTCTTATAGCAAAGGTAAACATCGAATTTTAATGGCTAGCTCTCGAGATTAGTATTTTATAGCTTATCACATACAATAATTTATTACATTGATGGAAAGGGATAGAAAGAACACAAAATAAATATATGATAATATGGAGATACACCAAATTAATATCTACTAGAATACCATACACTTTCACTATGAAACATGACTCACAACACTAGTCTCAACATCCTAGA
The DNA here is from genome assembly GCA_037957365.1 of Torreya grandis. Lineage (NCBI taxonomy): Eukaryota > Viridiplantae > Streptophyta > Pinopsida > Cupressales > Taxaceae > Torreya > Torreya grandis. The sequence goes on from JARHVA010007074.1 coordinate 365,683, forward strand.
TTTCTATAACATAAGTGTTTCAAATATGGAGGTGATATGCATTATAATTATCAAGGTGAGTGAAAAAGAGGTCAGATTATAAAAACTAATGCTACTCCTTACACTTAGAGATATACAAATACACTAACTACACTTCATGTGACATGTTAGATGTATAATTATTTACACCAAACATGAAATATTAAAGAGAACACAAGGATGGATAATTATCACTTATCATTACATTATGCACCACTTCAAAAACATAGACAAGAATATATGAAATCAAAACTAGATTGATAATATTTATTTCAAATTCAAATATAATATTTAAACCAATAGGGCTTCAGCATACCTAGTGAGGATCCTTTATAAAGCCAAAAAGGCTTGCATATATAAAATATATGAGAGGAAAGAGAAGAAGAGAAGTGGAAATGTCACAAGGCTAAGTGTAAATACTTGTAAATGAGTTAAAACTCAATATAATGTAATGGGAAATATTTCATGAAGGTCTTCTTTGACAAATACACATCACAAACATGACATATCCCTTAGGTTCACATAAAAACACTCCATAGTTATTATTTAAAATTGCCCTCATGATGACAAGTAGTCCATCTATCTTTAAATACCTTATAACTTCCATAGGATTAATTAACACATATCTCCTAAAATTAGAATTTGAAAAAAATATAATGATAGTCATCTGCACCTCTCTAATTCATGAACACTCCTTTGTCACTTGTCATTGCTATTTACAGTCACTAGTCAGTAGCCCTTTAGGCTTGATTCACACATTTGTCACTTATGTGACCTAAATTTTTTCAAAAATATGCATTTAAGAGGTGTTAGACAAATTTATAATCCCTATTTATCTTTGGGTCTATCAAATAGACCTAAAGAGACTCAAAGTCACTCTCTTCACCATCACACTTATGTAGTCACCTTGCCTTCTCACTATTTATCCAAGATTACATGTAATGAATGGCATAACAGAGAGGTTTTAATTATTATTTGAGGTTACATATGAGTATATTTAGCTATTAAAAGTCCCTAAAAACCTTTCAAAGTGATCTTCATCCATCAATCCACTTCTGCACCTATGAAAAACATCAAAACCTATAGAAAACCCAAAATAAAATCTATTTGTACAAGTGAAAATATAGATAAAATGGTTTTCAAGGATATTGGGTAATTTTTAAATAGGTTAAAATCACTTATAAGTCTAATTGGATACTTATATATGCATAACTCTCCATTTATTCTCCATTAGGTTCAAATGAGGGTATTAGGAGGGTTTTGGGTCATCTAGATTCTTAGAAACAATTCATAAAATCTAGACATATAACTCTCAAACCAACTCCACAAATTTTTAATTCAAGACCATTTTCAACTACTCATATATTATTTTATCATCATACACAACATCCATATATATATGAGTGAAGAAAGCTGGTTCTTGAGCTCTTTCTAGGTGTTATAATAGGCATGAGACTAAATTAAGACAAAATGACCAATTTGAGATATTTTTATGAAACTTTATGGATATTTTGGACTATAAATTCTCCCATTAAGGTCATCAAATATATTTTAAGGATAATTTGGTCATGTGAAAAAAGTAATGCACCCAGAGTGTTTAGGCCTAGTTTTAGGCCTAATAGAGAAAGATTATGTGCTTGTGTGTATGATTATGTGAGTACTTATAAACCTTTTTCTACCTTAATTATATATATCTAAATCTTCCAATGATCACTCAAAACTCTACCCTTTATCCCTTCTTCATTCAACATTATGCCTGCAATTTGGTCTTGACTATAGAGTGCCCACTGTCTGAGACAAAATAAAGGGAATATACCATATTTTTTTGGAAAAAGTGAGATTATGTAAATATATTTGATTTCATGGTGATTTTATGCACCAAATTGTAGATCTAGATCACACCCATATACCTCTCAACATTACAAACCCCAAAACTAGCTTCTCAAGCCTAAGGACTGTGCAATGTTTTGACTTGATTGAGTTTGAGGTTCAAAAACCCAGTCATTAATTTTAATATTTTTCCATTAAAGTCAAAAATATTTATATCATAAATATTAGTATTTATTCAACATATTTATCCACATTATGCCTCTACTAACCTCCAAAACTAGGTTCTCTCCATTAGTTTTAACTAATATGTAGACCTTTTTTTACTGTGTCACCTATAGGTGGTAATTAGGGAGGTCAATGGACTCATGTAGATGATGATACATTTATATAACACTATGTTTATAATTTTATATTATATTTAATTCGCTATATCCATCTCATTTTATACCTATGTTCATAAACTAACATCCTTTATTGCTTAGGCTAGTTTGTAGTATGAGAGTCTAAACTATAGGTGTACATCTTAGGGAAGTTGTGAGATTCTTATAGGTGTTTATTTCATACCTAAGTAATATTTACTACACATTTAATCTCTATTCAATCAATTAAGTATCATATCATACCTAAATTTTCATCTAATCCTATACACCATACTTTTTGTCTCTTACCATCAACATACTATGGGTTTGTAGTTAGACTATAGATGTTACATTTAGGAAATCATGAGATTCATGTAAGTTGTCATTTATGCATGACTAATTTGTTTCACACTTTCATCCTTTTTTTAGGTCACTAAGGACCATTTCATGTTTGAATGAACCCATTCCTAACATTAAGTCATGCAACGATCCCACTATCATCCATACACTAGGTGATATTGTGCTACATGTCTATAGTTCAACTTTCATATGGCTTTTTGGCACTGAATTTATTGAGTGTCTATAGTGTGAGTTTTAATGAGTCAAAAATCACTCAACAATCATTATATATTGATCAAACAACTTCCTCTCATGTTTAAGAGTAACATCTCCATATAGGATATAAGAATGAGGTGAGTAGACTTTATTAGACCTCATAGATACTTACCAAAAGATGACTCATTGTATGAAAAAAACCTCATTTGTAGAAGTTAAGTTATTTAGTCCCATTTGGAACTTTCTCACTCTGTGATCATAGATCTAAGTCTGACTGTATGTAATGGCTTCACCATTATCACAATTTTCTTCTCTATACTCTCAAACCTAATTAAAGGTCTCAATTGATTTCAAACACATTCATTTTAAATCTCATCTATCTCATTTTTATTGACTTTCATACCATGTTTGAGACTTCCTATAGGTTTATATGATATATGACTATGTGTTAATATTCACTTTCATTCATGACCCTATTAAACATAGACCTTCAATAAAGAATATAATAAACTAGGCTCTATGAATTTGAAAACAAACATGTACCATTATTGATTTGAAGTTACCCATAGAAACATAACCTCTATAACTATGAAAATAATGATTTTTAGATCAAGTGTTCATTTCTATCATAATGATGGTGATCTTGATAATATACTCACCTTCACATATTCCACCTAATTTGAGTCCAACATGAAAAGGAAGAAAATGTCCTACAAGTCCATGTATGACACTTTATTTTCACAAACCAATTCCATAGATAAGAAAACTTAAGACATTGGGGATGTAGAGGTAGTTTAGAGTCCCTAATAGTCGTAAAGATTATTCATAGATCAAATATCACTAATCATATGACTATTTCCAAGAGATGGAATTAAAAAGGGAGTACTATCAACCACCAAGTGCACTTACTTTAATTCTATTCCTTGTGTTCATACTAATTGCAAACTAATTTACCTTGTTGACCTACTAAAGGGAACAAATAGAGAGAAGAACCAATTTTTCATAGTTTTTTGAGATGTCAAATCCACCTGAGTATGAATATGAATTATCAAGATCTAAAGAGACACACTCAAAGTGGTCACATGTTCTATAATTTTTGTATACTCTATAGAATAAATAAAAATCCCTTTCTCTCCATAAAATACACTTCTTTGTATGTTGAACCTACATCATGTTAGTTCCAAAACTACCTTTGATAATTTATTGACATCATACACATTATATAACTTACTGACACACTTTTTCTTTCATGTAAAACTATATAACTTCATTAAATGACCCAAAGGGTTGCGTAAGAGGACATATAACCATCTTAAAAATATATGACCAAGGAAAAACATATTTTTTGACTTCATTAATGACCATAGTGGAACACTTTCTAACCTAGGAAACCCTATGAAAGTTTTAATTGCAAGGGGGTTGACTTAATTTTACCTAGGTGTAAAATTAGTCAATATTTTAGTGATTTCCTAGGGGTAGAATTATTGTTATGATAAGGAAAATTTGCCTTATCCTATCCATTGGGATATGGAGTGACCTATACAATATAATTGACACTAAAATGGCTCTAAAAGGATAGCAAACTACACCAAATATAAAATAATAAAAAAACACTCAAAACAAGATATGGACACCACTTGTGATCTTAATAACACTTAGGGAAAAAAAAACACAACACTCAAAAGAAACACACACCAATCATAGTATATACAAGACCTCAAATCCTTGAGGTGAAGAACAAATTCATCATTGCTTCAACTAGGGTTAAAGACAATGCTCCTTACATCAGTGTTGGTACTTGAAAGCATTCCATCATATGAAGCATACTTATTAATGAACACTTACTTATGGAGATAGTCAAAATACTTACCATATTTTAAGATCTTGTTATCAATAGTTTTTTTATTTTGGAGCCCTCATTAACACTCAATATATCCCTCCAAGAGTCTTTTTTAATCTTGTAACTTTCTTGACTTTTGTCATGTTTAATTGACACCTCTCAAACTGAATCTTAAGAGTCATCTAAGTTGTCTCAACTCTATATTCTTATGTAACATGATGTAAATGATGTATATAACCATCAATATTGTCCTATTTCTTATCAAACATATCTAAAAGTGATTCAACATCAAACTAAGGTTTCAACTATTCCTCACCCACACACATTTCTACCTTGGCTTCATTAGGCTCCTTCATGATTGTAGCATTATTGATAGTGGTTTGACATTCATTCTATTTCTAAATAGGACACTTTACTTCATATTTATAATATCTCTGAATAATTTTAATATCATATTCATGCTTCTTAGGAAGAGGATTTGACTTACTCAGTTGTTTAAACTCTTAAACTATGACATGGAACTATTGCCATAATCTTCTTCTAAATGGTTATCACATTCCTAAAATCCTACATATTGGTTGGGTAGAATGGAATTTTATTATTTACTAACTTGATATACCATAGTTTAAAAAAAATCATCATCATGCATATGAATAAGGTAACTACCATTAATAACTTGTTGAAAAGAATTATGAAGACCTACCTAAGAATGTTCATCACCTTCCTCATGGATGATGTATGTGCCAAGGTATGTTTCTTAAATTAAATTATATGTATCATGTAGATAAGTGTCAGAACCATACTAATCTATGAAAATATTATATATACCCTCAACTTTGGAGGATTTTACATCATCCATAACATGTTCTTATTGATCATTGATGGTACAATTTAGATTATAACTTGCTTATACATATGGATCAATATGAAACTTGGCCAATGGATATGTTATAATAGTCACATTTTATCCATACCTTATTTTTAAAGATAAAAATGACCAATAATATAAGATATATCCTCATATTTTGGTGGTGAATTTATTTGATAGAAAGATATCAAAGTGAGGAGGCAAATCTACCACCACTATGTCTTGAAGGATTGGGAAACTAGGGAAGTCATACCATAAAACCCTTAAACCTTTGAGGAGCCTCACTAAATTATCTTATGTACCATAAATTTATAACAATCCTTTACTATATTACTCATATTTCAATCCCAACTTGTTTTATACAAGCTTGCACATAACTGAAGTACTTATCCCACTATCCATATTGCAATTATGAATAAACTTGTCTCCCATAATGAGAGTGAGGTAGAAGGGTGGGTGATTTTTAGATTTAGAAGATGGTTAAAAATGTGATTATGGGAATTAGTGAGGGATACATATCCATGTATTTATTGTTAAGGACTAATGTGTAATTGGGATAACTACTTTTGAAGAATCTCTTTTTGATTGGGCATGTGGAGCACTTCCCAAAGAGATATACTAGTCTTAGCACCATTCAAATAATAAATGATGTTTAAAGAATGAACATTTACCTTTTATTATACCCTTGAAGGAAAATAAGTGCCTTTATCTTGAGCTAATGAATCACTTTGAGTCACCCTTCCCACATTCTAATTTTAAGTAGGTGTAAGACTTGTAGGGACTGCCACACTTGCATTGACACCTTGGTGCCTTAAAAAGGAGTGCTTGAATTTTTTTCAACACCATGAAAATCTCCCATAGGTTTCATATTTGATATATTATTGGCTGTAACTTAGGTACTTTTATTTAGGACAAATGTGTCTTCAACTTGAAAGTTTGTCAAGCTCACTCCTTGGGGATGTCATCCTTCATTTAATTTTTCTTGCATGAAGTTCTCATCTTCTATTGTTAATTGAGGAGTTAGTTATCCTTGAGCTAAAAAATATTATCCTTCACTTTAATTGGAATCCATATAATACCATTAAGGCTACCATTCCTCTCCTTGAACTAATTTACTATGGACTAGAACCATGTCTTATATATTTCAAGAAGACATTGAATTATATACATTTGGTGGCCTATTGAAGTTAGGTTGTTCTTGTCCCATCCCATGACCATATTATTAAGGTAGGATCATATTTTATTGTGAAGGATAGGAATATGGGTTTTGGTTAAATCCTTACTATAGATTTAATTTTTGAACTTGAGACTTTAATGTTTTATATCTCTTCCCAATCAATAGTATCTTGTGAATTCTTTGGGGTAGCTCCAGACATGTTATTTAAGCCTATAATTGGAACAAGACCTATAGAAGTAGAATACATGTTATGTAGAATGGGAATAGAGAATTTTTGAGGGAGTTTAATATATTTTATTAAACCATTACCATCTCTAATGTCTATGTCATAGGCTTCGGGTAAAGTTTTCCCACCCATGGACTACAACATGACAGCTATATTTGGAAGACAAAACTTGTAAGGAGTCTTATGGGAGGTGGTAGCCTATCCCATGTTATTTTAAATATATCATTAAAGTCATGAATATTTTTTAGGAACTCTTTAAGTCACATTAAGATAATGAATGACTGATGTGTGATCATTTTTATCCTCAAATATTTGAGTCAATAACTCTCTAAAATCATCCCAAATGGTTATACATGATCATGACAATGTCTTATACCAATAAAGGATTTTTCCCCTAAGAGACATAAAAATAAACCTAAATAAAATGTTAAATTTAGTGACATTATGGAAGTTTCAAAATTTATAAATGTCCCTAATATTCTCACTAGGGGTGATAGGACCTTCCCCATTGAAAGCGGGAACACTCTTGGTGGCATCAAGAGGGATATCATCATAGGTATTAAGGTGTATTGGATTTTCAATATTGAAGGATAGGAAAGCATGATTCCTAGCTATAATTTCTCAAATTCATCTTCACTCTCTTGGTCTTCTTAGCTTGAAAATTCTTATTGTTATTTAAATATCAAGATAGGTTAAGGGTGTTGAACTTTAAGAGGAGGTTCCAGTTGAGGGAGTGAGTTTATAGGATTATTACCTCTACTAATAGTTTACCTAGTAAATACCATGAAGTATTAACAAAATCAATGATAAAAATTAGTCTAAAACTAGATATTACCTTCAATGGAGTTGTTAAATGCTGAGTAGAACATACGTATGTAGGTATGATGTTGTCAAGACCATCATTCACCTTGATAAGATGTATTTGAGACAATAGTATGAATGAGCATGTTAGAACTATTTTCAATCAATATTTCACCCTAATAGGTCATTCAATCCTTATATATATTAAGTGAAACATTATATTACCTCTAGGCCTATGGGTTGTTGCCTATAGTAGATGTAAACCTCTAGTTTTTAGGGTTAGCTCCTTATGTTAGTCTTTGATAGATTATCACCTACACACTACCTACTTAATTCGATGAATAGGGAGAATAGGAACATAAAATTAACCTATGATAATGAGGTTATAAACCATATTATCTACACTAGACTACTATACACTTGCACTATGAAACATGATTGAAACATGACTCACAACAGTAGTCTCAACATCTTATATTTCTCTAACATAAGTATTTTAAACATGGGAGTGATAGGCATTGTACTTCTCAATATGAGTGAACATTAGGTTAGATTATATACAATAATGATACTCCTTACACTTAGAGATAAACAAATACACTAACTATACTTCATGTGACCTATTATTTGGAAAACTACTTGCACCAAACATGAAAGAGTAAAGAAAACACAAGGATATATACTTATCACTTATCATTCCACTATGCACCACTTCACACACTTAGATAAGAAACTATGAAATTAAAAATAGATTTTAAATATTTATTTAAAAGGGAAATACAATGTTCAAACTAGTAGGGCTTTGACATACTAGGTTTGGATCTTTTACAAAGCCCAAAAGGCTTACATATATAGAGTATATGAGAGGAGAGAGTAGAAGAGAAGTGGAAATTTCACAAGGCCAAGTGTCAAGACTTGGAAACTAGTTACAATTCAAGATAATGGAGTGGTAAATATGTCATGAATGACATATTGGAAAATTTTCCATCACAAACATGACATATACTTTAGCTTGGTGTAAAAATAGTTCATGGTTATTATTTGAAACTAAACTCAATATGATGAGTAGTCCATACATCTTAAATTTAATTATAAATACCATATGATTCATTGACACATATATCATAACATTTTAAATTTATAAAAATATAATGACAATCATCTATGCCTCTCTAACTAATGAACTCTCCTTTGCCACTTACCATTTACTATTTATAGTCACTACTCACTAGCCCTTTAGACCTAATTGACACATTTTTCACTTAAGTGACCTATAATTGTTCAATAATATTAATTTAAGGTGTTTTATAAAAATTTACAATCCCTATGTGTCTTTTAGTCTATCAAATATACCTTAAGAGACTCCAAGACACTTTTTTCACCATCACACTTAGGTAGTCACTTTGCCTTCTCATTATTTTTCCAAGATAATATATAATGAATGTATTAGTAGATAGGTTTATATGCTTATCTGAGTTGATATATGATCATAGGGAGTTATGAAATTTACCTAAACACTTCCATAATGATTTGCATTAATCAATCCCCTTGTACACCTATGAAACACATTAAAACCTACAAAAAAACCAAAATTAGATATGTTTGTACAAGTGATAGTATGAATAAATTAGGTGTAAAGGAGCATAAGTGAGTTATAAATTTGTTAAAATAACTTAAAATGCTAATTTTCCACTTCTATATGAATAACTTTCCATATGTTCTCCATTGGGTTCACATGAGGGTTTTAAGAGGGTTTTAAGTCATCTACCTTGTTAGTAATAATTCATAAAATCTAGACATATAAATCTCAAACCAAATCCAAAAAATTTGAGTTAAATACCTTATTAAATTACCCATATCTTATTTTCACACCATGCACAACATCCATATAGATATGAGTGAAGAAAGATGGTTCTTGAGCTCCTTCTAGGCATTTTATGTAGGCCTAGGAATAAATTAGGCCAAAATGACCAATTTTAGATATTTATATGAAAAATAATAGATATTATGGAATATAAAATCTCTCTTAAATGTCATAAAATTTATTTTAAGGATCATGTGGTCATTATAAACAAGGCACCTTGAGGGTTTAGGCCTAGTTCACGACCTAGTAGACCTAGACTATGTGCTTGTGTGTATGACCACATTTAGATGTTTTAATTAAATGTGAGTGATTATAAATTTTTTTTTTACCTTAATTAAAAATATTTAAATATTACAAAAATCATTAAAAACTCTTCCCTTCATCCATTCTTCATTCACACACTATAACTACAAGGTGATCTTGATTGTGGATTGCCCTCTATTTGAGACAAACTAGAGGGAATCTACCTTATTTATATCAATAAGTTGATATTATATAAGTATATTATTATTAATGATGATTAAATATACTATATTTTATATCTATATCACACCCATAGACCTATCAACACCACAAACTCTATAACTAGCTTCTCAAGCCTAGTGACTGTGCAAGGTTTTGAGTTGATTGAGTTTGAGGTTCAAAAACCTAGTCATTTCTCTATCTCCTTCTCCCATGAAAGTCACATGGAATTTATATCATCACTCTTAGGATTTATTAAACATATTTATCCACTTTATACCTCCTTTAACCTCCCAAACTAGCTTCTCTCCATTAGTTTGAACTAGTCTGCAAACATGTTTTGATTGTGTTACCTATAAGTGGAAATTAGGGAGGTCAATAAATTAATATATATGATGATTGATTGAATGAAAAATATTTTTCTAATTTTAAATTATCTTTAAGTCACTATTTTCATCTCATTCTATACTTTTATAAATCAACTAGCTATCAGCAGTCATTTCTTAGGCTACTCTACAGTATGAAAGTCTAAAATACAAGTGTACATCTTAGGTAAGTTAGGAGATTCCTATAGGTTCTTGTTTCATACTTGATTAATATGTCCCACCCATTTACTATCTCCTAAAGTTAATAAGGATCATATCATACCTAAATGAGCATCTATACCTATAGACTATTCTTCTTATCTCTTACCATCAACATATTATGGGTTTGTTGTTAGATTATAAATGTTTCATTAGGGGAATCATGAGATTATTATAGGTGGTCATTTATGTGTAACTACTATGTTTCACACTTACATAATCTCTATAGATCATTGAGGACCATCTCATGTTTTAATTAGCCTATTCTTTCTTTGAAGTCATACAACCATCCCACTATCATCTATACACTAGGTGTCATTGTGCTATAAGTCTACAGTTTAAGGTTCATATGGATATTTGGAATGGTGTTTACTTCATGTCTGTAATGGGTGTTTTAATGAATTTAAAGTCATTCAACCAACATTATATTTTTATCAAACAACTCAATCTCATGTTTAATAGTGGCATATCCATTTATTCTATAATAATGAAGTTATTAGACCTGCTTAGACATTATAGACACTTACCAGAAGATTACTCATTATACAAGCAAAACCTAATTTGAAAAAGTTAAGGTAATTACTCTTATTTGAAACTTTCTCAATCTTTGATCATGGATCTAAGTTTGAATATGTGAGATGGCTTCACCATTATCACAATGGTGTTTTCTATTCTCTTAGACCTGATTGAAGGTCTGAATTGAGTTAAAACATCTTCATTTCAACACCACTTTGTCTCATTTGTATTGACTTTCAGACCATATTTGAGATTGGCGGTAGGTCTATATGATATAGGATCATGTGTTAAGCTTCACTATCATTCATTATCCTCTTGAACATAGACATTAAATAAAGAATATAATCAACTAGGATCCATGAATTTGAAAATAAACATGCACCATTTTTTATTTGAAGTCACCCACATGAAGATAAGCTCTGCAACTATGAAAATAATGTTTTGTAGACCAATAATTTTCATTTCTAGAATAATGAGTGTGATATTTCCAATATATCTTTCCAATATAATCACCTTCACACATGTCAACTAAGTTGAATCCAACATTAAAAGGAATAAAATATTTTGTAAGTCTATGTACAATACTTTATTTGCATAGACCAATGCCATAGATAGGAAAACCAAAGACATTAGAGATGGAGAGGTAGTTTGGTGTCCCTAATAGTCTTAGAGACTATTCATAGAGCAAATATCACTAATCATGTGATTATTTAGATGAAATGTAATAATAAAATAAGTACTATTACCCACTAAGTCCACTCTCTTGAACTTTTTTCCTCCTATCTGTACTAATTACAAATTGATTGACCTACTAAAGGGAGTAAAGAGAGAGAAGAATTAGTTTTCCCAATTTTTTGATCTATCAAAGCCACCTAAGCATGGAGATGAACTATTAGGATCTATATATAAAATATTAAAGTGGTCACACATTCCATTACCATTGTATAGTCTATACAAGAATTGAAACTTAATTTCTCTCTAGATAACCACATTATTTATATGCTAAACCTACATCATATCAGTTCCAAAACTACCTCTAACACTTTCTTGATATCAGACACATTATATAACTTATTGACACACTTTTTATTTCATGGAAAACTATAAAACTTAATTGAATGACCCAAAAGGTGACCTAAGATGACATAGGACCATCGTAGACAAATATCACCAAGGTAAAACATAACCTCATTAAAGATCATGGTGGACCACCTTCCAGCCTAAGAAACCATATGTAAGTTTGATGTTTAAACTTGTAGGGGGGTTGAATTAATTTTACATAAGATTAAAATTAGTCAATAGTCCCCTTGAAGAGACATTATGGAGTTATTCCTTCCTAAATGAGTATTATATGGTGTTACCCTACCTTAAGAGTGATTATTATATTTATGCATATATTAAATATTTGGGCATATTAGCCCACCAATATCTAGTGTGTTGTGTTCGTCTATATTATATTTTACATTTTTTCAAAATATTATAAATGTGGATCATAAAAAGTGGTATCAAAGCTTTGATTTTGGTAATTTGTGTAGAACAAAACCATAGTTTTGTTGAATCATTAATACCTTACAATTAGTTGTGAATTTTTACATAATTTGTTTACTTGAGCTGGATATTATTATAAGGAAGTTAGAGTAAAAAAATTAAGGTTTAATTATCAATTTTTAGGGAATTATTTATTTTCTTTTTAATACTTTCATCACATGTTCTAAAATATAGGTCATTTTCATATTAAAATTTTAGTGATAATTTATCAGAATATAGGCGATCTATAGTATAAATTATAGATTTTTTGAAAAAGTTTTGATTGATTTATTAAAATTTTATTATTTTTCATATATTCTCTCCATAGACCAAAAATTTTCATATTTTTCAACCAAATTTTTACTTGTAGTATATTATAAATGAGATATAGTCAAAATTTTGTGTTATTTTGATACATTTTGCATGAGTTATTGAGATTCTAGAGTTTTTTCATCAACCCTAATTTGTGTGAATAATGGAGTTTAAAGAATTTTTAGAGAAGGAAGATAATTATTCTAAGGAATGGTGGATATTTTTAAGGATACATATTTTAATTAATTTTTTGGCAAACATAAAACTTATCTCTTTTTTATCTAGGCCTTAAAAACATTGGTTTAAATAGTTGAGCTTTGCACAATGGTATTCTTCATGGGAATAAATGGAACATGTTTTCCTATATAGATGGGATATAAAAAATAAATAAAATGAAAAGAGGAAGAAAATAATGATGATGTCTATGATGAAGATGAAAAAATATCTAACTAAAATGAGGGAAGTAAGGATGAGTATATAGGTAATGAAGAATAAAAAGAAACAAAGAATGATGATGATGATGATGATGATGATGATATAAATCATGCAAAAGGAGAGGTAGAGGATCTCAAAAAGGAAAAATAAGGATTGGATTATAAAGGTTTGAATAGTCTGACTCCAAATAAATTAGCGTTAATTTTTTGAATTTCAAGGATGCATTCAAAAAAAGAAGGTAATTGTGTGCATCAAACCTAGTATCAATTATAACTTCATCAACATGGATGTGGATAAACATATATATGTTCAAGCAATAAATACCAAGGAGGCTCAACCAGATGGTCATAATATTTATGTTTTTTAAATATTTGATGATGACTATGGAAAAATGTGTTTTGAATTTAGATTTTCATGATTTGGATATGGATGACATGTATATGGTTCTTGGATATCAATTTTTAGAAACTTTAGGAGTAATAAATATTAATTTTTAGAATAAGTTCATGAAGTTTTGGTATAAAAAAAGGTCACTTTATAGGATATCATAGTTGGAAAGTCACAAAGAAAAATCAAGGTAGATCATGAAGATGAGATTCAAGAAGGTGAATAAGATCATATGTAAAATTTAGATGAAGACATATATGAATAAATAATACAAGAAAATAAAAATAATTCATCTACCCAAGAGACAAAAGAACCAATAAAGCAAAAGGTGTAAAAGGTATAGGAAAAGTTTGATAAGGTCAAAGTATTGGAAAAAGTTGAGGTATATAGACACCCACATCATAATGAGAGGCAAAAATCATGGCACCATGTGAGGGAATATCATAATAGAAAACACTCTAGTTATATAGGAAATCAAAGTTCCAATAAAAATGGATATACGTGGAATCTAAAGAACTACTATGGTCAAGTATTGAATCATATTAGCACAACAACCTATGAAACATGGAATCAATGGGAAAATCACTATTAATATGCATTTCATAATAAATACTATAGTCATGAATGGAATTAGAGTATCAAAAAAAATATGGTACATGGAATCAAAAGAAGAATAATTATTCATGGCCACCAAGGTAGTATATTTATGATCATGAATATAATTATAGTATCACATTGAAATTTGTAAATAATGTTGGAAAGGTATCACCTAACACAATCACATATGAGTGGTTAGATGATAAAGCTTGGAGACAGGAGTGAAATGATTTGAAACACACTCATTATTTGGTTTCTTCCTATGTTTTGGGGATGAAACATGTGAAGGAGGGAAGGAATGCTATATACCTAGGGATATGATATATTAATCTACATGATCAGCACCAAATTGCTCAAAGACCAAACTAGCCATCATTTAAACCTACCTAGCCTATGGTCTCTATATATAGAAGGAGATCATTCTAAAATAAGGTAGTGGGGTTGGTTTTCTACATATAAATCCCTTATGGAGGAAAAATTTATCATAGTAGAGGTTTCATTTTACATACACAAATAATTTGGTAGAGTATGAAACATTAATCCTAGGGTTGAAATTTTCATTAAAATACAAGGGAAATGAACTAAGAGTATTTAGTGAATTTGAACTGGTAGTTAACCATATCAATACTAAAGTTTATTGCAAGTTATCATACCTCAAAATGTATGAATATAGGGCATGGGATTTAATTGAAATGTTTAGCATGTTTAATATCATATCTATCCCTCAGGATGAAACCAAGTTGCTAACTCACTAACATATGTGGTAATGAGTTTAACTCCCTAAGATGACACTAAGTTGCAAGAGTTCTATGTGTAACTTGTCCCATGTACCTCTATCCATGAAAACATGAAAAAAAAATTGGTCTTTGAGGATGAATAGTAGATCATCTAATTTCTTAGTAATAAGGGAATATTTGAGACCCACGTTATAGATGAGAAGTCTAAAACAACTTGGGGAATGAGCTTGATAAAGATGGAATCCTTAATATTCATAATAATTTAATCCTAAATGAAATTATTTGATTATAAATAGATTTCAACACTTTATATCCCATATTTTAAGTAAAAAACCCAAACTTGAGGAGTAAAAGTGTCAACTCATCAACATTAGCACAACAAAAAACCCTAGATAGTTAGTCTAGTTATTGACTAGATAGACTACAAATTAAAGAAATTACAAAGATTACTACTAATATATAAATATATAATTACCTAGAACTATGGATACATTAAGGTCTTCAACCTATGAGTGATCACTCACACTATTCCCCTCAAACCCAATCAGAAACCATGTAAACAAAAATACAGGCCGATAAACCTAATGATGAAAACCTTAATACATAAGGAAGTTCATAAGTTACATTTTATGGGAATATTTTTACTAATTCACCACTTCACCTAGGTGGCCAAGCTAGTTCCTTTACAAAAAAATGGATAAATATTCCTATGTGTAAACTTATCGAACTTAAACTGAGCCTCAAATGAAGAAATTACCCATTACCTTCCCTTGGTGAAGTAATCTAGATGGTGCATGGATCTAAGATGGTGTCATTTTTGTATGGATTTTTAGGATACAACTAGGTCTTAGTTAATTCTAAAGATAAGGTGAAGACCATATTCACCACAAAATGAGGCACATTTACTTATAAACTAATGCCCTTCAAGTTGATCAATGTTGTGACAACTTCCCAAAGAGCAATGAGATTTGATTTTGAAGGACTAATTGGTAAATGCATAACAATTTATATGGATGACCTAACTATGTTTTCAAAATAAAGTTCAAATCACATACACCACATGGATAAAGTATTCAAAAAATGTATAAGGTATGGAATTTACCTAAACCTAAAGAAGAGTGTATTGAGTGTCACCAAAGGTAATCTTATTAGCCACATTATCATGTAATAATATATTGATATCAATCTTGAAAGGGAAAATCTAATTTATAAACTACCTTTACCTAAAAATAATAAAAATTGAAATCCTTCACTAGGAAAATTAAATTTTTTTGTAATCTCATTTCTATATTTGTTAAAATTGTAAAACCTTTGAATTCTGTGTTGAAATAGGACAAGAAAGTAGAATGACATGTCAAAAAAAAGATTTTATGATATTAAAGACACCATTATATAGGCCCTAGTTCTCATCAACATAGACTATATATAATATTGATATATGTGTATACCATTTTGATTTTGAACACACCATTCTTACTTGTCTCACCCAAATATTAAGGGGAGAATAACAACCCATGGCTTTCATGCACACCAGTCTCAAGGATGTTGAGATGAGATATTATACCCTAGACAAGCATGCCTATACCCTAATCGAGGCCATGAATAAATTTAGACACTACATCCTCAAGAATAAGGTGAATGCAATAGTCCTAAGCCCAAAAATAAAGTAGATGTTAGGGTAGTAAAATTTGGATGAATGTAGAATTTGATGGATGATAAAATTACAAGACTAAAACATATCAATTAATCAGGGGAAACTAGTTAGAGGATTGGGTCTCACCAAGATAATAAATAAGATAGATCCAATAATAATTATTCACAAAGTAGACCAAGGAATAGTGCTACAATAAAAATGGTATGATTGGTCATGTACTTCTTGCTCTGTGTAAACACACCTCTGGGACTTGACCATATGTAAAAGTGATACCTCTAGTTGAAATCTACATAATACATGTTGAAAAATATAATTTTATTCAAAATGAACCATGTAGGATTCTACCTATGATGTGGGTCATAGGAGGAGGTCAAAGAAATAAAGGTAAATTTATACGAATAACTAGAAACTAGTAATCCTACACTAAATGCCATGGCACATAAAGTTATTTGGGCAAGCTACTACCATCCCACATTATTCAAGTATGTTCATGGCCATGTTCCCATTTTCTATCAGTACTAGACTTTTGTTAAAGGGAAACCCATATAGAAATGCCACTATAACCCGTCATGGATTCAACACCATTTTCCCAATGGGGGTTGGATTTCATTGGATTTATCAATCCCATTTCATTAGTTAGCCATAAGTTTGTCCTCATGGGAACAATTTATTGCATGAGGTGGTCTGAGGTAGTTGAAACTAAAAGAATCACTATTGCTGAAGTCATCAAATTCTTAAAAAACATGATAACCACATATTTTGGGGTTCCCATCTCTTTGATGTGTGATAATGGTATTTCCTTCCAATCCATAGAATTCATAGAATGGGCCTATGAGAATGGAATCACACTAAAGTTATCATCCAATAACTACCCATAAGGGAATAAATTAGAAAAGTCCACCAATAAAAATTTAATAGATATCATCAAGAATTTAGATAGAGACAATCCCCATGAATGGAACTCATTTATAAAGTTCAATATATGGGATGAATACACTAGTTATAAACAAGCCCTCAAAATCTCTCCTTTCCTTTTATTTTATGGACTAGAGCTAATCATGTTGTTCATGCTTAGATTGTCAACTTATAAATCTATGCAATAATTCATGGAACTAGATGATAAGGGGAATTATAGACTACTATACATAATTTAGTTAGAGGAATCCTGAGATGAAGCTATGTTAATATTAAGCTAACATTAGGATATAGTCAAAATATGGTTTGATAAAATAGCTAAGATCAAGACCTTCAGAATATCTGACATAGTCCTAATGTGGGACAAGGCTCATGAAAAGAAGGGCCATTATTAAAAATTTCATTCCCTCTAGATTGGACCATATTAGATAGATTAAATCCTAGGTCAAAAATCCTTCCAAATCAAATATATTGAGGGTAATGATATGCCATTACTAGTAAATGGATAGTTCTTAAAATATTATTTCTCACTATCCTATCCAATGTAGTTTTTGAATAATATGGGTAAGGGTTGGTAATACACACACACACACACACACACACACACACACACACACACACACACACACACACACACACACACACACACACACACACACACACACACACACACACAAATATATATATGTATATTACCAACTATATATATATATATATATATATATATTATATTATTTTAACTTTGTTGTGTATTTAATTCTGTTGGGTTTTTAATTTTTTTTGTGTTTTTTTAACTTTTTTTTGCATCTTTTTTGTATATTTTCTCTTGCTCTTATTGTTACTAGTAATTGCTCCATGTGATGGTTGAAGCCCAAGAAGAATTTTTGAGAAACAAGAGAACGAGATTGAATATTCAATCCAAAAAAGTTAGTGATGGTAACTAAACCTGTTTTACATTTCAAATATTTGAGGCCAATGATTTTAAGATAAACAAGTGGATTTCAGAATAGCCCAAATCCAAATAGATCCACCAAGCTACACTTAATGTAATACCTTACGAAAAGACAAGACCATTAGAGCTAATCAAGGATTGATTGGGTATTTATATCTTCCTCATAATCTTTTTATCCTTTTATTGGTTATAAATCCTCAATGGATGAAAAATAATAAAATAAAAATATATTCATAATGAATCTCGGAAAAAGATAGGAAAAACATGCAGAATCTAAATTTTGAGTCTTCCTTGAAATGACCATTCAAGCAACCTCCATCATAAGATTTCCAACCTGGATGGCAATGGAGCAAGGCCTTGAATATGAATCTAGGTATATATTTTAGTGATATGGATTCCTATATAGAAGAAAATAAATGCTCACACCATCCCCCTCTAAGTAATCAAACCATTAATGCCCTTGAAGGAACTTGATACATAGTCTAACCTCTATTACTCAAGTAAAGTATAGAATTAAATGGAATATTGAGAATCACTTATTACATAACTAGTAGCTATATATAAGATGGAATCTCAATATTCCACTCAATTTTTACATGAATTTAGTGCCTTTGTTTTTAATATGTCTAAGGATCTCTCTTATAGTTTGTGTTTTGTATGAGAGTATAAAATTAACTAGTCAAGTTCTAAGTGCTTATCATCACTTTCCCTATGTAAGTTTCCATTTATTATGGGTAACACACCCCATTTTCATATAAATGGGGGAAACCTTCTTAAAACATCAAGAATAGATCTCTAAAATCCATTATTTCATTCTAACCAGCTTTACTTGAACTAGGTCCTTGAAATATTATGTCACCGTAAGTTCCCAGACATGTAATATTTATTATGAACAATTGGGAAAAGTCATGAACCCCAAGAGTCTATGAAGATAAAAATTAAAAACCTAATTTATTTTATGACCAAGATAGGCATTCATTATTTGAGGACTTAGAGTGCTAACCTTGCAAGTCAGATTTCAAAATAAGTTTCTAAAGTATTAGTCCTTCCCCAGAGTAATTCACTCCACCTGTACAACAATTTGAATCTTGAATGGTGGTTGAGTATGTTAATAATTATTTTCACTTAATTTAAATTAAAATTAGTTATTATTAATGGTTTTATTAGGAATGAAAAAAATACTAGAGAAGAGATACAAGGTAGTTTTAAAAGGTGTTAAAGTGGCCAATCTCCCAATCTCATTAGAGATGTTAGAGCCTAGGGGAGCCTAACCTAGCTATAGCATGCCACATAGCCCAATGTGAGAGTGACTAGTCTCCTTATCTTTTAAAATATGTTAGATCCTAGGGGATCCCAACCTAATCATATTATGCCATTTATACTAATGTTAGAGTATCTAGTCTCTTGGTCTTTTTAGAGATGTTAGAGCCCGTAGGAGCCTAGCTTGGTTAGTGCATTACATGTAGCTTGATGTCAGAGAAACTAGTCTCTTGGTCATATCAGAGATGTCAGATCTTATGGGAGCCTAGCCCAGTTATAGCATGCCATATATCCCTATATCAAGGTGTCCAACATCTTGATCCTATAAAATATGTTATATCATAAGGGAGAATAACCCAATAATAATGTGCCATGTAGCCCAATTTTAGCATAATCAGTATCATGATCTTATCAGATATTTTAGATCCTAGGGAAGTCCAACCTAGTCAAATCATGCCACATAGTAATACCAAGAATATGAGCAAGCATCCCCTTAAATCCTTAAGAATATTATAATAAAGTATGTATGGATCCTAATAACTAAATAGAAGATGTAAAATATCCTTAAATGGCATCTCACCCCTCTTAAAGATATGATGATGAATTAAAATGATATGCTTAGGCATCTACCATTGACATGAGAATGAATAGGTAGATGACATTTGGAATAAAGTATGATCTAATTGGGAATCCTTGAGGAGATGTAATTAAATGCATACCATGTACTAGGCATTATAAAAATAGGAAGCTAGGCTTGATTGGTTAGTTTTAAAACATCGAATCACCCTTGCTAAATCTGGTTGGTGGTGAAAAATATTGAGCTCCTAATTTAACTCTATATTTGGAAATAAAGATAGAATATCATGACACCAACACAAATTTGAATCCATATCCAGTAAGTTATTAAATACCACTAATGTAGGGGAAATAATCTATGATTTAATAACTATCCCAAGGAAGGCTCAATAATGTTTATCACTATATACACTTAGAAGTAAATCAACTCTTTGTTCTCCATTCGGATTCATGTACCCCTATGTTTTCCCATACACTTAATAATTTTCTAATAGCCTCCATATTAATGTAATGGATACATCTTCAAAAAACTACAAAGCTAAACCCAAAAATAGAGATACCCTATTCCTAGAGGTATTGACTCAATTCAGTAATTACATTGAGGTGTTCAAAGCTATAAAAAATATACCCAAGGACTCGAGTTATGGATCAATCAAGCCAAGTTTGAAGATGCCCTATGATCTTATAATAATTGTAGTTTTCATAGTGGCATGGCCAAACCTAAAATGTTACCTTAAATTGACTTATTCACCAACCTTATCCTCATCACAATGTGAGTATAGGATAGAGTCCATGATTGAGTCTACTCAACTAACTCTTAGAACCATATTACCAACATCTCTAGGACCACCTATAAATCATATTACTCTCTCCTATATTTCACCTTTTCATATGATGTAGCGGTAGTGTAGACATTCACATAGACTTTTAAATTTTATGGGGTCTTCAAGGACTGAGTTGAGAACTGAGATGCCAAGTGGGTGAGCAAGGAATACATAAACACATAGATAGTCTTCAATTTCTTAGAGGAGGTCCACTGGGTATGATTTTATTGAATAAATTATTTGGGGCCCTAGAATGCCTGCATGTTAATGAATTATTGGTACCCCTATTCCACATGATTCTCATTGGATCCAAGGTCCCAAACATGGGAGGGTTGATCAAATTCAATTTGGTCAATTTCATATCACATGCTTGCGTAGGCATTAAATTCTATATGATGATATATCTTGTATACATGATCTATGATACATTCACCTTTAAACCATAAAATTTTCATACATGGGTATTAGGGGGATCAAAGGTCCATGTGGTATTTTACAAGATATATGGCCACTAGTATAGGATCTATATCTGGGATATTAACTAGGTACTTCTACCTGGTGGTGTATAATATGATCAACAAAACCTTTATACCATATTTATCATAGGAAATCAGATACTCTCTTATATCCATTAGCAAAAATTGGTACTTTGGGGAGAAAAAGATTATTTGAGTTGTGAGAATTCTCAAGTAGACCGTATACCTACCATAATTCATCTCAAATTACCTGAAAAAATATGAAATTATGTACCAATTAGTGGAGGGAGTTTTTGTATTTTACATCAACTTTTATTAGAAGGAATTATTACCTTTATTAATTTCCATTCAAAACCATGTATATAAGGCCTTCCCTCCTCTCCAAAAAATGGTGACAAGATAGGATTCCTTCTCTATGACATTTTTACTTGAAAGACATGATTAATGATCATTTAATGAGATATTCATCTCAACTAGACATTAATTATGGCCACCAATCAGATGATGATGATGAAACCTACTTAAATTATATAGATGACCATGAGGTGCTAGCCCAAATCATAGTATACAAGAATAATAAAGGAAGCATGATTTATTTGAGTATATATATGACCCTTCCTACACCCACTCATTCTAATGAGGATATCACATTGACTCATAAAATTTATATAAGGATTCTACAATATATACTACTACCTTATCCTCCATGATCACCTTCTCATTATGCCCTAACTCTACCTCTTCCTCTTCCCGTATCACCTACTCCTCATTCCACAACTCCACCTCCTCCTCCTCTAGTAGTTATAAAGTTTTTGCACCATCTAAGATATACCAATGTAATGTGGTGTTAGGTATCCCAAGCATAGGTGGCTCAAACACCAATACCTTGAACCTAAGCCATACGGACCTTGAGATTCAATTTTAGAACTATCTTGGAGGCAAGCCTAGAGTGAGGCTACTAGTAAGGACTAATTTAGGTTCCTTACCTCATTATAATTGATTTATAACTCCCTCTCTTGATGTCATTCATTTATGCACCCCTTACAAAATCTACTCAAGTGGTTCCTCCTCTCTTCCCTATTATGCCCCATCTACTATTCACCAAGGTACCCCTAGTTGCAACCCTCCCTAAAATCCTCATTTCTTTGTTTCCATCCACTCCAACCATTTACCAACTTGTAACCTCCTTGGTGCCTCCATTAGGCATGCCTTAAATCTAGGTACCTATAGGTATACCTCCTTTGATGAGCACAACTACAATCTCTATAAGTACACCTCAAGTGGTTGGGGTTATCCTAGTTCCTCCTTCAACAATCTAATAACGTCTACAATCAAACCATGTAGCTCTTAATATCTATGAAATTCCTTCTAAAATGGTACCTAAGGCTAACCTAGGTAAAAGAGTCAAAAAGAAGAAGGAGACTCACCCCTGAGATTTGATCTAGATACCATCTTCCCTAGCCCAACATCCTCCATTTGACTCCATGGTTCTTTCAACACCAACCATGGCACCTATAAGCATTGTTCCACATCCCCTCTTTCCATTACCTTAAGAATATAGGGATTTATTTTCAATTAACCAATATCTTCCCTTCTGATGAATACGTCTCTCCCAAGATTCATTACCACTTAGGTGGCCATGACCCAAGATCAGTGGTGGGCATATATGTTCCCATGGTCTTCCCCCTTCATTCTTCCTCCATTAACTCCCATTACCCTTCCTCCTCCATTTATTTCATCATTCACACCTTTGACTTCCTCTATATCCCCTCCACCTCATCTTATTATTATCACTACTATCTCTACCAATCCTCCAACACATCCTAAAACACTAGGGATGGTCCTAATGTTACAAGTGATAGACATGATAATCCAAGGTGACCCAGATGTGTAGTGGAATTTTGAATGTACCACAAGAAGAATGAAGATGACCCTCACATAGAAATTCATATAAAAGGGAATACCTATTGGTCTATAAAACTTAGTAGGACTTGTTCTCCATAACAAAAGTGAAGACCTCCACTAGAGAGTAAAAGGTAGTTGAGGACTCTCTATTCTCTGGGAAACCCATGACATGTCAGAGAAGCTCCTTAGTGATATGCTAAAATCAAGTCTGAACCCTAGAGTCCCATATAAATAGATCATTCCCTATTGGGATAATTAGGTAGGTCAAGGTCTCTCTCTTACTTTTCTTATAAACTATGGGGTAGGTGGTTAAAACTATGGTAGAGACCAAAGTTCTCATCTAGAAAGCTCAAGCCTATCTAAAGAGGATCAAAAATATTTATGGGAAATGTAAGAAGTTATTGGTGATAGTAAATAAAGGCATGTTCTTAGATTTGAAATTTATGCCTACATAAGAATTGTGACTATATCAAAAGTATGACAATAACATGAAAACCTTTTTGGAGGAATGGTTGATTATATCTCAAATAGTGACAAGACCCTTGGAGGATGGTAGGAAAACAATATTGGCATACTTAAAGGAAGATAATACCTCTATCATGTTCCAATTAGATGGCACCCTAGAAGACAAATGAGATTTTGGATTCCACTTGAGTCACTTTGTCTAGGTCATGAGGAAGAACATCACTAGGGAAAATAATGAAAAGGATTGTGAAGTTCTTGAGCTCTTAACATACACCCTATCAAGTATTAGCCATGTGTATGAGGTCTAAGTCTTAATAGAGGATCCCTTTAAGGTGTAACAAATACTATTGATCTAGATCAATATGATATTTATAGGAACCCCAATGAACTTTTTAAAGTTAGATAGATAATTTGACCTCATGGTAGTCATGTTGGAAGTTAGGGATGTAAGGTCAAATAAATTAGGGGAAAACTCCTAATAGTTATCATCATGTATTAATTGAGTGGTCCCCTAGGATATTTTTGATGGTTTGGGGATATTTTATTTTTTATTTTTAATTATATAGTTGTGACCACCAAGAATGGCCATCATGCCCTAGAATGAGAATCTCACACTATTTTTAAGTTAATCCCATCATTATTTATAAAATCATATCCCAATTCTAATTAAAGGGTTGATGATATTTTTCTTAAAAGTGTTATCAAATTTAAGATGGTATTTCACCTAATTTATCCTTCACCCCTTTAGACTGTAAAGGTTGTTTATAATCTATATTTTTGTAACAATACTTGTCTTTTAATAAATGGAATTTCAATTTTCTACAAAAATTTTGTTTTGTGTTTAAAATTATCTTTCATCTCCATTCTCAATTATTGTCAATGCTAGATTAATCAAACTAACACCTTACCATTAAATATATTCTAATGTTATAATGTTTTTATCTATTATAATCCCTTTGTGAACTCTTTCATTTCTATTTTCAAAATATTGATAATTTGTGTGCCAATCTACAAATTACCTTGGAGGTTTATCTGTGACCTATTATAAAGTTCTAGTGTTGATAATTAGTGAGGGTTAATAGCTGAGGTATTCTCCCCTATTTCCTCAAACTCTTCCAATTATTTATTATTAGAGGTATAAATTTATGAGAAACTTAGTACATAGTGGTATACCTATGGCAAGGGAACCTGGTTTAAGGGTCAAGATGTTGATTTCATTTTGAATATAGAGGAAATATTTCCTACCTTACTCTCCACTCTCTTAGGATCAAACTACCCTTCCCCTTATTTTCATAAAATAGGAGAGTAAGCCATATGATCATCAATAACAACTCTGGACAATTAGACCTTTATCAAAGAATACTTGATTGAGCTTCTAGTGGTGGCACTAAATCTCTTAGAGATTATTTCATGTAGAATCCACAGTGAAGTCAAATACCTCTAGTTGTGCCCTAGGGATCAGTCTTAAAATAGAGGATGAAAGTCCATTATTGTTCCCATCTCCTTCTTTGGGAATACCCAACCTCATGGGTATTTTAGAACTAGATTTTAGACCAAGAAACAATTTAATTCTAATTAAAATAAATATATATGACTATTTTCCATGATTAAAAAACTAAGTTTTTGATTAAGTTATGAAATTATCATTGACTTGTAGTCAAGTGTACATGTTGATCATATCTTATTAAGTAAATTATAGATATTTATATTCTTATTTATATTTATATGATATATAACACTATTTTAGGGAACATGGTAGCTCTAATTAGTGTTAGGAATCTATATTACTCTACAATCATCATAGGATGAACCTTCAAAGTCTTAGGCTAAGACTTGTTTTTATTTATAAACTAGTTTATTATTGCATTAAGTTTAGATTTGGTTGAATTCATATGACTACCCTAGCTTATTAGGCCCCTATAGAAGTTAACAAGTCCATAAATTACTATTTAACCATGCTTAAAATTATTGGTGCTTTGTTAAATAAGTCAAATATGTAATTGGTGGTTTTCGTGTTTATAAATAACTGAAACTTACTTTAAATAATGGACATGTTTATGGGAAATGCATATTTATTGTATTATGTTTTAATTTATCAATTATTTTAACCTAATAAAAAGGTTATTAAAATAATTGTATTTTTTCCATATGTATCGATAAGGTAGAACACTAGGACTATTTTGATGACTAAGTTATTGGTGGTTATCTACGTTGTCAGTACAATTAGGACAATTGTGCATTTTGGTTCTTATTGATTAACTATATAAATAATTCTTTCTATTGAAATCCTTTATGGATTGAATTATTGGATCAATGATTGTGGTATAATTGAACATGGGAAAACAATGATGCGATCCCTGATTGATAAATAATTTTATTAAATCTTAGATAAGATAATCATAGTAAATGAATTAGAGTAAAATTAATCATAGAGTGTAAAGGTAATAATTATGTTTTTCATGATTATATTGGAACAAGTTTTTAAGTAAAAATATTTAATCATTCTACCCTAATTCATGAAATAATTAAAAAAGTGTTTTAATTCTTTTAATTTGAATTTTGTCAACCACTATCCTACTTACTTGAGGGAGGGTGAGCCTTTTGGGTTTATATAAATCATGGCAACTTGGTTGGAGGAAATTATGGATTGAATAACCATCCTATTTTAATTTTGAGGAAGAAATTTAATGGAATCCATATTTGGTGTTGTATTTAATGTTGCTTGATTATTGTAAGAAGTCATTCTTGGGTTATAAAATGAGTTGGTGTATGAGACCTGAGCAAGAAGAAAAAGATTAAAGTAAAAAAATGAAGAGGAGTAAGGGTGGAGGGTAGGCATGGGTTGTAGCAATGCAACATGATTCCTTTATTTCATTAGTAGGTTTTGATCCATTAGTTGTTATAATAAACATGAGAACTCTCTGATTAAATAATGACTCATTGGGAATAATCCCCTATACATATACTTATATATATGCATATGATAATATACCCTAGGAAGCCTATCCACTAGGCATTGGTAGTATTCATTATTTACTATGGTATGAATTTTTGGAAAAGATGAATACATAAGTTTAAGCCTTTTAGTGGAAGAATGCCTATGTATGAGTAATGTGGAAATATTTGGGTTGTCTTTTGTTACCTGATTCTTAGAAATATGTTGTGGTTTTTTAATTTATGGTGATATGAGTAAAGGTTTAATCCTTACAGTGAACCCACTCTATTATTTTTATATGGGTGCTTGAATATTACGTATATTCCAATTGGATTTATTTGTTGGTTGAATGATGTTCATTATATAGTTTGATTGTGTGACATATATATTATTATTTCTTTTAATAGTGAAGGTTTTGCTTTTAATTTGATCATTATGTAGCATATTTAATGGGTGATTGATATAGAGGGTTAAGTTGACTAATTATTGGAAGTCATAATGTTTTTTTACCAAGTTTTTGTAAAATAATATATTGTGCTTTCCTTGAATTGTTTTTTAATTTATGACAAGTTTAAAAAATATCCAAAGTTTGCATGATAAATTAATGATATTATGTTGAAGCTTGGAAGATTCTGTATAAATAATTTTATAAACTGATTTATTGATATAATTTTATTTAGTTATCAAGTGTATCCTCCTATACCTATAACTCCATATTTGTCTTCTATCTAGAGGTTTTATGTTATTTAATGTCAGGATTTCTAAGAAAACTTGAAGTTGTATGGTTTATGTGTGTGTTAAGTACTCTTTTTAAATATGTAATTGGA
Organism: Torreya grandis; assembly: GCA_037957365.1. Lineage (NCBI taxonomy): Eukaryota > Viridiplantae > Streptophyta > Pinopsida > Cupressales > Taxaceae > Torreya > Torreya grandis. Next base: position 393,567 of record JARHVA010007074.1, read on the forward strand.
TTAGTTATATGTTTGTGAATGAATGAAACTATTGATTTTCTATTGATTGAGTTCCTTGTAAATAGTTAATTATGTGAGTGGATATTTTGGTTAAGTGATGTTATTTTAGAGGACCATTATTTAAATCCATATTTGGCTACAAGGTGCATAACTATCATGGTTCATATTGTATTTAAAATATCATTCATTGTATTTTATGGTTGAGTTAAATTTAGACCTCTATATTTCTTGGGTTAAAAATGAATTGTGGAGATTTCTAGTAATGATTTGTTGTGGAATTTATTATATGATAACATGATTGTCAATATAATCTATACTTAGTTATATATGGTAAAGGAAATGCTTTTAGTTGTTATAATAAAAATTATTATTGTTTTATTATGAAGTTGTTCTCTCATTATGGTCTATTAAACCTTCCATGGGTTATATATTTCATTTTACCCTCATTTTTGGAACACATATTGTGGTAAGTTAAGTATAAAATAGAGGGAAGATTTTACTGAACTCCTATTATTATTTTAGACAATCAAATCTCACTTTGACTTTTTTTTAATTAATATGTATTAGTTTACTTTAGAAATAATTTAACATTGTCATCCCTGTAATGAGTTTTATTTTTGACACATTATAATGTAGGTGAAGTTTTTTGAAGCTGGTAAATATCTAATGTGTTAGTTCTTATTGAAGTGAAATTTATCTATTATTATTATTACTTATGTTTTATTTATTTGTTGTAAGACCCATTAATACCCATGATTTGTGAAAGCATAAGGAAAAGTTGAGATTTCCTTGTAGAGGTAGATTATATTAATACATATCAATTGTTATATATTAAGCCTTGCTACTAGTTAAGGTACATTATATAGATGGAGTCCTTATTCTTTATTAGGTGATTATACAAGATGGATAATTGTTTGTAGTATAAACTAAAATTGAGAGTTAATTTAATACATTATCATTATTTGGTTGTGGTAAATATATATTTTATGTTGTCATTACATCTTATTTGGTTTGTAGTCTAAAATTGCTTCATGAAAGAATGATTTTAGTCAAACTAGTAACCTTTTTATCTATTGGGCTTGTTGTCCTTTTTTCTTATTTATCAAAACAAGGCTTATAGTTTTCAATGTCGCAATGGGTAATACTCGAAAATACATCAAATTTTACCAACTAATTTTATTTTGTGAACATGATGGATGAATGAGTTTGTATATATTTTCATACCATTAATCGAAGGATGTTGAATTACTCTTATAAAATTTGGATAATGTATTATGAATATATAAAGTAAGTAGCCCCTTATCTAGCTAATAGGCTTATCTTGGTTGTAGCTATCTATTGGCATAATGTCTTATTTTTCATTTTATGAATAAGTTATGATGTTTATGTAAATTTGATCCTTATTACATTATTTTATATAAGTGGATAAGAGATTTAAAAAGAATACTCTCTTTAACGTAGACTTATCTTATTGGTCTACATGTTTCCTTGAAAATGATTATAACTAGGTGAATTTCTAAGGTAGAGACTACCTTTCATGCTTGAATTTCCTCTATATTATAGTGATTTAAGGATGGATAATTGCATATAGTAGGATTTTATCTTGAGTATAACTATAAATATTCCATATCGATGGATAGTTTATCTAGGGAAGTATATAAGTTTGATTTGTGAATTTATTATCACATTAAGGGATTATGGTATACACCATGATCGAAGTTTAAATATGGTGGTTAGTAAAATGGAATTTATTATTTATTAATTTGAGTATGTAATGTATTGTTTTATTTTTTTAATAAGTAATTAATTATTAAAAGTCTAAACAAAAACCTCTTGGGTTATAATTGGTTAAGTATATCCACTCAATTAAAACTTGGATTGTTGATTTCAAGTAGCTAAAACAAAAATTTTTGATTGTCATTGAAGTTATTTTTTAGTTGAAAATTATCTTGAAGGTGACTCATAAATATTCATTATTATATTTAAGGAAATAATCCTACATGTATAGGCACTAGAATAAAATATTATTTTGTGACCCAAGGTATCTAAATACTAGCATACAAAGTATGTTCCTTAAATGTTCTAGGTGGAACCAAAATATGTCTTAATCAATGTATGATCCATTTAATTATTGAGATATGAATATTATATGAGGACTTACCATTGTTCAAATTCAATAAATTTTTAAATTCATATGGGAATTCTTTATTTTCCTATGCATGAGTTTTGATCTTAGATCACTGCTTGAATATTGAGTTGTTATTAATACTATCTCATTCATAATTTTGTAACTTTAATTTAACTCCTCATATTATTTTGTGCTCTTTAAGGAATATCTTAAATCCTCTAAGTCCCATTATTATGGTAAGGGTTAGTTGTGAAAGTATGTATGCTAATGTGAGTTATTTGGGATTTATTATTATGGGTATAATTCTATTTAACCACAGTCCCAAATTATTTCAATTTCCATAGAACTAGTTCATAGTGTTTCATTTTAAATGGAAATTAGAGAATGGAAGACATTTTTATAAAAACTTGATGTGTAGGAATTAACACACATTTTTAGGTTAGTCATGAAAATTATACTTGTGATGAATGGTTCGTATCATAATGTTATTTCAAATTCAAGTCCAAGGAATTTCTGAGGTGGTTCATTGAACAAGGGATATTATCACTTTTTAATGTTAAAATGTAAATAGTTAGTTTGGGATTTAAACTAATTTAGGAGTAAAGTATAATGAGATTAAACACATTAATATATATTAATCTTTTGGAATAATTTATGAGATAAATCTTGTGTTTATACAAAAAATAATTATTAATGACTAAGGTGGTTGTATCTGAATAAGTCAAGAAAGGGGTAAGTTTTTCACTATGGTCTCCTCTATATCCTTTATAGAATTAATCTAGGTTAATCTCATTTGGATAGGATATTTGTTATATGAATATCCCATAGTGTAAATAGAGGTTTTAATATTTTATTTGGCATTGAATTAACTTAAGTGATCAAGGTAGTATGAGATAAGATTGTGCCAAAAACATGTTTAAATTTTAAGATTTTAGGTAATAGGGTAGGTTATTTTCATAAAGGGAATACTGATTTATAATTATTTGAAAATTAACTAGCTGGGATAATCACTTAGATGATTTATAATTATTTGAAAATTCAATAGTTGGGATAATAAATTAGATGCATAAACTTTAAATATAAATATCTCTTACAATAGATAGTTCAAGATATTCATTTTTCTATGAAATTACATGCTTGGGTTGAGATCACAATGTGGAAGAAGAATTCAACCTCTTAAAGATTAATATTGATTATACTATCATGATTTGGTTAAAACCAAAGATATTGTATAAATACACTTAAACTACTTATTATAGTAGGATATCTAATCATACTTATGAATATGAAGGTGATGTATGAAAATACTCACGTTCTTGTTTTCATATAAATTGTTGAAACATGATTATCATGAACCAAGCTTGGTATCATGGTGTTATTATATTAAATTTTTGATCGAGAATATGAATATATATATATATATATGAGAATGGGATGTTACATTTTTGTTATGGTTGTTATTATTTTTTCCAATATTAATTAATGATTCTAGATGAAACACCCACTCCTAAACCATTAGGATCCACTCATTAAAAAAATATAGTCTACACTACTCTCCCTTATACAATGCCTCCCTAACTCACCTTCTAAAGGTTAAATAATGGATCAATAACTCCTTCCAATATACCTTTTACAATGGCCCCTCCTATCTACATAGTAACTAATATATTCACTCTTCCCTAATTGATTTCTAATTGTATGTGCATGTTTTAGATTAAGGTAAAAATAGGTTTTGAAGGGACCCCGAAACCCTTTAACAGTTAAAAAAGATAAAGCATTATCGTGCATCAGGATAAGCAATCCTTAAACCTACTAAGAAGTAGCAACAAGAACAGGTTATACAGAGACAACCTCAGAAACTAGTTTGTAATCATCCCCCTAAAGTCCCAAATAAAGATCTAATATCTATCTTTTAGGGGTAAAATCTAGAATAGTTTCCTGCCTGCCATCGACAATATTCTTCATACTTTCTAGCTCTCTAGTTTTCTTAATGGGTCTTCTTCTTGGTTTGTCAGGCGAACCAACATTCGATTTAACCTTAAAATGTTGTTCATCTCTTTTTCCATATTTAACCAGATTAGAAGCAACATGTTTTGCCTTAGTATGCTGGTCTTTTTTGCTACTTCTTGTCTCTACCCCCTTGGTATTGGTCTTCTTTTCAGCCCTTTTTCTTTGGTTTAGAATTTGCTTTAAGTTTTCTCCATTATCATACACAGGAGGCTCATTCATGGGGGATTTATTATCATCTAGAATCTCCTTAGACTTAGAAAAAAGAAGGTCTCCTTCCTCTAAATTATTTCCATCTTCAGCCAAGAATTCACCTTCTTCTAGCATAGTTTTATCAACAACATCTCTCCATCGATCTTCTATCCTTTGGTAGGAAACAATTTGGTTTGATAGATCTGTCAAGTCTTCTATTCTTTGTACAGGTATTATGGATTTTAGTTGTAGCACATATCCTTCTTTCACCAAATTTTCTTCCTCAAGAGGAAGCTCTTTATCCACCTCAGTATGCTTGACATTAGGATCTTGAGAAAAAGTTTCTTTTTCCACCTCAGCTTGTAGAGCTTTAGCATCTTCATTATTCTATTATTCTTGTCGATGATCTGCTTTGGGTTTCCAAACTTTCCTTTGCTGCATCTTGGTCTTGCTTCCTTCCAGAACACTACTAGAGTGATTTTTACTTTTGTAAGGGCAGTTTTTAACCAGATGCCCCTATTTCTTACAAGCATAACAAGAGTTGGGCAAGTCTTAAAAAAAGATCTTTTGAGTTTATTTACCAAACTTTGATATTAGATCCACTTTTTCTGGAAGATGATTCAAGTCTACCACTTTAACGTAAAGTTTGGCACTCTAAAGTTTGGATCTGGTAGCTGTTGTATTATCCACTACCACAAGTTCACCAAAAGAACTGGCAATTCCTTTAAAAATGTCCTCATGCCAAAATTCTAATGGGAGGCTAGGAAGTCTTACCCAGATGGGAGTGGATAAGAAAAATGAATCTGAAAGATCCATGTTAGGCTCCCAAATTTTAATAGTGAGAGAGCATTTAACAAAAGACCAAGGTCTTCCACACAGAACCATATTCATGTCTTCCTTACAATTGAATGTAAACAAGAAGAAACCATTCAACATTGGAGCCATATCTACCTCTCCTCTAATAACCCATTTCCTTTTAACCATTTTTATAAGAGATTCAAGATCTGGTCTTGCTCCTAGAAATTTACCCACTAGAGTGAAATCCATTGAAGACATAGTAAAATCTATTAAAGGATCTGGAATAAGGATTTGAAACTCACCTTTTTCCTAGCAAGACTTAGCATTCACTAGTGGGAAAAGAGATTTTCCATTGGGTTTCTTGCTAAACAGAGATGACCACTTCCTCTGTTCTGAATGCTCTGCCTTCAGCACTTTTGGGGAATTTTCCTTATTGAAATCAACCTTTTATTTCTCCTTTTCATGCTCCTGCCCCCACACATTAGGAAGAGAATCCCATTGGGAGGCACAAATCCCACAAAAAGGGTCAGATCCACTCGAAGGTTTTCCATTATTTATATCAGACCCTACATTCTTCTCAACTCCTCCTACTGATCCTCTAGGATCTGTTCCTCCTGCCTGGTTTTCCACTACCAGTTTTCCACATACCTACGTTCCATTGGTTTCTAGGTCTGAAATGGCACCTTTTGCTTGATGCCCATCACTTTCAAATTTTGCTTGCCACCCATGCTAAAATTTGAATCTATTTGTACTTGTATGTGCATGTTACTCCTTTCTACCATAGATTAAAAAATAATATATTAAAACATAAAATATGTGTCTCTTATTTATGTAAAACTCCTCACTTAAAAAACCACTATATTAATTCCTTATTATAAATATATATGATTGTGGGTTTTGGTATCTAGTGAATTAGAATCAAAGGTTCACTATTTCTCTATGCTTATTTTATACTCATAATATATTGAGATCAAATAATTATTTTCCCATAGATCATACTCAAATAAATAAAATTTCCATGCACATATCTCCATATCTAAATGAGTTTTTTAAACTTCTATTTCAACCTTCCATATGCCCTCTCCTCTTTCCATAAACTCCAATGCCATCTCCTTAAAATTGCCCTCTCATCTTATTGGGATTGTTGGATATGATTAATTGATATTTACCTTCAATATACTTTATGTCCTATGTTACTAATCATAAATAGTTTCCATTATCATATAACTTATATTCACCAAAATTATACAACACACACTCTAATCTTTTTAAATAATCTTCCTAGTTGAAGTATGATCACACTTATATAATCATTCTCATAATTTCAATTCCATAATAAATATTGAGAATATTTAACAAAAAATGAGTTAGTGTAATAAAAAATCCTAAAATATTATGCATAAACTAAAATTACACTTCTATTAAACATGAGTAAGTTGAAACTAAAAACTCTAATAAATAACTGGTTAATGTGCCTTTCCACCATATATCCACAACTCTTATCACTCCTCATCATTTTATTTAAATTAAATATTCAATATCATAATATATATTATAATTTTTTTACTTTTTCATAATACACATGCATCTAACCTTGCATGTATGTGATCTAAAGATTTCACAAAATAAATAGTTCATAAAGATCAATCAAAATATACTCTTTTAACCACTACGTAGGTTTTAAACCCTTGCTTCCTACAACATTATTTGAGGACTCTAAATATTTTTATTTAAACCAATATTTTATACATTCTAAATATATGTGTACCACCATTAATCAATATAATCACCATTTTATCTTTAGATAATATCCAAATAATAGAACTAGTATTTTATTACTCTAAGCACAACTAAGCCCTACACATGCTCTAGAAAGCATATAAAATAAATGGAAACTGTACTATCACCACAATATCATATTAATTATGATCAAATACCTAAGCAGTCAGTGAAGGTGAAATGAGAAACACTGATACCCCTATTTTGAGAATACAAAATAAATACACATGAATAAAAAATATTATACTATGAATAAAATGTAAAATAAAACATCCATATACATAAATATCAACACAAAACTATTCTACAAACAGTTATAAATCATACTTCATTCATATATTCAGATATTTATACAATAAAAATGAGTCAAAATTATATTACAAATAATTAATTCATCATCTTATAATGATGATATTTACATCATAAAAACATTCAAATCATAACCCACTACTTATATTTTGCCTTCCTTATCCAAAGCATGTAACATATCACCAAACTAAAATCTTACCTATAAACTTGAATATCTCAAATGGGAACCTAAGGCCTATATTTATAATTTTCATGAAAATTATGACCCTTTATAGTTGTCTCATTTGAAAAACATTCATTCCAAATATTTTCACATCTTTAGGAATGTTTTACTCTTGATCCATACCACATGTCTATGTAGTAGTATATTCTCTTTCCCTCTTGGAATATGCTTATCTAGATTTGATCCAACTTATATGAATACATTTATATCCACATAATCATTTCCTTTATGATTAATAATTATCACCTCCTTCATTTTTTTCCTTATCATCATGTGTGTTTTTTTTTAATTAAAAAATACTTGTATATATTTTATACATTGCACAAAAAATATATTGTGTAGATCTTATTTAAGTGTGCATGATCTTCGAAATATTTTACACTTTAAAAGTTTATAAGTATCTTCAATACTTCTCAATTATTCATCAAGTATTGAAAAGACATACATAATTACCTTATTTATAAGTATAGAGACACAATTTTATATTTTTTTCAATGATGAAAAATGGTTGATTGGAAATCATGGGGAAGTCCCTAATCAACTAGAGATTATCTGAATATTTGAGTTTTTTACATAGATGCATGCAATGATGAATTTTTTGGTGAAAATAATTCTTATGGACTCTATGATGTATTATTTTATTTCATTTAAAGTGAAATAAAAATCCATAAGTTTTAGACATGTTTTTGAAGGGATTATTTTGTGTATATTTCTTTATAGCAGTCTCCAGCACTATTTAAGTTGAATTATGCCATTGTAGGACCTTTAAAGGTATAAAAGGGAAAATATGGGAAATTTTAGGTGTTTATAATATGAAAAAACTTATAAAAATGATAAAGGCAAGAATAAAAAGGTTTATTTTGTCTCATCCTTCCATAAGTGTTTTTAAAACCTTGTTGGCAATGTAAGCACATTTAACACTACCCATTTAGTTATCAGTGCTACCAAATATTCATATTTGTGTTGAGACAAGAAAATGGAAAATAATTGAAGTAATATCATTCATTTTTGTGATTTTATTATGGAATACACACACACACACACACACACACACACACACACACACACACACACACACACATCATTTTTGGTAATTTAAAACCTGGGTAAAGAATGTCATCAAAATTTCATTATTAAAAATGTATTTCATTACTTTTTTTACTATAATTTTATTCTTGGTTGGTTAATTTATATATGATGTAAATGTGTACTATGATTAAATATTTTAAGTTTTTGGATATTATTTCTTATTGGATTAAATACCAGATGATGTTATGTCATGATTTATGCCTTTAATCAGGCAATTTTTTTGGCTTTGTTTGAGTGTAGATTCTTGGATGGTTAGAGGTATTCCATGATGAAGTTTTTGTTGAAAAATAACTCTCATTGCCTCTATTACATGCATTATTTAAATTTTTTTGAAGTGAAATGAAACTCTATAAGTTGTAGGCATGTATTCTAAGGGTTTTTATGTGAATATTTATTTTTAGTAGTCTTC
>JARHVA010007074.1:407500-645000 GCA_037957365.1 Torreya grandis
GAACTGAAAAGGTAAAAAATTTGTAGATGTTGGCACTGAGCCCAACAAGGGAGGCCAACCCTAAGAGAAATAAGACAAAGAGAGATTGCTAGGGAGATTGTGAGTGGTAAATAGAATACACTAGAGACCCAACCCCCCAAACCCTCTAAATGAGAATATTATCTTGGAACCTGAGGGGATTTAATAGTCCCTCAAAGTAGTTTGAGGTTAAAAATTGCATTTTAGATAATAAATTAGATATTTTATTACTCCAAGAAGTCAATATGAATGAGGAGTATTTTATGAAAATTGCTGCCTATATATAGCCTAAGGTGGCTTTTTGCATTAGTCTTGTTGAAGGGGCTTCAGGGGGGATTGTCACTATGTAGAATACTACTAAAATCTATGGGTCTCTTATGGCTTATAATAAACACTTCTTGATTACCAATTTTTCTATGAAATCTTTAAACTGGTCATTGATCAATGTCTATAAACCGAATAACAGAGCTTTGAGACAAAAATTATGGATAGACCTGAGTAATTTCAGGAATAATCTCCAGAAAAATAGATGGATGTTAGCCAAAGACTTTAACACTCCTCTATACCCTTCTAAAAAATAGGGTGGAATTATGGATTACTCAAATAGCATGTTCGACTTTGCTAAATTCATCAATGATTGGGGATTATTGGACATAGAGCTGCAAAACCAAAATTTTACTTGGACCAATAGAAGAACAGGAGATCAAATGATTCAAGTTAAATTAGACATATTTATTATATCAAGCAATTGGAAGGATTATCATAATATGTAGGCACAGGCTTTCCCTAGAACCATGTCAGACCACTACCCGATCTTCCGTAGTTGGAGAGAACATTGACATTCCGGACCTTCCCCATTCTATTTTGAAGCTATGTGGATCAAACACAAAGACTTTAGATATATGGTGGCCCAATGGTGGAAAATTCCTATTCAAGGTACTCCTATGTTTAGAATAGTCAAGAAACTCCAACACATTAAATAAGAAGTTTATGAATGGAATAGATACAACTTTGGGCAGGTCTTTTAGCAGAAGAAAAATATAGTGGGAAAACTCAAGGATATATAGCAGCTGATATATCAAGGGGATGACTCTGAGGACAATTTATAAGAAGAGAATATCTTGTCTTCAGAATGGAAGAATCTTATGGAAAGAGAAGAGGTTTTCTAGAAATAGAATTCTCATGTTCAGTGGCTTAAAGAGGGGGATAGGAACACTGCCTTTTTTCATCTCTCAGCTACGAAACATAGGAAAGCCAACTCAATAACTAAGCTTGTCCTAGTTAATGGTGACATTATTACCAAGGATAATGAAATAGGGGAAAAATCCAGGGCTTTCATTCAAAATCTGCTTATGAAAGAAAATAATAATGATAGAATCGATAGACCTATGAATCAATGTATTCATAAAATCCCATATTTGATAATAGAAGAAGATAATTTGGAGATGTTAAAGCCTATATCTGAAGAAGAAGTCCATGATATTTTATTCTCCATGGGTGCTTTTAAAGCCCTGAGTCTTGATGGCTTTCCTCTTATATTCTTTCAAGAATATTGGGAGATAGTAGGAGCGGACCTCACAACTACTGTGCATGATTTTTTTAGATCAGGTAAACTTTTGAAACAAGTTAATAATACCTTCATAGTAATTTTTCCTAAAAAATCACAACCTTCACACCTCACTAATTTTAGGCCCATTAGTCTATGCAACACTATGTATAAGTTATGTACTAAAATGTTGGTCATGAGGATTTAACCTTTGTTAGACAAAATTATTTCTCCTACTCAAAAAGGTTTCATCTCGAGTAGGCAAATTCTTGATGCTATGATCACCACACATGAGACTATTCACTCCATGGATAATAGAAGAATCCCTAGGATGGATCTCAACCTTGATATTTATAAAGCTTATGATAGATTCTCATGGACTTTTCTATTCCAAGTGATCAAAAAATTTGGGTTTAATGATAAAATGTCTCGCTTGTTATGGAACGCAATCTCTTCTACAAAATTCTCAGTGCTGGTTAATGGTGTTCCTAGAGGGTTTTTCTCATCCTCAAGAGGAATTCATTAGGAAGACCCTCTCTCCCCATACTTATTCATCATTATGGCTAAGGCACTGGGAAGATACATACAAGCAGATATAGCCTCAAAAAAGCTAGTGGGCATCAAACCTGCCTCCTCCCTTCATCCTATGGTGGTACAGTAGTTTGTGGATGACACCATCTTCTTTGGAATCTCATCGATGATTAAATATATAAGATGGAAGAATATCTTAAATAATTATGCCAGAGAGTTAGGACAAAGGATAAATTTCTAGAAAAGCAATGTGTATTTCTTCAACACTCCTAATGAACTTAGACATATAATCATTGATATATTAGAATGTGCTGAAGCTAGCCTACCAAATACCTACTTGGGTCTCCCACTCTCAGTCAAAGAGGTATTTCCTAGATTTTGGAATGGAATTGTGAAAATAACATAGAGGAAACTTCTTGGTTGGAAGGGGAAACTACTCAACAGTGCTGGTAAATTGCAACTTCTTCAGGCTTCATTGCAAGGTATTCCTACATACTTCCTATCTCTTTTTAAAATTATTGCATATTTTGCTGAGAAATTGGAATAGATCCAAAGGAAATTTTTATGGATGGGAGTGGAAGACAAACAGAGAAGGTCTTTAGTCAGATGGGAAAAAGTGTGTCTTCCAAAATCTCATGGTGGACTTAATATTAGGTCCATTAGGAACATGAACAAAGCCCTTCTCTTGAAAGTTAGTTGGAACCTGATCCATAAAAACAATGATTATGGGGAAATAATGTATGTCAAATACATGCATAGCATTTACGATTCCAACTTTCTTCAATAGACGGGATTACCCCAGGGATCTATGATATGGAATAAAATGCTAAAAAGTAGAAGCCTTCTCAAACAGGGAATTAGATGGAAACTTAGAAATGGCTAGCATATTAAATTCTAGGATGATATCTAGTTAAAGGATAAGGCTCTCATCACATAGGGAAATTATGGAGATATTGTTGACTTGACTACCTAGTTTTTTGGAGATAGGGTCAATGATTATATGGAAAATAACAATGGGATGAGGATCTAGAAAAATCTTTTAGATTACTGTGTGCACTGGCCTAAGCTTTTATCAAGAGTTTGGGAGATCTAGTAGCATGTTAAAGAGATTAGAATCCCTCTCTTTCCTTAGGAGGATGAACAATATTGGTGGCTAGATAAGAATGGATCATTCTCTGTCAAATCTACTTACCATCTGCTCATTCCTAAAGCTCATAATAAAGATGTATGGAAAAAGGTTTGGAATCATAAACTTATTCCAAAAATTAACATGTTTTGGTGGGTTTCTACTCATAACAAAATCCTTACTCAGGATAACCTTCAAAATAGAGGGTTTACTTTGGTTAATAGATGTTTCTTGTGTGTTTCAAAAGAGGAATCAGTTTCACACCTCCTTATCCACTATGAGTTTGCCTAGGAATTATGGGGCACAATACTTAACAACTTTGGTATTGAATGGGTCTACAATTCTGACCTTAAAGAAGTAATTCTCAGTTGGAACCCAACCTTCACACATCCTTAGCTTATGGAATTATGGAAGCAAGCTCTACCATGTTTGAGTTGGACTTTATGGAAAGAGCACAATCATAGAATTTTCAGGGACACTGCTAGAAATGCTTCTTAGGTATTTAACTCCTTTGCTAAGACCATTATGAAAAGTGTTACAATAGATCATATTCATGTTGCAGAGAAACCCCTATCTCAAATTTAAAGCCAAATTTAAGGTTTTAAACCATATCCCTGGGTATAATAACTCCAAAATACTACAAGGACTAAATACTAAATGGATCCCCCCTAAACCTAACTGGATGAAACTCAACTTTGATGGGGCATCCAAGTTGGATGGTAAAGCTAGTGGAGGAGGAATTATAAAGAATGATAAAGGATGGATGTCTATTGTCTATGCTGGTGGAATTAGATGCCAAAGCAATAACTATGCTGGAGCAATGGCTTTACTATGGGGATTAAAGTTAGATATATCCCTAGGAATAAGGAACTTGAATATACAAAGAGACTCTAAGATGGTCATAGATGCCATTAATAAAGCTTCAAATGTGAGAATCAAGCTAAAAGACATCATTACTGATATCCAATTTCTTTTACAAAAGTTTTTTGAAGTTGAGATTTCCCATACCTACAAAGAAGGCAACAGGGTCGCTAATGCTTGTGCCAACCTTGGGCAGCAATTTTTAGGTTAGAGGGTGTGGTGACAAGGTGTTCATATTCCCTTAAACATTAGGGAGATCATTCAAAAGGAGATGACTTGTTAGGAATGAGGTGTATTGGTGACCCTGAAAAGACCCCTATTGATACCCCCAGCTCCTTCGTGAGTAAGAAGGGCAAGAAGAGAAAGGTTGATGAAGAGGAAGAAAATATTAAAGAGACTATGGAAGGGACCCACAAGAATCTAGGTAGGGCCACGGGGGACCAAGGTGGCAAATCTCACAATCCTTCAAAAATTAATATGGAAGGATTCCCCTCTAGAGTTTGAAGGTCAGGGTGAATTGTTGGTAAACCAACCCCAAAGGGAAGACTGATTGATTATTCAGAAAGTGCTTCAGAAGAAGCAACCTAGGAGGAAGAGTTTAAGGAGCTATAAATCTAGGAAATTTTTGAAGACACTGGAGGGAAGAAAGCTACTAGGGATTTTGAGGTTACTGAGGAGCAGGGTGCTGACACTATGGGAACTACTAACAATAAGGGGAAAATGTATGTTGAGGAAGCTAGTGAGGGCACTGAGAATGAGACTAGTTGGAAAACTAGAATTGGGGCCTTGAAGGACTGCATTTAGAAGCTATAGAAGGTCTTTGCCAAAGGGCTTCATAATACAATTCTACTAAACATGTCTATGCTAGAAGTGGTGGGTAATACTAGGTATGCTGACAATGTAGAGAATGAGAAACTCAATGATCTTATCAAATCAATAGTTATGTAAGGGGAGACCTCTCTGACTCTAGTCTTCCCATGGCTTGTGTTTTGTTTTTGTCTGTTGCTCTTGACTGTGCCGTCGTCTCTCTGAAGGCATTTTTTGTTTGTTTTCCTTCTTGTCTTTTTTGACTGTATAGGGTTTGGCCCCTGGTTTGCCACCTTAGTTTATCAAAAACAAGCCTTGCCTCACTAATTTTAGAAAACTATTTTGGAATTTTTAAAAATAAATTACCTTGTCATAAATTATTTCAAAATTATTAGTTTCTTGCGCAAAAATTTAAATTCCAGTATTCTAAATTTTTTTATAAATTTTTGGTTATTTTTCCTATTTATAACAATTTTTATAATTTTAAATTATTCCATAACTTTCAAAAAATTTAAAACCCTAACTAAAAATCCTAGACATCTAGACTAGGTCCTAAAGCCTCAAATTTCCCTCCCTTACAATTTTAAAGAAAAATAATTCAAATTAATTGGAAATTGTTTTGGTATTAAAAGTAATTTTCAAAATTCAATGTTAATAGTTCTTTGTGCATTTATTTTCTTCATAGTACTTCTCAAAATTCTCTTTGGTGATAAAATGGCCACAAAGGCAACTCATTTTTCTCATCCCTCAGATAAATTTATCAAATTTTCTTAAAATTATGAGAATGATTGGACAAATTTTCAAAATTTCACATTAGCTAAAACTATAGAAAATGATTTCATTTATAGTTATTATAATGACTATTTTTGTAATGAAGGATATGATGATGAATGTAATGATGAGGGTGAATGACAAATAGATGAATATTTTTCTCTTAAACCATCTCTTTTATTCCTCCTTCTAATGAAAATAATTTTGATAAATGGGAAAGATACTTATTACCTCATTCTCCTAGGCACAATGTATAAAATGCACAAACTAATAATGTACTTCTAAGTGAACCTATTATTGGTGATGATTTTATTCCATGTGAACCTAATATCTCTATTCATGTTGCTACTACTATGCTAAAAATACAACAATATAAATGAAATATAATCAAATTACCAAAGTAAAATTCAAATGATGCATTATGTGTTCTTAACTCTACTCTTTCAAAATAATGTTCAAATGATAACTCTTCTACTCTCACTTCTCATATTTAAAATGAATGAAATACATATACTCCATCCATAGATAGCATAGATACACATGATAGTACAAATTCCAATGATAACTTATTTCATATTATAAAGAAATTAACTCTTTCTCTTACACCTCTCCCTAGCAATGATGGAAGTGATGATGAATATGATAGTGAACATGTAAATGAATATGAGAATGAAAGTTAATATTGAAATGATACTTCAAATTCTTCTATTTCAAATTAACAAAATACATATTGTGATAATGCATGGAAAAATGATGACTACTTTTCATATAGTGAAGAATAAAATGCATCTCATGTTTATAACCTTTCTCTCACTCCTCTCAAATCTCATGCATGTCTAAATGATGCTCCTACTTTTATTCCTAATTCTATGTTAAAATATGCACATGTTAATGTTAATATCACATCTACTAAATTAAAATGTGATTCACTAAAACATAAAGACACGAATTAATCTCCTAAGCCACCATTCACTACATTATAACTAAGTTGTCACTCCCCACCTAAAGTGAATGGTAGCCCACATCCCTCTAGTAGGGTCCAAGTTACCATTACTCCCAAGGTTCAAGTGACCACACCCACTCTTTATGACCCAATTTCTAAATGTAGAATTCCCATGGTTAAAATTAACAATCAAATTAAATGATTAAATGAACCACTTCAAGATGATAATGTACCATCCTAGGAGATTATCTCTTTGATTCATAGAGTTGGTGAACTACAACACCAAGTAAATATCCTTACCTTGGAAATCAAAGCTTATAAATCTTGGATACATGCCAATGATCAACATGGTAACCCTATTCCAAAGACATTCATAAAATCTACATTGCCTAAGCATTTCCAAACATCATCATTACCTCACTTTGATGGAACTAGATATCCATTCACACATCTTAATGCCTTTCAAAAGGTTTTTCCACCTCATGCAAGTCTTTTTATTATACTCAAGTTATTTTAGCACACATTAGTGGTGGAAGTACAGAATTGGTTCTTTCATCTACTCCCCACTGGTTCATTACACACATATGATAAATTATAGGATGCATTTCTCAAAAACTACATCATAAACATGGGCCCTCATCTTACATATGAGAAACTTACCACACTACATCAAAATTATTTAGAGCTAGTTAGTTAGTAGATCTTATGATTCAAGGCTCATTTTTTAAGACTAATATATAAACCATCAAATATAGATATTTAATATATATTCATTAATGACCTTCTCTAACCTCTCCTCAAGGATCAACTATATCAGATAGAGCCTTGTTCCAGACATTTGTGTTACAAATTTCTATCTTTGGAAAAGAAATTAGGATTAATTGAGGTAGATTCAGTTGATTGGATAACTCTATACTTCACAATAGCATCTTCAAATATAACTCTTACCACTCAAAATCCACCATGTCCTAGACAAGATAGGAGACCATAACTAAAAAAGTAACCAGTCAAGAACAAAGAGCAAGTTTTCAAAACATAACCTACAGTATGCACTATAAAGAACTACTAAAAAAACCACTATAATTTGATTCAAAATGGGATATCCCATCTATCATTTTATCATCATTACTAGATAGGATGTTAATCACATTACCTTCTCTTCACTAACTATATTTGCATCTCTTACATAGACAACCACAGTGGCCCTTTTTTGATTGTCATCATATCTATGTACATAATGATGATAACTATTTTGGATTCTAAGATTTCATTTCTAGATGTGTTTTTGATGGTATTATATCATTCACATAGGGGACATAGATATCTCCTCTATTATATAACCCTAGACCTCATTCCTCTATGACCGAGTCATCCTAGGGCATTCCTTTATAGGAATCATGGGTCACTCATCATGAGTGAAATTCATGTTTTAGAATAGAATATCAAAATAGATCTCCTATTCCAATTATTTAAAATTTTTGGAAACCAATACAATAGAAATAACCCACATATAGTAGTGTAGTTCAGGGTATACATAGTGCAATTCCATATAAATATCCAACAGAGTCATATGCACCACAAGAGAGTACTATTCTAGAGAGATATTCATTGCAACCAAGTATTTAGGGTCTTATCTCACATAACAATCCACTATGATTAAGACTAGTTCAACCCACATTATGGACTAATAGTTTAGAGGGATATTTATTATAACTAAGTTTTTAGGGTCCTATCTCATGTAACAATCCATTACGATTAAGATTAAATGGGGCCTCAACATAGGTTTTAGCTCCATCTCAACATATTTCACATTCATATACATTATAGTAGGGGCTATAAGGTATCTGGTTATAGACAAATGAGCCTTCTTCACATTAGACAGTATCAACTATAGAGTACATTCCTACATAGCATGAGTAGTATGGGAACTTTTCATGTGGCCATCAAGGTTAAGATAATGATATAGCATAGTGTGATACAACATACATTAATTTCAACATCAATTTATAGCATTACTTAGTAGGGCAATGATGGGGCAAAAGGTCTAGCTAACCTTTGTATTCTTGAGCTACTCTCAGGGAACTAATATACATATCATCCTTAGTTACATCCCCACTTACTAAAAGCTAATAATCTTGATTCCAGATAAGCATCCCTAACCAAAACCAAACTATCCAATCTAGATATTACCAAATCAAACTTATCCAAACCTTTTTACCAATCTCAAATGAACTTCTCTAAATAATTTTACCAATTATAAAAACCAACAATTTGTTACTAACATATAATCAAAAATCAAACCAAGCCAACATATTCAAGTATATCATGAACAATCAAATTGAATCCCAAATGCTATATTTCCAAACATATCAAAACAATCACATCACATATCCCATGTACCATTTTCCAAGCATATGAAAATTCAACATCAACATCAAAATCAAATCAACTATTTAAAAATAAAAACATTACAATACCAATATATTTTTGAATCCATAACACAAATACACATAATTTCAAAATCAAACTAAACATCCATATATATAACTAGGTTTTCAAGTACATAACATATCAAAATATAGTCAATCATAAATAGGGGTCATGCCCTCACTATTAGTCTCATTCTCTCCCCTAGTACTAGTCCCATTATCTTATCTATTACTCAATGACTCTACACCTCCTTGATCTCTTGAATGCCTCTTGTGTTGATTATCTCACTCCAACAAATGACTATATGCCTCATGTAAGTCTGCATGTCACTGCTAAAGATCCATATAATCATCCACAATATTTGAACTCACCGATCCATAATCAAGAGGAATAATCCTATGTCTATCTCACTTAACCCTCAACTCATCTCTCTCTCTCTCTCTAGCTACCTTAACATATGCAATTGTAGCTATAGTAACTTGATCAAATAAATGAGTATACACACCAGCCATAATGATCACTTTCTATATCAAACCCTCCTTCATATCATCATAAAGAACATGTTATGTAAGCTCACATAGTTTAAACTCAATGATAGTCTCTTAGAACACATTATCCCCACCACTAACCTCAATTCGTGCCTCACCTTGTACACCTCCAACCCCACCTGCACACATAAGAAGTACAACATTAAATTAGATAGATATTTTCAAATCCAAACTAAAGTGTAAACATAGGTACAATGCAAACACCAATCATTGATTACCTCCCATTGTTTGAATCAGCTCAAGATCATCATATACAAGATCATCAACTCCATATACATGATATAATAGATCCCATCGATGTGCACCCCACCATGAAGTATTCCCCTCATTACATCTCACATATTCTACATCATGAATGTCTATCACCACATCGCATATATACATAGGTAATGGTGCCAACTCAGCCTTAGTAGGTCTCCCATGAGCCCCTACTCTCATTGGTATACATGCACTCATCAACCATACCCATGCTATAGGAGGAACATCCTATCAAAATCTAAGCTACCTAGCTACACACTCATATTGAAAGAACTCATAAACTCTAGACTAACTATCTTGTAACCAACAACTCACTCTCATGTATTTTATGTGCTCTCCATCCTTTGGCTATCCAAGAAATCCTCTATAGGACCTCCATTTGATATAATCAACCACCAATCTATTTAGCAACCTCCTATAATGATCTATCCCAAGAGATTCGATAGCTAGGTCACTCATTCATCACTTACAAAATGGTTATGGATATTCCAAACTTATCCTTGATAATCCAATTGTCCACATAACTATTATATGCTCATAATCCCAACAATGCAACAGTGTGGCTACACCCACACCACTACTAAATGAATCCTACATGAATCTATATAAGTCTCTATATAAATGGGCAAGCATAGTCATCCCCCATAAAAACATAGTATCATACATCTCAATACTTTAAACCACTCTATGTATCCTATAAGCAATAGATACTCCACTACCATCCATAATAACAAAAGAAGCCAATAATATAGCCAACCAGTTCTACAAATTTGAAACACTTGACTACATAATAAATTACTATAATATATCACTATTACTGCCTATCTAATGTTCTCATATGGGCACGCTTGAAAAGTATCTATATACATGATTAATGGCATCCACACCCATGTCATCCTACAAATACACTCATCACCCACTGATCAGTAAATGTAGAATTTGATACATGTCCTCCAAGGTCACAATAATCTCCCCTATAAGAATCCAAAATGTATATGTATCGACATTCCACCTCTCACATAGGGTGGTGATCAAATATTTATCCCACTACACTATACTAAGATCACATACATAACCCAACCCAACTCTATCCTTCATAACCCTCTCATTAGTTGATAAAGGTAACAAAATTAGAGTCTCCATTACTTAGCCTTTACAAAACTCTCTCATTTGTACCTTCACCTTCATAACAATAGAATAGAACATGTATCAATCAACCAATCCAACTAGAAATCTGAGCTAAATAGCAATAGATTATAATTCAAAAATCCTAGCAAATAGTAAATACATCAATTCACCATACCAAAATTAATTTCCAAACTATAGTACAACATCTAAACCAAGCTTCAACCCTAAAAATCCATCCTCTAAAACAATATTTATGGGTATAGGACAATAAGACTAGCTAGGAGTGCTGAAACCTAGATAAAAACACTAGATCTTGGACAACAGTGTTGATGTAGAATAGGAGCACTAAATCTAGTCAAACATTCCTAAAATTATTTAAAATATCTCAAAATAATGAAAAACAAGTTCCCAAACAAGCCTAAAACATGCATATAGCTACTTACCAATGTAATCTCTCCACCAGCCTCAATCTGGGCTACTAACTGCTCAAACTAGGTCATGGCAAGTGCTCATCTCCTTGAGATGTCTTCCACCCTATATCTCCAACTCTCAAACTAGTGAATGTAAAAATGAATTAATATTAAATTAAATTTTCTTATATCAAACCAAATTCTCATTCAAATCAAAATACTATTTTGCCTACAACTTAAGAATCGTAGCTCTATTTTACAAACCATTTTATTCCTCAAAGTCATGACAATCACACATTCAACATAAATCAAGCCTCACTTTCTTACTAGACCATTTCCCTACCATGGCACACATAATTATCTACCTTTCTTATACCCAGACATATAAATTGGTCCCTACCAATCCACACTATTTCAACTTTCATACAACTTGGTCCTCACCATTCAACATTCATTAAAAGCATACAAATAACCCAACCTATTTAATTAATCAACCTTTCAATCCATTTAATCAATTACTATCTCATTTTCCTATAATGACATGAACATATTTATATCTATGCTATGCTCAGACATAAGATTTAATCCTAACCAATCAAAGACACATTTTAATCTTGGTAGTTTAATTTTCACCAATCAAAAACTAGACTATCAATCTATTTAATACATACTAACTAGGTTCCTATACATTCCACCACTAGTCATCACTTTTGGCTCAACCTCCTTCATCACATTTCATCACTCTCCCCAAAAGGGGGTATCATCCCTACTATTCATATTCCGATGCCTATCCACTCTCATAGATAGATACAACATGGTTTTTATGCATCTAGTATTTAGATTATAAACATTACTCAACTTAGATTAGTCAAAATTATATAGTGGTTTAGACTATATATGTCACTTATCATTACATAGCTCAGATAGGTCAAGATTATACAATGGTTCAGACTATATGGTTCACTTAGCATTACTCAACTCAGGATTATATAATGATTCAGATTTTAGTGGATCACTCAGCATTACTTAAGATATTCAAAGGGATATGCCTTTATTTTACAAGTATATAAAATATCTAGATACCAAATCTAGGGGCATGTACATTACTACACATCTCATGCATACAACTTCATACAACATGCCATAGTTATAGACTAGATAGAATATTATAGGCATAGTGTAGAGCACATTGTTTTTAATCTCTAGTTTCACACATGGGACATGACACAATAGATCATATCACATGTGGTTATACAAATTTTATATTTTGTAGATGCATCACTCACATATTAGATTTGGGGGCATGAATAGATATTCATGACCTTCATCTTCTAGGATTATATAGATTAGAATGGTAGGACATGCCATTTTCTTCTCACATATTTACCAGCATTTTTAGTTTATACCCAGGCATTGCTTAGGTTGGAACATATGGTCATCTACAATGATTGGTCCATTATATTACTCATACTCATACCTAGGAGTTTGTGCAAGATAGAGTATCAACATTGGTTTTTGGATCTCTAAGTAATTCTCAAATTTAGACCACATTATTCATATTTAGTATAAGGAGCATATATTACAGGGATTCCTTCTTTCTTCAAGCACTATTTAGATTTAGTATAGGGGGCATCTATTACAGAGATTCCTTCTTTCTCTAGGCACTATTTAGATTTAATATAGGGGAATCTATTATAGAGATTTCCATATTTATTTAGGCACTATTTATATTCAGTATAGGGGGAATCTATTATAGGGATTCCTCCTTTTTCCAAATCACCATTTCAAATCTCCATCCACTTCCCTAGATAGGAATTTGGACCCTTTTTTAGCATGTTTATCTTCACATAGGTAAGTTCAAGTACACAAATTCGTTCTTCATTTTAATCTAGTACTTAATTTCATTAAATCACTAGATTAAAATGGGGGAAAGTGTATACAACCTAAATTGGTCAAATAAACACACATATTATGTATTTTCATAGTCCTTCCATAGGAGACTCCAACTAGAGAATATGAGCCTTTATTCACATTTAGTCATGTCCTCTTATCTGACTTATTTTGGTCTTACTACATTCCCTAGACATCATTTTTCTTATTATTGATCATCTATAGATTTCTGGAGTGAACCCTTTCAATCCTAGGCACCTATTTTAGACCCAAACCTATCCCCCTAGGTCCCAAATCCTCTAGACAACAATACCCAAATAGGACTATAGTGTTGAAACCCAGGGTGTTTCATTTTTAGTGTTGTTGTCTAAGCATAGTTTTGGCCCTAATGGTAAATTTTATTTATAGGGTGAGTCATACCCCTTTTCTTTTATTCATTCCTAAGTTTCCCAATGTCATCTAAATGAAAATAAATCTCCCAAATTTTAAATAATGAGTCTCACATATAAAGGACTACATAGGGAATTATATATCTAGAACATAATATTTTAGAAAATTAGAGATAATAAAATCAATCAATAATATATCTTAGCTTCTCTACATCACACATATATTTGCATGCTTGATCAAGGAAGGGAATATGCAAAATTCATTCTTGCATCAATCATGTGTGTTGATTATGCACGTTCCTAAGGGAGAACTACATCAAATTTGAGACCTTAGCTTGAGGGTTAATGTAGATAGTAATCAAAATAGTAGGGGTTTTTGATTATGCAATCATTCTTCCCATAACCTAAAATTTCCCCCTTTTTGATTTGATTATATTTTTTGTTTCCATGTGTGTAGACTAATATGGGTACTAAATATTGAAACAAAACTATATCAAGCTCTAGTAACTCCTAGGACTTGACTTTGGTATGTAGGGTTATACTGAGCAAAGGAATAGAACCCAAAAATATTTTAGCCTTAGGAAAATAGCATCAAGAAAGTACTATAGCATCAAACACTAGGGTGTCCTATTTTTGGTAATCTTATCAAATAAAAAAATAGAGACCAGATCTAGAATTTAGCCACTGTCCTAGTCCTATTCCTCTAATTCTAGATTCAAGATCATCAATTTTAGCATAAAACTAGATAAGTTAATATTTATGTGTCTTCTCTTCCCTATGTAATTTAATTTTATCAAATTATCATAAACCTGTGATTTACTACATAAAACTAGAGTTCCCCCATATTCTAGACCTTTATTACTTAAGAATATAACTCCAATATTTTGAAAATAATAAAACAAATTATTTAATAAAATTGGATGCCTTTTTTTACTCTCACATGTTAGCGATGATTATTTGAGTATAGGTATCTAGGTTTTAAAAAAAATTTACAATCACATATTTTTCCATTATTCACAAGACAAGGTAGAATCAAATTCTTCAAAAAGATGTGTATCAACATTAAAGTGGGCTATATAAATCCATAGGTCCATAGAGGACCAAGAGACAATGGGGAAAATTTGTACCCAATTAATTAGGGACATTAGGATCATGTTATGTGGCATGATATTTGGTAACCTATGGTCAATTATCATAGTTTGGTCATAATGGAAAAATAATGTATCAAAATTCAAGAGCCCATAACTTCCACTTGGGATCACAAATGGAGACATTTTTTTGTTTCATTGGAAATATATTTAAGATATATTTAAATTAGTATTATAAATGCATAATGATATCTATTTTAAATTAATTTAAGTGCTTGGAAATATTAGTAAACCATTTCATATGATGGTTCAATAGTCTCTTGATGGGGGGGGGGGGATTAAAAGATTTGTGTATGGGACCTAAGAAAATAAAAATGATCACAACCACATAGAAGGGTTTGGATATATAAAAGGATATTAGGGAATAAGTTTTTAAAAATAAGTTATGAAGGGTCCAAAATAGGTCTCAAAGAGAGGTCTCAGAGAGAAGGTTGTAAACTCTACAACAAAGAATGATTGTAAAGGCCAAGAAGAATACAAAGATAAAAAATAGTGTAGTTAATAGATAGACACTGTGAATGTCTATTTTGTAAAGGATGGATTTATAAATGAATAAGAATATTTTTTTTTTCATTTCATGATTCTCGTATCATAGACAATGGTATCCTTTAATTTAGACCCATATTGTGATTACTTTAAGTGGTATCAGAGCAGATTATGGTTTTGAATCCTACTAAGAGTTGTTTTCCTCATTTTTGTGGGTATAAAATAAGAGAGGAATATTATAAAATATAAAATGTGTTTGGAATGATATTTCAAGATATACATATGAATCACATGAGTAATTTTAAAGTTTAATAAAGTATTTCAAGTGAAAAAAATCAATGTGATAAGTTGTTAGACTTATTTTTTTGAGGTAGCTAAAACTTGTGAAAAATAAAGTTGTGTTCATTTAAAGGTAATAATAATTCATATAAGAGAGAGACTTGTTTGAAAGGGAGAGAGACCTTTTTTTGATTCTAGTGTATATTATGATTGATAAAACTAATTGAATAAATTATATGTTTTGAAAGAGAAGTTTACATGTGAGAGGGAAAAGTTAATTACATGTGTGTGAGAACTCATAAAAGCATGAATAAGGTTTTGAAGGAGAGACTCTTTTTTTATTTCAATATAGATTGTGATAGAGAATCCTAAATTAATCAATCATAGGTTCTAGAAGATAAGCCTTTTTGTGAATAAAAGAGAGAATTAAATAGGGAAAGAGACCTATTCTAAATGTTGATGGACTTCTAAGTGAGAATGGATATGATGAATAAAGGAATATGAAGTGAGAAAATGATTCCTAAGGCACCTAATATATATATATATATATATATATATATATATATATATATATATATATATATATATAAAATAAATGATGATGAATATGGTTTCAAGGATGGAAACCATAGAGAAAATAATTCCCAAAATAAGAAAATATTTAAAAAGGTAATAATAAAAGAAAGGGATAATTATATTGAGCATACCCTTTTATTTTTAGGTAAATAAAATCCTAAATAATTATTTAGTTAGTTACTAGACTTAGAGAGTAGTATTACAAAATAGAATATTGTAGACCCTAAAATGGTGAAGGTCACATACACTAAAAATATGTGGTAGAATATTAGAGTTCTAGAGATATCTCCAAGAGAGGATGATAGAAGATGGGAAGATGATAATGAGAGATTGAGATCACATGGTTTCCAAATTTATAAACCAACTTATGCATCTTAGATCTCATAGAGGTGAGAAGAGATTCAACATATGAGGCATAATAAAAACAAAGGATAATGTTGTCTTAATGGATAAAAAACAAAGTTTTCATGTGAGAAACTAAAAGCTATTCTAATAAATAACAAGGAGAATGATATAAGATAACATAATAAGATTGTCTTGAGTGGTAATGGGAAAGTGAGGCTTCCATTTTAGAATCCATAATATATATTCAAAAATATAAAATAAAAATAGTGATGTGAGTATCCCATACAAAAATATATCTTTAAGAAATAAGATATGGAGGTGATAGTCTATTCACCATAAAAAGGAAACCCATTATTTACTGATGAAAAAGAAGTTATGGAATACCATAACTAGATATATGTTGAATCATCATTAAATAATAAATTTAATGTGTTGTTTATTCATATATTTTAGGGAAGAATGGCTAAGGACAACAAATAAGAAGCTCAAGTTTCCATGAAGGAAATAATGAAAGTAAAATAAGTGAAAGTGGATGAACATGAGAAGCATATGGTTGAAGAAACACATGTGAATAAGGAATAAATAAGGATAAAAATTAAGAGATAAAAGTCATGGAGGTTATTGAGAAAGGTAATTTTGAAGTCAACCATGTTAGTTAAATTGAATAGGATAATGTGCCTAGTAGATCAAAGTTGGCCTACATATGGGATTTGTTGAATTACTTAATATGGTTGATTTATATTAAGGTTCAAAAAATAAGGATATGTAGATATTGGACATGGTTATACCAATAATATGTAAGTATGAAAATTTCATATCACACATTGAAGTAGACCACATATATTCTAAAGGAGAGGCTCTTGTGAGTCAAGGATTAACTTATTTTCATAGAGGAAAATGGATTACAATTTAATTTGCATGTGACACATTGAGAATGCTAATGAATAAGGAGAAGTAATGAGAGTTAAATCATATTTTTGTTGATGAAAATAAGGTAAAACAATAATTTAAATAAAAATAGTGGAAAAATAACTAGTTTTTAAATAATATAATAGTAGCCAAGACAAAGAGAAGTAAGATCTAATTATTATATTAACCAGTGAAGTAGTGATGATATATATGGAGGAATAACCTATGTAGAGTATTGATTCTAATATTTTTAAAATAATTTTTTACTATAATTCTCATAAAGGTCCATGTATAGAGAGAAAGAAGGAATTTAAAGAATCCTTCAAATATGAAGAGAGTGAGCCACTTGAATTCAAAATATGTGAAGATGTATAAAAAAATAATAGACATTTAATAATCTTGAAAGTGAATAAAGCACAATACATATGATAGTGGAAATGCTAAGAGAATAGGAATATATGAAAAATATGAAAAAAGAGGATCTAAAAATAGATAAGAGTGATAAAAATAAGAATTTAACATTGAGTTGGATAGTGAATGAAAAACACATGGACGCCTTATAAGTATGTGGTATGATGGTGGTGAGTTCAATTTGATAATATAAATTAATATACAAGAAAATTAATATTTATGGAGGTTTTTAGATGAAGGAATACTTAATTCTATATAAAAATGGAAGAAAAATAAAAGAATGAATTTGTCGTGTATAACTAATTCCAAAATAGTGGGTAAAAAAGGAAGAAAAGAAGATTAAACAAAGGTGGTCAAACTAGCATGGGTATAATCCCACAAAAATTTAAAAATGAACACAAAAATAGAGGATTAATAATTTGAAACCAACTAGAAGCTATAAGTGGAAGAAAAATAATGAGAATCAGTTAAAGTGTTGAAGCATTATTCCTATTGTTGAGGTTTGGAATTACTATTATAATTTATGTCAAAGGTTCATGAAAAAGGTCTTCATGAGGTCATTGAAGAACATAGCTATGAGAGAGGATATTGATCAGTGTTTTAGTGATTTTTATAGTTTAAGACATTATTATTATATTTTATTTTGACTACATGAGTGATGTGAATTTTATCATAGATTGTATTTGTTATCAAAATGGTTAAGTACTTGATCGTAAAAAGTGACAAGAGAAGGTATGTGCATATGATACATAGTCTTATGAATGAAGGGTCATAATGGATTACTGATATGAATACACATAGGAATGAAACATTCTATAAGGATGATATATATATATATATATATATATATATATATATATATATATATATATATATATATATATATGATGTATTGGATCACTTATGTGAGTATCAAGGTGAGCTGAAAGGGTAGGACCTATAGACCTAGTTTACACCTAGACCATTTTTGGACCTTGCCTAGCCTAATGAGGAATCATGGTATATTTTCAAGGAATGTGAAGGATATATGGATGTGTATAAGCATGATATAGTTTTATTGAGTACATGAGTGAGGTGGATATCACATGGAAAGAGTCATGAAGGTCAGTTTCAAGGACTGATGTGGTTTACAGGTCAAGGTCTAGAGAGCAAAGAGAGAGATGCTGATAAAATGAGGTATGAGATTTAGATTAAAAGATAAGAATTATAATTTTACAATTTTTTGTGGTGTGATATATTTTCCTATGTGTGTTGACCAAGTTTGAGGTCAAAGTTTGAAGGTTTAGGCTTGAAAAAGTTTTTTAACATCTCTCAAGTGCATAAGATAAAGAGTTGTCTACCTAAAAAGGTTTTCCAAGTGTTTATTAGAATGTGAAATGTATGCATGAGGACCCAATATATTCATGGTATATGGATAATGGTCTTGGGTCAAAAGTCCATTAGTTTTTGGAATGAGGGGCTAAGCTTTATGAATAATTGCTAGCAGTGGAAGATGGTTTAAACCCTTAAATAACCCTAATAGTGATCTAATATGAAATAAAATATTCTAAAGTATTCAAAATGGATTGATTTTCATAGTTTAGTGATTGTATATTATATTAAACTCTCCTAGTAATATCTATGTGTGATTGAGTGTTTATAAGAGTGAGTGGACCCTACTAAAAATGACTTATTTCTCAGATATTTGTTATAACAGTCAGAGTTGACCAATTCAAAGTTACTAAATGGATGAAGGTTTAATCTTGATAATTTTATTTGATGTATATGGATGATTATTTATATTTTATATACCTCAAGTGTGTTAAACCATTGATCTAATTTAGCTAGTTGCTAACAAGCCTAATGGTGGAAATGGTGAGAAACCTAGGCAATAGTGATAAGATGATTAGGGATGTGTTATCATGGAATAGGGATGGAAACCAATGAATGGAGGTATTTTTATATAATTTTAATACATATTAATATTTAATATAAGTTTTTTAAATCATTTTATATAGTAAAACATTGTGCACAAGATAACTTGTCTAGCTTAGTGAGGTATGTGTATAGTGAAGTCATAAGATTGGTTTGCAAGACAAATATTTCCATTTAACCATGTTATATTTATATATAAAAATAATATAATTATAAAATAATATCATACAAATGGATATATATTATTTAAAATTTGACAGATAGGTGTTTAAGGTCAAAATCACCATGACTAGTCTTTAAGGAAAATTGGCAGTTCTGAGTGAGTAAGTTGCATGACTATTTTTGAGTCATTTTCCATGTGTAATGAATTAAAATTCACTTGTTTAATATTTTTAGGTATTTAATTTTTAATTTATATGTTTTATTTTCATTATTTTTTTTCCAAACATTGTTTTATCTTCTATTGTCCAAGACAAACCTTTCTATGTGTGAGAAGGCATAATTGTGAATAGTAATAATGACATGATTCAACTGGTTAGTAGAGATAAAAGGTGTCATGGATATAATATGATATTCATATGGGTATATTTTATATTCATATGAATTTTTACTACCATGTATTAAATTTTAAAGTGCTCCAAGAATATCAAATGGTAATGTGTGCTAATGAAGGCTTGATTTAATTAGGTCTCTTTAATGTCTAAAAGCATTTTTGGTCATATATGTTATGAATGAACTATTTTAATGTTTGATTCATGTTTATGGAATTTAATAATTCATATTTTACATAAAATATAATTTTTAAAGTTTGTATTTCCAACCAATATATGTATGAGCAAGAATCTAGTATAAGAACAAGGCCTAATAGGCCTAATTGACTAGTTAGATTGTGTGTGAGTTGAAGAAAAATATATAGCAATTTAAAGATATAAATGAGGTATTTTATACCATAATAATGGTGATTATAAACTATTATTGAAGATATGATATGGGTAATATATATTAATATCAAGGTCAAATGACCTAATCTATCTTGAAGAGACCTAGTTGAGCGAATGAGTCTAGAAGGTAGTTTGATAGGGATATATGAGTGTGAAGAGATGAAGAAGTGGATATAATGAATTGGTTAAGAAACAAGGTGTCATTAAGGTGGTAAAATAAATAAATTGGATTATTTATTTTAGATTCATCTAGGGGTTTGGTGCCTCCTTGTAAGTTGGTACTTGTTAAAGCCTAGCTTAGTTGGTGCCTAGCTAGTCGGGGTTGGTGCTCCATGTGGAATTGGTGCTTCAATAAATTTGATGTTTGTATTATAAGATTATATTACATTTATAAATATTAGTATTTTTTCTTCCCCTTAATTTTTTCCCACTCAAATAAGTTTTTTATGTGTTATGCTCTTCTCTCATGCTCATATAAATGGTTCTTGATGTGTCGCTAATTTACTATATTGCTTTGATAGTTCATTAATGATAAAGTAAAGTTGTAAATTATTTTTTAAGATTGATTCAGCCCACCCCTCTTAGTCATTATGATTATAATTATTGGTATCAAATCTTATACCTTTGATACAAGTATAACATCTTGAAGGTGATCCTAAGAAGCACAAGATGTCTTGTGATCAATAGGGAAAAAAATGTATGATCAAGAAGTCTACTATGATAATGAAGAAGGAGAAGATAATTTATACTTTGAAACTAAACTCATAACTTCCCTTGATGATTTTAAGAATAAAAATAATAATATAAAGGATCTTAAGAGTTCTTTAGAAGGTGTTAACATAGGGTTTAGGTCAAAGGAAGTTAAGTATGACTAGTTGAAGATAGAGATAGATTACTTGAACATTAAGCATGTGCAACTCATAGACCAAATGAGAAATTCTAAGAGAGCATGAGAAGTCAAAACAAGTCAAAAGTACCAACATGTATATACTAAGTAGGCATCCAATATAATAAAGGAAAAGTCATCATGGGACCATGGAAATAGGAGTACTTAGTCAAGAGGTAAGTATAGAAATGTTGTTTACTACATATTTTATAATATAGGACACATTGCAATATTTTTATCTAATAGAGTTAGAATTAACTCAAGATTAAACAAGAAATATGAAGCTCCTATAATGCATAATAATTATAAAACATTGGTATGGAATCTAAATCAAGTTAGTATGGATCATATTGAGTTCAAGAATCAATATGGACTATTTTCCAATGAGGAACAAAAGACCAAAGAGGATTCTCTACTAGCTCAAACTAACTTTAAAAATAAAGATGAAGGCATGAAATGGTATATAGATATTGGTTACTCAATTCTCATAATAGGAGACATAAATAAGTTCATCTCATTAAATAATAATGCTATAGGAATAGTGAGGTTTAGAGGTAACACAACTATGAATATAGTTCACAAGTGTGTCTTGAGTTTGGACAACGGGAAGACCAAGACACAAAATTTGTTGTAAATAGAAGGTTTTAAACATAACATACTTAGTGTAATTCAAATTTTAATTTAAGGACACACACTAACATTTCATGACATAGGATGTGATATAAGGAGAGCAAAATCAAGAAGGTTAATTGTCAATGCTAAGAGGGTCGAGAATAATCTACATGTCTTGAATGAGACCAAGAAGGAGAGATGATTCATGAGCAAGATATATGAATTTTTTATATGGAATATAAGTTTATTTTTCCTAAACTTTGATAATATTGTCAATATTAGCATTAATAAGTTTGTGAAAAACATGCCTAAGATCATGAAACCTACAAACATACTTTGCAAGGCATGTCAACATGGTAAGAAGACTACAATAAGGTTCAAGTCTAAGAGTTACTCTACTACAAGAACCTTGGAGTTATAACATACTGATCTATATAGGACTAAGATAATTCAAATCATTCAAGGATATAGATACTTCATATTATGCATAGATGACTACATAAGAATGACTTTGGTTGCATTCTTGAAATAAAAGTTAGAAGCTCTTGACAAGTTCAAGGAATTCTAGGCTCTTGTTGAGAATGAGAAGAATGGGAAGATCAAGTACCTAAAATTTAATATATGAAGATATTTTTTATCTAATGATTTTTATTACTTATATGAGGTTTATGGAATAAGGAGACAATTCTCAATGGCTAGGATACCTCAGAAAAATGAGGTAATGGAAAGGAAGAATATGCCAATTCAAGAGATGGATAAAACTATGCTAAATGAGTCTATATTATCTGATGGATATTGGAGAGAGGTATTAATAACTATATTATACATTTTTATATAGGATAGATATTGACTAATGGAAATAAGAGTCCTTATGAATTATTGAAGGGTAGACCTACTAATGTGGAACAATTTAGAGTGTTTGGGATAAAATGCTTCATCAAAAGAGATGATGAAGACTTGTGAAAGTTTGATTTTATATTTTATGAAGGTATATTCTTATTATACTCATCAATTATCTCAAACTATATATACTATAACAAGAGGCTATAAAATATAGTGGAAAGCACCAATGTGAAGATTGATGAGATAAAGAAATCACACTCATAGTCAAAGGACACTTTTCAAAATATAGACTTCAAGAATGAAGAGGATACTATAGAACTTGATGAGGAATAATAAGTTTAAGAAATATTGGACTCAAAAATACACTCAAGATAGATTCAAAGAGATCACCCTGAATCTAAAATGATTGGCAATAACAATGTGTGTATGCAAATAAGGAGAAAGATAGTAAGAAAACTAAATCAAAAGAATGTTTATCTATTATCCAAGATTTAACCTAAGAATATTATATAAGTAAGAAAATAAAATTATTAGATAGGTATAATGAATGAGGATTTATACCAAATAGATAAGAATGAGACTTGATAACTAGTTCCTATGCCTAAAGACAAGAATGTCATTGACATAAAATGGGTGTTTATAAACAAGTTGAATGAAGATAAATAAGTCACTAGAAATAAGGGTAGATTGGTATGCAAGAGATATGCACTAGTTGAAGGGTTAGAATTTAAGGAGACATTTTCACCAATATTAACATTAGAGGCCATTAGATTTTTTCTAGCATAGGTAAGATTAAAAGGGTTTAAGGTATACCAGATGGATGTTAACTCTACCTTTTAAAATTGAAATTTGGAATAATAAGTGTACATTGAGAAACTTGAGGGGTTCTCACTATCAGATGCCAAGGACTATGTCTATAGATTGGAAAAGGCTCTCTATGGTCTAAGAAAATATCCTAAAGCATGGTATGCTAGGTTGGATAGGTATCTACTTGATCAAGGATTCAAAAGATGAGTTATAATTAGTAATATATACATCAAGATAGAAGATGACCATCAGTTAATAGTAGTTATCTCTATGTATAATGCCATCTTCAGTGTAAATAATGAGAACATAACCAATTAATTTATAGAGGTGATGAATAAAGAGTTTGAGATGTACATGCTAGGGGAACTATCATTCATTCTTGGGTTACAAATCCCTCAATCTAGAAAAGGTATATTCATCTCACAAGCTAAGGACATAAGAGAGATGTTGAATAAGTTTGATATGGAAGATTTTAAGGTAGTGAGTATACCCATGATGATATGGTGTAAGTTGAATAAGTAAATGATTTGTCAAAGGTTAATTAGTTCTTAATAGGTCAATTATTGGAAGTTTGTTGTAGACCACTACGTATAGAGCTAACATCATGCAAACATCATGTCTTATGGGAAGGTTTTAAGTAGATCCAAAGGATAATCATCTATAATTAGTCAAAAGTATACGTAGTTATCTCAAGGGGACTATGGAGTATGGATTATAGTATCCAAGAAGTAAGGAGTTTGATTTGGTAGCCTGCATAGATGAAGACTAAGCAAGAAGTATACATGATAGGGAGAGTACAAGTGGAAGAGCCTTCTTCTTAGGTGGGTGCCTAGTTTCATGGATAATCGAGAAGAAACCATAAATATCACTATCCACTTATCAGGTTGAGTAAATTGTACTAGATTCATGTTGCACATAGGTCCCATGGATGAGACATACCCTAAAAGACTACAAGGTGGAGTATGATGGTCCTAACATTATTTATTATGACAATACAAGTTCTATAAGCATATCAAAGAACCCTATCATGTACTAAAGGACCAAGTACATTACCAGAAGGTATCATTTTCTAAGAGAGTAGTTAAGTGAATAAAGTTTTATACTTGAATATGTTTATACATAGGATCAAATTGTAGACGTCTTGACAAACCACTTCCAAAGGTAACTTTTGAAAACCTAAGACATGAATTAGGTGTAAATACTACCCTTAGGAAAAATTTAAGAATCCAAGTACTTAAGGGTATCTAATCATTC
This sequence comes from Torreya grandis, assembly GCA_037957365.1. Lineage (NCBI taxonomy): Eukaryota > Viridiplantae > Streptophyta > Pinopsida > Cupressales > Taxaceae > Torreya > Torreya grandis. Next base: position 432,568 of record JARHVA010007074.1, read on the forward strand.
TCATTATCTCTAGGAATATGTGAGTTATTCCTAGAAGGTATTCATGAAAATAGGAGAGAATGTTTTTATTATGACTCATAAACTCATAGTTCAATGTGTTAAATATTTTGGTTGTAAGGAGTATAATCCAAGGAGTATTAGACATCATTTTTTTCATTAATGTAAAATGGGTATAAATAATAGAATGGGGAGATAATAATGATCAATTTTTAGTGTATTTTTTCATTAATTCCAAAGGGGGATATTGCTGAATCATTATTTCTATTGTTGAGGTTTGGCATTGATGTTGTTATTGATGTCAAAAGTTCTTTAGAATGGTATTCATGAGGTTATTAAAGAATGTATCTATGAGAGAGGATATTGATCACTATTGTAATGATTTTGAGAGTGTAAGATATATTTTTATATGTTATTATGAATACATAAGTTATGTGAAGGTTAGCATGGAAGGTCTTTATTGTCAAAATTATCAAGTACTTGATCCTATAAATTGACTCGAGAAGGTATATGCATAGGATGCCTAGTCTTGTGCATGAAGAGTCATGATAGCTTGGTGATATGAATGCACACATGAATGAAAATTGACATAAGGTTGATTAAACATGTATATGAGGCATTATATCACTCATGTGAGTATCAAGGTGAGCCTATAGGGTTAATTCCTATAGACCTAGTCTATACCTTGACCATTTCTAGACCTTGTCTAGCCTAATGAGGCATCATAGTCTATTTACAAGGTATGTGAAGGATGTATGGATGTGTATAATCATGAGAGAGGTTTTTTGAGTACATGAGTGATGTGAGAAGCACATGGAAAGAGGCATGAAGGATAGTTTGAAGGACTAATGTGTTTGTAGGTAAAGGTCTAGAGAGCAAAGAGAGAGAGATGGTGGCCAAATGAGGTATGATATTTATATTTCAAGATAATAATGAGAATTTCATAATTATTGATTATGGGATAGATTTTCCCAAGTGTGTTGACCATGTCTAAGTGTTGGGACCCTTTTAGTGTTACCTAGTGGATCAAACTAACTCAATACATCTTAGTGTGAGTCAATCATTAAAAATGATTAATCTTTTAGTACATTTGGCACTAGCTAGAATAATATTCAAATATCTTGTCCCAAAAAGTAGGTATTTTCTTAGAAAATGGGTTTTAAGGGACATCCCTTTAAGTACTGCTTATGGCAATTGGATAGCACAGGTGTTAGAGTAGTAGAGCTAGTGGAATAATGACCCCAGTGATAGTTTAACACCTAGCATACACCCATCCTAATTGGTTCAAAGATGTTCCCATACCTATAAAACAAGTTTGAACCCAAATAATAAAAATGTGACATTAATGTAGAGAAGCCCTACAAAAATATAGAATGCCATTGATATAGTCTGAGTTAGTATGGAGACTAGGAAAAATATGCATTGTAGCACCCAAGCTCAACTATGAGACATTAGGAATGAGTAACTAGGAAATGAGTTAATGCTCTATTTATGTTATTAATTGTACTCTATTGATGAAATTTTATTTAATGGAAATGGAATTGCATATTTACCTAGTTTTTGATCGATTTCATATAGTTTAGCATATTATATGATTACAACTTAAGTTTTGTATGAATAATGACATACTTTTCATTATTTAATGTAATAAAACATAAAGGTCTATTCCATGTCACTAATGGCATCAATATACCATATATAAACTTTGGTATACTTATAAAATTGACTGTGTTGAAACCAACATGCATCAAATCCCTAGTAACCGTGCCTAGAATGCTAACTTGAATAATGAGCACTTGAACATAACCCATTCACTTGATTTGACTAAGCTCCTCAATGACACATAACCTGATATCCCTATGGATTACACCATTAATACTTATACCTATCCATACATGAACTTGTGCCAAAATAGTTGTGCCCTTGAGAGTGTGTAAGTAGTCCAATACAAAATTGTACCACAGTGACTAGAACTAGTTCCCTTGAATAGGCTTGCACCTCTTGATCTATCAAAAATAGCACATGTTGATAGATCACCTAATCCCATCCTAAAAATTACTAAATAATTTTAAGCCTAAGGTTATCCCTATTTTAACTAACCCAATGTGATCCTTGATCTATTCACTACTATGCTTTGAGTAAGAGCACAAGGTTTGTGCTTTTTATGAAATTGATGCCAGTGTAGTAGTGAATTTAAATGTTATGTACCATAGACTATTAATATGATTGTGCCTAGATGTATCAAGTAAAAAAATGACTTGGATTGATTTCTAAGCATGTGAATAAGCATATGGGATAAACAAAGAAACTTTTTTACAACACTAAGGTCAAATTTTGAATTTTTAGGATTGAAAAAGTGTTTTAAGGTCTCTCAAATACACATGATGAAGAGTTGTCTACCTAATAAGGTTTATCAAGTAATTTTTGGCATGTTAAATTTCCACATGAGGACCTAATATATTTTTGGTATATGGGGAAGGTTCCTAGCTCAAATTTCCAAGCATTACTTTTTAGAATGAGGGATAAGCTTTATGAATTATTGCTAATAGTGGAAGATGGTTTAAAACCTCAAAGAACCCTAATACTAATATAATATGAAATATGTTATTATAAAGTGTTAAAAATGTATTTTTTTCCATTTTAGTGATTTTATATTATATTCAACTCTCCCACACATCTCTAGGTGTTATTGAGTCTTCAGGAAAGTGAGTGGACCCTATAAGAAAGTCCTTGTTTCTCAGATATTTATTGTAGTAGTCAGATTTGACCAAGTAAATATTTATAAATAGATGAAGGTTTAATAATAATAATTGTATTTTATGTCCATGGTGGTTTTTTGATAGGTTATATCCCTAAAGTGTGCTAAATTGGTCATCCAAGTTAGTCAGTCACTAATAGGCCTAATAGTGGAAATAGTAAGAAACCCAAGCATCATTAAGAAGATGAGTAGGGATGTGTTATCATGAAATATGGATATGAAAAAATTAATGGAAGTGTTTTTAAATAATTTTAAGACAATTTAATGTTGAATATAAGTTTTTTAAATCATTGTATATAGCAAAACATTGCTCACAAGATGACTTGTCTAGATTAGTGAGGTCTGTATACAATGAAGTCATAAGATTGGTATGCAAGAATAATATTGAAATTTAAACATGCTATATTTTTATTTTATAATGGTATAAATGTCACATATTATCATACACATGCATCATGAGTCTTTTCAAATGCTCATATAGGTGTTCAAGGTCAGAATCACCATGACTGGCCTTTAAGGAAAAATGGGTAGTTCTTAGTGAGTAAGTTGCATGAGTGTTTTTTAGTCCATTTGATTTATGTAATTAATTATAATTTACTTGGTGAAGGTTTTTAGGTCTTAAATTTTTTTTATATGTTTTATTTTCATTTTTTTGTGGCTAAACATTATGTTATCTTCAATTGTTCAAGATAGACCTTTCTGTGTATGAGAAGGCCTAATTGTGAAGAGTACTAATGGCATGATTTAAGTGGTGATTAGAGTTAAAGGTTTCATGTAAATAAGATGCAATTATTATGGGTAAATTTTATATGAATATTAAGTGTTCCTTTTATTTATTAATTTTAAAATTGATCCAAGAAGATCAAAGGGTAACATGTGTTAATGAAAGCCTAATTGAATAGGTCTCCTTAATGTCTAAAAGAGGTTTTCATCCTATATGATATGAATTAAATATTATAATATTTTATTAATTATTTTGGAATTTCCTACATCATATTTTATTTAAAATATAAGTGACCAAGTATGTATTAACAACTAAGTGTTGTATGAGCAAGATCTTAGTATAACAATAAGGTCTAATAGGCCTAATTGACTAGATAGAGTGTGTGTGAGTTGAAGTTAAAGATAGATCAATTTAAACAAATAAAATATGTATTTTATACCAGAATAAGGGTTTAAATAAACAATCATGTAGATATAATTGGGGTAATATAGATTAATATCAAGATCAAATGACCTAATATATCTTGAAGAGAGCAAGTTGAGCAAAGGAGCCTAGAAGGCAATTTGAGATTGATAAATGAGTGTAACGAGATAAATAAGTGATCATAATTATTTGGTTGAGAAATAATGTGTAATAAAGGTGAAAAATTTAATTAGGTGGTTGTGTTTATGTTGATTCATCTAGGGGTTGGTGTCTCCTTGCAATTTGGTGCTTGTTAAAGCCTAGTTGAATTGGTGCCTATCTAGTTGGGGTTGGTGCTCCATGTGGATTTAGTGTTTCAATAAATTTTATGTTTTTATAATATTTATATATTCCATTTTAATATATCAATTCATTTTCTTCCCCTTGAAGTTTTTTTTCTCAAATAAGTGTTATATTTGTTATGTTAATGTTTCATGCTCATATAAATGGTTATTGATGTGTTGTTAGTTTACTATATTGGTTTGATAGTTCATGAATGATAAATTAAATTTTTAATTTTTTTTGAATAATTATTGACCCAAATTTCATTCATTGTGATTCCGACATGAAGTACCTAGTGTGTTGGAAGGAAATGTCATGGCCATAAAAATTAGTTGGAAAAAGAGTAGTTTCACTACTTATTCCATCCATGTGAGAAGGAATTTATATTTTCATTACCTTAGGTTTATAATACATGATCATCCAATTTATACTAAAAATTTTGAATCACCAAAAAATTTGGTATATAATTTTTTACTATATTTCAATAAATAGTATTACTAATAATTTATTGCTCTTTATGTTTCAAAAATCTCATAAATCCTATTTGCCAAAATTTAAGGTAAAAAATATATTTTATTTCTAATATAAGTTATAATGTTCATGAGACCACTTTAATATCCCATAATTATTTAGGGGAAGTGGAATATACACATTAAATATTCATAGTTATATTAGCCTCAAATTTCCATGTTCTTTGGACACCTTTATATAGATATATTAAATTGGTGGCCACACTTTATTTTTTAGATATGTCCAAGTATTGGAAGTGGACTTGAAAACAATACTTAATTGGATTGAATAATCATAGAGACAAATAAACAATTGACTATAAAGTTGAATTTGGAATTACAAAAATTATAAGGAGTTATTATGGTTTATCTACGTGGTCATACAATCAAAGCCAATACAAAATGATTGTGACTTATTCTTAAAAATGGGTTGATAGGTGGTTACATGTTCATGTGACTATTGTAAACTATGATGGTTTGATATAATTCAAAATTTAAAAGAGAATTCATGTAGAATTAAAATTTTAAAAGAGAATTCATGAGGCCATGTTCCTTTGTTTCCTCCAAATAATGTTAGAATTTATCATTAGAGTTTAGGTATCTATAATAGTGATAAGAGTCACAATCAAAAGTTTCAACATAGGTCACAAGTCAGGGTGGTGACCATAATATTAGAATAGATTCATGACCAACATTAAATTTAATTATATAAAACCATATTTCAACATAATAGCAATAGACCATGAGTAATATTTGGAGATTATTAATAATGGTCACCTAGGATCATGTCATGTGGCATGGTCACATGCAACTTGTGGTCACTATTCACATTTTTGTCACAATCGAAGAGTGACATAATATATTTAAAGAGACCATAACTTCTGATTAGGATCACCATATGAGGAATTTTTATTCTAGTTAGAAAAATATTCATGACATATTTTCAATATAAATTATCACACATCATAAGATACATATTTTTTTTTAAAATATTCATTGGAAAATATGAATAACTATTGTCATACAATGGTACAACATTCTCTTGATTATGGGATCAATTAAAAATATCTTGAGGCATTTAGGAACCAAGGAAATATAAAATATCATAACCACATAGAAGGGGTTATAGGTAGAGGGAGGTGATAGGGAATAAGTTACCAAAAATTAGAGAGGGGATAAGATATATATAAGAGAGATGTCTTAGAAATAAATTTACAAAGTCTAAAATAAAGAGTAATTATAAATCTTGAGAGGTTTGTACATATATAACATAAATTATATAGTATAAAACCACTATGAATTTATATGTTTTAAAGGATGATTTTATAAATAAAGAATAATCAATCTTTTTCAATGCATAACTCTAGCTACATGAACAAGGTAATACCTTCACTAGGACCTCATACCATGGCTTCATAAGAAATATATTTGACAAAATACTAGTTGAATTTTTATTTCTTACTACATGGGGTCTCAATTTATTTCAAGGTTATTATAAATTAAGTGATGTCTTGAGATACTAGTCATATTCATGAATTTCTTACTATAATATTTTACTCTTACTATTAACAAGTTAAATGTTTTCTTTAAATGCCTTTACATTTTAGTTTTATAATTGTATTGAGAAGAAAGATAATTGTTATATTTGAACTAATCAATTTCATAAAAAAAATTCATGTATGAAATTTTACTAAAAAAGTATTATAGATGTTTTGCTTTGTTCCTATTATTTGAAATGTGTACTAAAGCAATATTATGTAATTTTAAATATGTGATGATATGAGGGAATTGTAGAAATGAATCATGCACAATCTAAAAAATTATTTATGAAGGTAATGGTGAGTGAATATATTTGATATATGAATGATTTTTACATGCCATTGGATATAAATAATATATCAGGTGTTTGTGAAAAGGTTATGAGTGACTCATTTGTGCTTATTAGGGTCTAAGAGTGACTCGTGCCTTTATTATGAGTGACTTATTTATTTATTATAAGTGACTCAAATGCATATGTATCTATCATAGATATAACTATTGAATGAAAATGACTCCATATTTTGACATTGTTTTTGGGTGGGACACTATGTCTAAATTTTAACTCTCTTGCTACATGTGTTTGGTTTGCTTGGGAAATTTTCTACCTTTTTGCTTGAACCCAAACATATGACCTATAACTGGAGTGTGGTGTATTAATTTATTAAATATAAATGGATTGGTTTTATTAGGGTAAAAAAAATTCATCATTTGACCCACTCCTTACCATCAATTTTTTGTGTCATCTCTTAAAATTGTAAAAATGATTATGTGCAAGTTTCATTGAAGATGATTTATCTCAGTGAATAATAGAATTAAATGATACTATGAAATATTATTTTAATAAAGGATCATTAAATAATATATTATATTATATGGATGAGTTTATTTTTATTATTTTAAAGAATAGGGAACAATGGAATTAAATGATACTCTAAAATATGATTTTCATAATGGAACATTAAATAATATATTATATTGACGGTTGAGTTTATTTTTATTATTTCAAAGAATACATGTATTTTTTTTTAAATAATAATTTGGACTTACTTGATTAATATTAAGTATATATTTTATTACTTATATTTATTTATTTTATTATCTTTTAATGGTATTTAATACATAACATTATATGATGGATAATTGTATATTTATACAAGTTGATTTTATTTTTTTATCATGTGAAAGGAATAGATAAATATTTATATTTTAAAATCCTCTTATTTTTTATAATGATGTATTTATTGATGAAAAAAATAAGTTTCTTTGGGTGTATGTTTCTAAACATTAATAACCTTGTAAACCTAAAGTAAAAGAGTATTACTTGAATGATTAAAATAAAAGAATAAATATTGAGAAAATATCTAAGTATCAAATTGGAATTAATACTTAGAAAATTGAGTTTTTATTTTCATAATGTTCATTTTTATCTACTAACTTATGAATTTGCTTATTTTCCTTAATTATAGCTAAAATTATAATGTTTCTATTTGAACTCTTTTTAAAACTAAGACAAATTAAAAGGTACAGATGATTGAGATTTTGAATTACCATAATTAATTTATATTTTTAATGAATTTGGAAATTAATAATCTAAAAACAAATAATTGAAAGGATACAGAGTCAACATAGTTCTGGGAACTAATCTTAAAAATATAGAAAGTATATATATATATATATATATATATATATATATATATATGGGGATGGATTTATTAATCATCATAGTTTTAGATTAGAGGTAAAAGCAGGTTTTGAAGGGGCCCCGAAACCCTATTACAGAGAGCAAAAAAAGAACAACCCCACAGGCAATGCCTAAAAACACTACGGATAGGTAGCAAAAATAGGTTTTGAATGGTCCTGAAACCATAAGAGATACATCCGGTCAAAACCCAGAAACAGAAGTCTGGTGGAACAACAAACAAAAGCTAACAAAAGAAGAACAAAGATCAGTACCAGTTTCTTTACCAACAAGAAGGACCAGATTAATCATCATAGTTGGAAATAATTTTTAATGATTAATATCAATCAACATATAATGTAAGAATATGGTACATAAAATAAACCTTTTTTATGAACATTATAAAATAATTTGTCTAAATTAATTATTCAAAAAATTATCTCACCTTACTTAAGGAATAATTATATTGGGTCACTCCATAATTTGAAACCTTTTTAGTATAAATCAAAGTATTTATGCACTAATTCAATCTAAATAACTTATAAATTAGTCATTTTGTGTGCATATATTTTTTAATTTTAAGGAAAACACACTAATAGGTTGAATAAAAAATGTTGGGGATAAAAAGGGGCTTGCCCAAAGACACATTTTTCTAAAAAAATAAATAAATCTCAACTTTTGTAGATTATTTGAGATGGCTACACTCAAAATTTAAAGATTGTATACAAACATGAATTATATAATTTAAAGTATAGTTTATAGAATACTATTTTTTTAAATGGTTTTTAATTATATGTAGGTAAAACATCTATAATTTTAATAGGAAATCTTTTTTTTTAAAGAAAAATAGAGTAGATAGTTGATCATGCAACTCCTTATTTTTTTAACATTATTTAGTTTTGTTTGAAACACACTGGTGTAAATTTAAATAATATCATCTAGTTTGTAACCTATATTTTTTTTAAAATAATGAACATATATTTTTATTAATATTAAAATTAAATAGATCTTGAAAATTAACATAAAACGGATAATTGTTCGTGTTCCTCCATAATTACCTTTAAAAAATGAGAATTAGTTTTTTTAATATGTATATTGTTAGGCTCAGTTTATGAACATATAATTTTTTAAATTTGGATAAATGAAAAAATAACATAAACATATATAGATATATATATATATATATATATTTATGGCATGTAGTGGCCTAAAAAATCCATTGTTAGAAGTCAACATAGATGGAAACCTTAAAATAGTAAAATTAGAAAGAGGAGAACATGATCAAAATTGTATTAATAATTTTATGAAATGTGTCATTTAAATTAATAGTGGTTTTTATGAGTGAATTTGGATTTTATTATTTTCTATCAAAAACTCATATTAAACTATGTGTTTGTAGGTCTAAGCTTTAGGGTTGGGAATCCAAGCCATTTCTAGGCCAAAAGGCATGGCTTTCAAAATTATACATAACATATCATGTACATGTTATAAAACATAAAAGCTATAATGTGTACAAATTAATTTGACATAGCACAAAAATCAAAATTGATCTATGTATACATTTTTATGTTTATGAATCTATCTATTGACATTTTTTTTTAAATGGAGTGTGTCAGATTATACACTACCATAGAAAGGCCATAATTGATATAGTGACGCAAATTTAGTGATTTTGACCATGTGAACATAATTTTGACTATATATAATATGATTTATGGTTCAACCAAGCATAATTTCATTATAAAATGATTGAAAAGTTAATTTTTTCAATGGTGGAGGAAGTTAGGGCTAGTTTGAATCCACTGAATATAACTATGACTATAGAATGTGATTTGGGGATAAATTATCTTAGAATTATGATCATATTAAGAAAATGAGTTAATTATTGAAATCAATGATTCAATTTGAGAATAATCAAGCCTCACGCACCTAATTTTGACTATAAAGGATGTAATTTGGGGATCTCAACTAGAATGTCATAAAAGATAAACCAAATAGACCATTTGTTTAATCTAAAAAAAGTTGGTGCTAAATTGAGCACCTTAAACCTAAATTTGACTATAAAATGTGATTTGGGTATTAATCAACACTAATTTAATCAAATAATGAAGCAAAGAATCATTAGGTTCAATCATGGATATGAGTTTGACACAAATAAAATATGTGGTTTGGGTCTCAATAAACTCCAATGTCATCATATAATGAATAAAATAATCAATTCATTTAATTATGGAGGGAATCAACATTAATATGAGCCCCTTTAACCTAATAACGACTAAATAATTTGATTTGAGGCTAAATTAGATTTGATTTCATCATAGATGGAGCTAATTAGTCAAATGGTGCAATTAGTGACATAATTTTGGAAAAATTGAGCAACACAAACATATTTTTATTTATATATGATTTTTTTTAGAGTGAATTTGACATTAATTTTATAATATAATGAATCAAATAATTAATTCATTAAATCCAAGAGGTAATTGATCCCAATTTGAGCCCCTCCAACCTAGCTACAAGAGGATGAATTTACTTAGGGATACAATTAGATTCAATTCCATCATGAATTGATCCAATTAGTTAATTGGTGAAATTAGAGATGTGATTTGGGTAAAATTGAGACATGTGAACCTAATTTATGGCTCAATCAATTGTATAGGATGAAAAATGTGGCTTAATAGATGTTTATTTTATCAGAACTAAAAACATGAAGGTAATTGGGGTTAATTTAAACCCATTGAACCTAATTGAGAGCATACGATGTGATATGGGATTAAATTATCTCATATTTCCTCATATATTAATCTAATTAGTTAATTATTACATTCAATTATGCAATTTGGATGAAATTAAACCCTTTAGACGTAATTATAACTATATAATATGTAATTTGGGGCTCAATAAACCTTGGTATCATACCAAAATAATCCAAGTAGTTGAAAAATATAATTAAAAAGGAAATTAGGGCCAACTCGATCCCTTTAGAACTAACTTTAAGAGCAAGAATGATTCCATCATGAATTTATCTAAATTAATCAATTGGTGCAATTAAAGATGTGATTTAGGGAAAAATGATACCTATGAACCTAAAATATGGCTCAATCAATTGTATAGGGTGCAACATATGGCTAAATCAACCCTAATTTTAACATAAATGTAAACACATAGGTAATTATGGCCAATCTAAGCCAATTAAACCTAAATGTGAGTATAGGATGTTATTTTGGGATAAAAAATCTCATATTTCCTATCATATTAAGCTAATTAATTAATTTCTACAATCATATATGTAATTTGGATGAAATTGAACCATGCAAACCTAGTTTATATTATATAAGATTCAATTTTGGGGTCAATTGACCCTAATATCATAAAAAATAAACCAAATAGCCCACCAATTAAATCATGAATGAAATTGAGACCAAATTGGCCCATTAAACATAAATAAAAGAGAAAGATGTAATTTAGAGATATGTTAGATCTAAAACTATTACATGATTGAATTTAATTAGAAAATTAGTGTAATTAAATGTGATTTGTGTGAATAAGGAATATGTAGAGGGGAGGTTAGTATCATGTCAATCTCAGAAAACAAATGAATTAATAAAATTGAATCCTAAAACATCTAGCCTAGGCACTAGGGAGAGATTAGGTAATAAAAACTAATTGAAAGCACAATAGAAAATAAAAGACATAACTCTTTTACCTTCCTTGGGAGCTCCAAATGGATTTTTTGAATGGCTTGCATAACTTGTGCATCAATAAATCTTAATTAATGGAGATTTTTTGGATTCACCTTTATTTGGAACCTTGGTTTGGTTGTTTCTTCTTGGACTAATATTTATGAATGATAACATTACTTTTATGAGGCTTATGGAGCAAATCCTGCATAAAAAATCTACAATATCCAATCTTTTTTTTGAGACTCTCTTTAAATTTACATTATAACTTTACCTTATGAGAGATGTAAAATAAATGTCCATGGCCTTATATTTATATATTTTGGAATTAAATATCACCCAAGTTGAGTTAAGTTTGAGTTGAATCAAAAGTTTACATGCAATTATGACTTTCAGTTACTAGTCATAGTTCTCAAATTAGAAGGTTGATTTGAGACTAATTATAGTTGAGTTAAAAGTTGGAACATTTTTATTAATTTTAATTATTAGTCATAGTTATCAACTTGGACATGTTGGGATATTTTTGGATATTTTGACAACTCATAAAGATAATGAAAAAATCCTAGGATATTTTAATTTTTGGAATTTCCTTTTTTAGATATTCATGAATTTCAAATGAATAATTCAACTAGGAATTTAATCTTGTTCTATTTATTTAATTGATTTTGATTAACCTTTTAGCTCTTTCAAGATTTAATTAAGTGTGCAAGTGCCTGAATTAATAGGTCCATAAGCCAAGTTCATAGTTATTATGGCATAAGGTGAGTAGGGATGAATTCATGAGAATTTATTATTGCATACAATATAGTACCCCAAATAGGGATGCCCCAACAAGATTATAAGATTTTATGAATGATAAATGGCTAAATATGGTATATTTAGTGACTCTTAGGCTTATTTTGCAATGTTTGGTAGGAATCATTACGAAGTTTACTTAGAATCTAGTTGTGTCTAGAATTGGGTGTCTACAATTTGCCCCTATTTCAAAATATGGTATAAGCTATAGACATAGTAGCATCTTATAAAAGTATAAAAAGGTAGTTAAAAAGGAAAGAAGATAATTATTTGAAAATCTCCAAACAATTTTTGTGTATCCTATAATGATGCTTCCTTGAGGGAGTAGATGACACATATGATTGATGGATAATCCCTCTAAAATAAGCAAAAATAAGTAAATTAACCCATAGGTGAGATTAATTCAATCGAGATAATGCTTGCATGTATTTGATTTAAAATTATTGATTTTCCTATATGTGATTATAATTAGTTACATTGGTTTATACACTAACTTTATAAAAGGTGGTTATAATCAATAGCATAGGCATATAGCCTAGTTAGGGTGGATGAGTTAAAAAAATTATTTTCCCATAGGTGATTATAATAATTAAGAGGACCTAAATTGAATAAATATGTTTGATTTTTTCCCCATTAAGGCATATTGGAAAGCATAATTCAAGGTATAACTTTTTATATATATTAAAGATGAATTGGTGTAAATGTAGATGTGATGGTTTAATGACTAAAGAAGCCACAAACAACTTGGCATACAAGGATGCATAAAGTGATGAAAGAAATGATTGGAAGAATAAAAATTTATCAATGTGAATGATTCAATTATACCTACCAATGTGGAGATGCTCATCCTTATTAGCATTGATAAATATAGAATGGCTAATAGGTTGATTTAATCAAGATGGGTGGGAGGATTTTCTAAGGTTACCAATGAGAAACTTATGTGGCTCTATTGCTTGTAAGATTTTCCAAGCTGATTTTTTTTTAGAATGTGGTAGTATGCACCATGATAAATTTAGCTAAAATATGAATAAATATTGACTATCAATCCAATAAATAATTAAAAATAATGTACTAATGATAAAAACCATGATGATAATGTTGATGTATGCATATGGACAAAATAAAGAATAATGCACAAGGAATCATCCAAGGAAAACATATGGATTGAATCAAGACACAAGTAAAGCAAACAAATAAATGATAAACAACTAAACAAAAAGCACATAGAAAGCCTAAAATTAAAATAAATAGAAATCATCCTAATAATGGAGTTGACACAATAGGGTAGATCAAGGATTACTGACTAGGTTTAAATAGGATAAATGTTTCTAGATTTTAAGGCAATATATCTCTTTAGAAGATGGTAAACCATTTTTAAAATGTTTTTGGAATTTTCTAAGAATCTCAAGCCAATTGGTGATTACGAGATAATAAATGGTCCAACTCACAAAATGGCAAGAGCTTGGCTTAGTTTGATTGAAGAATGGTGAGAGGTTATGGAAAAGAGGGTTTGAACTATACTCAATTTGAATCAAGCATGACCTACCTAGTCCCCTTAAGACCTCAATTCATTATATTTACATCAACACAAAATATGATGAGAACTGACTAAGGTCACAATAAGCTCATGAATTTAGGTAAATGGAAAGGCAAATGATAATAGTAATGGCAAGGTGATGTGGTAATACACAGTAAAAGGTGTTGTTTCTAATTTTCTGATAGGTGGTTATAATTAGGAAACAACTACATATGTCTATGCTACTAATTTTCCCATAGGCGGTTATAATTACTAACACAAGGTGGGATACTTGTTTACCCATAGGACATTATAATCATTGGCATCAGTCAAATGTGAATGAAAGATAACTTTTTATATCCATTTTCACATTACATTCATAGACTATCATTTAAACACAAAATTTTGAAACTAATGAAACTAGATTGGAATCCCTTTGTGGAAGGTATTGAAAGAACCAAAAACAAAGGTAAAAAAAGGTATGTAGGGTAGGTTAAAACAAGCTTTGGTCCATAGTAAAGGTGTGGTAAAATGGTATAGGGTGTGGCATAAATAATAATTTTTATATGGTAAATGGATAAAATGGTAAGAGGGTTACCCCCAGTGATAAGGAAAGGAAAATGGTAGGGTAAGAAAAAATAAAAAGAGGAATGGAAAAGCAAAGAGTAAAATTAAATGGAAAATGAAAACAACTAGGTAAATAGAATTGGCAAGGTATATTAAAAGGTTATGTTGTCCCTATTCATGTGGAGATGCATGTCTTGATCAGCATATGATATAACCAAAATAATCAGTCATGGAAATTAATAACCTACACCTCTTATAAAGAGCTAATCTATTAATAACATATTATAGATTCGGACTCCAATAATGTTTTTGTGATCTTTGTTGGTCATTGATTTTTTTTCCTTGAAATTTTAAGACAAGATATCTTTGTAGCCTCTATAAAGGAAAAAGCATGTAGGGATGGTAAATATGTATAAATATTAGATGATATGTTTGATTTAGGAATGTAAATGTGGATGATAATGGATAAATGGATCATAACGGAATGTATAATGATCAAGAAACAAATGAAGATTTGGATTTTTAGGCACACATAATGTTGCTGATTTTAGATTTGATAGAGTTTTGATTGTGGTGGGGCTAAAGACTTATAAATATGCTCTTTATAGGACCACTAGATTTGTTTGTTGTTTGGGCCTGAGAGTATCTACCATATGATTATGTTGGAGATTGGAAGCTATATTGATGTTATCCTTGATAATGTCTTCATCAAGAAGTGAAATACTATTGTACTTAGCTATTGGTGCCTTTAAGAGGTTTTCACCAATGAATTTGTCTTGATTATCCCATAAAACCATTGATAAGGTTTCACTAAGAAACATTGACTTCTAACTCTGATTGTCTTCTATCACCTTTGAAAATGTTTCAATAGAAGGTGTTGAGTTTGGATTTTGATTTTCCACTAGCACCTTTAAAAATGTTTCACTAGGGGATTGTTCTTCTTCTAATTGAATGTGGTATTGGTCCCCATAATATTATCTAACCAATATATTTTCATAGATGAAACTCAATAAGATGTGATTTTATTGGTCCCAATCAACACTTGTGAGAGGTGGAAGGTAAATATAATGGCTAGGTTGGTTGGTTTTAATGGCATGTGGAATGGTAAAGGACTAGAAAGAGATAACATAATCCTTATAGAGGATACTAGGATAAATTATGTTGTTGCTAAATTAATAATCCTAAAAAACAATGGAAGGA
Source organism: Torreya grandis (assembly GCA_037957365.1). Classification (NCBI taxonomy): domain Eukaryota; kingdom Viridiplantae; phylum Streptophyta; class Pinopsida; order Cupressales; family Taxaceae; genus Torreya; species Torreya grandis. The sequence goes on from JARHVA010007074.1 coordinate 448,275, forward strand.
TCAAAAATATATTCAAATTTATCTATAAGGCTTTTGTACCCAATATTGTAAAAACCATAAATGTATTCTAATTTTGAAGCTAAGTTTGACCCAAAAGACTCTAAATTGATGTTAAGACTAATATTAATTCTATTTTTCATTCTAAATTTGATATCAGTTCAAGAATAGAACTTAAATTTAATTTTGATTCTTCTTCAATTATGGATGTTACTACAATGATCTCTTATTTAATGTTTGGTATTAGATAAGTAATAGCCTATGATGGCATAATGGGTTCTATAGAGACTTGTTTGTCAAAATGAGACTCCTCCATGAGGTGAAAAAGGTTAAGAGGAAACACTATAGAGATTAGCTTGTGAAAATGAGGATCTTTAAAAATAGGATAATGGTCAAGATAATGATTTATCCAAAGGTGATTATAATCATTCAGAAGTGACTCAACAGAGATTGACTTGTCAAAATGAGACTCATTGACAACATGGATAGTATTAAAAGGTGATTCATCATATTTTGACATGTAAAAAATAGGTTTTTCAACAAAAATATCATGGATTGGTTTATTTTCTTGACCTTTATTTATAAGTAATTGTAAAATACTAGTTTTAAATATATCTTGGTCTTTCAATGATTGGCTTTTTTGGAGAGGTACTAATTGGCTCTATTATAACTTGAATATTAACATCAAATTTATAAATTTTGGGGATGGTTAGTAATGAATGAGGAATGATCTATGGTTGGGTAATGAGCTATTTGTAAATATTACAATCTAATATGGACTTAACAAAGACTGATTATCAGTCTAAGATGGTAAATGTGACCTATCTAGTCCTAATTACACAACCTTGTTGGAATAATGAGATACAATACTTAGATGGGCCTAAATTGGTAATGGTATGGTGTTTTTAATCTTGTTTTATATCATGATATAAATGACAAGGTCATATAATGGTAATTATAGGGCATAGTGAACTTTGGTTAATGTCACGATCTAAAGGATGAGTTCCTAGGATAGTAATGGTAGGAATTTATGAAGCTTGGTTGCTCATAAAAGTTAAAGGATGAGGTCATATAATGGTAATGGTAGGGAATTGTAAATATTAATTACATAAAAAATCTAAAGTGTTTCTCTATATTTTCACTAATTGCATTCAAATAAGAAAGAAACTAAGGTTAAGAGGTTGTGGGTTTGATGTTACCCAGATTTAGTGTGCACCGTATCCAAGCTTTGTGGGAGCTCCTCTTTAGTTGTGGAGGAAACACCTACAATAAGAAAGAAACTTAAACAAGAAAAATGTTAGAAGAGGATATGGTGGACTGCAAAGCATGCGCTCAGTCCCAAAAGTCTAAAGCTCCTTGAGGGATGACAGTCCACTATTTAAAGATAAAAGTATTGTAAAGGAAGAAATGATAAATGATTAAAGAAATAGAAAAGTAGAATGTTGTGTACCTATTCCCTATAGTTTATGTGTCTCAGAGTGCTACAGAAGGCTGGCTAAAGGTTCTGTCTAGTCTAGATGGGCTATTTAGATGGCTTTCTGGTTAGCTGGTCTAGAACATAGTCACTGATGTCAGTTGGTCTACCGAGGTCGATTGAGTAAATGGTGTTGACATCGGCTGTGTTGCTAATGTCAGTCAGGGTTGTTAGCCTTGGATGGATTTTAGAATATTTTTGGGATAGATAAAGGGGTTTCCAGAAGTTTAGAGGTTGGTGCAAGGTTACAGGAAGGTGAATGAGATCTGAGGAAAGGTATAGGTAGAGGATTAGTTTGAAAAGGGGGTGAGAACAAGGGGAAGACCTTTCAGCCCCTCCATAGAAGAAGTCAGGCCTCTTAATAGTATTTATAAATATCAATGAAAACTAATTGACAATATATTATAAAAACTAAAATGAAAACTAGAGTACTTAGCTTTGTAGGGTGAAGAACCAGAGGTATCAGAATAGTGATTCCCATTGTGGTTGATGTGACCGATGTTGTGAGCCAATGAAGTGAGCATGGATTGCTTCAATTCAGTAGCTCGAGGTCCTCGTACAATCTTTCAATCCAATCTCTAGAATGATTTGTGTAGAGCTTCAATAGCTAAGAGAATGATAGTCAAGTTCTGATGCTTGAAATCTTAGAGTGTGTGTGTGAATGTGAGAAAAGGCAGGGCCAACTCAATGTTAGAGCTTGGCTTATGTAACTAACATTGGTAATCTTGCCAATGTCAGTGTAGCTCTGTCGATGTCGACCATGGGTTGATTGATGTTGCAGAGAGAGAATAGGTAAAAGGGCTATTTTTAGCTCTTTACATATTTTCCACATGCCAAGTGCCTTTTCCATTGGAGAATGGTCAAAATAAGGGCTTATAAGGCATGGGAGTTGGTTAGGGAGTTAAGATGGAGTGAGAATAGGTCATGGGTAGTTAGGATTTGGAGGACCTAGTCTCAGGTTGACTCATAGGCTAAGAAACGGTCTTAGGGTGAGGTGTCTAGGTGAGGTGTCCAAGGTAAGGTAATTTAATTTAAAATAAGTAGTTTTTAAATTAATAAGGTGTGCAAGTGTGGGTTAGGAGTGTTAATGTTTTAAAAAGGGACCAAGGGGGTTGACATAATATTGGTGTCTATATTTGCCCCTTTTTGTCTTATGGTTTGTTTTGATGAATTGCAAGACAAAAATAGATATAGGTTACCCTAGGTATGGGATGAGGTATTCCCCCTCAAAGCAAGAATCAAGAGAAGGTAATCCAAAATTGGGTGCCAATTTGATAGGCAATGGATGGGTAGGGTGAGGTTAGAGTGTGAACACTACAATAGTTGATATTGCACGTATACCACTTCACTTGATAGGTAGGTCAAATTGTCACAAGAAAGGTTGAGGAGGACTAAAATTGAAGTAACTAGTCCCTATCTTATTAGTGGTAGCTGATTGGGTTAGATCGATCAAAGCTGTAGCTCCAATGGGCATCATGTTCCAAGTATCTGGGCTAGGAAGTGATCTTGGAAAACATGAAAATGTCACAGATATTAGGGATCAACTTGGTCATGATCTGATAATAGGTGTGAGGGGCACATACAATTTGCTAACTATTCGTGAGGTAGCATACACAATCAAAACAACCAAAGCAAATTTGTCTCGAAAGTGGTCGTGGTCTAAGGAGATAGTCACAATCTCTGAGGTCATTTATCAAGTTAGGCTAAGATATAAGTGATCTCAATTGTTGTTTGTTGTGGTTAGGGAGATGTATATGATCTCCAATGTGCCCCATGAGAAGTCTAAGGTGACTTCTACAGTGTCAGGGTTGAAAAGACTTAAAATGAGGTAGTTTAGGATAGGCGGTGAGCTTCGGGTTTAGATAGTTGGTCCATTAGGTAGATGAATGAATGAATGAATGACTGAGCTAACCTCAGAAGACCCCATGTCAATTGAGTGCTACCTACATAGCCCCTATTGTAAGGGCCTCAGGCCAATGTAGTTCTCCTAAAAGGGAAGAAGATTCAAAGAGGTTGATAGTTGTTTTGGTTATGTTTAGTGTTTTTAGCATTTCTCATATGTTTAATGGTACATGCTTGAAATGATGAGTGCATGATGATGTTATAGCCTTTTCCATATCATGTGATGGTGTATGTTGTAACATAGGTTATGTGGTTTTTTACATCCTTAGAAATTTTCCATATTGGTGATGGTGTATGCTAAAAATGAAATGAGTTTATTTATGCTTTAGCAAGTTTCCATATTGGTGATGGTATATGCTTGACATAAATTGTGTTTGGTTGATAGTTTCCATGTGTATTACTTTCCATAGAAACTAATGTGAATGGGCTATGATAATTTATATAACACAAATTGGTATTTGCATTAAATAAATCATGATGTTATGTTAGTGGTTAGAAAACATTTTAGTGAGAATATGCAAGCATATAATTTTAAGACACTGCATCCTAAAAGATAAACTAGCATGTGAAGAAGGTGTGTAAGAAGTGAAAGGCGCATTGCTCTTTCATTGACAAGGACCATAATGATAACATGGATAGGGTTTTTGCAAATAAAATCCCCATTCATGCATTATGTCGTTGACCATTGGTTTTTGTTAGAGAAGTATCTTAATCACTTGACGTTAAGTGAGCTCAAAATCCCTTAGGTATTTTGGGGTGATAGGTTTGATTATGTGAAATGTGAGGATAGTGTAACCCTTTTTAGTAGGGATAACTTTACCCCTTTTATAGGAGACCCTGAGAATGACTATAGGTAAGTCCATGACTTAATAGTTTGTTAGTCATTTTTTTTTCTTGGTAGAATGATCAATGCGAGAAGTCTACTTAGGGATGTTGTTTTATTTTTTGGTCATGTGAAGCTGATCGATGTGGGAAGCTTCTAAGAGGGTGCTATTTTTGTAGTAAAATTTGGGCATAGCCATCCTTCAAGGGAGTTGTCTATATTTTGCTTTGTATGTTTTGATCTCTTTGAATAGTTGTCCTTCAAGGGAGCAGTCTAGTAAGTACAACAATAATGCAGCTGTCCTTCAAGGGAGTAGTATACATTTATAGTTTATGACCTCTTAATATTTTTTTAGGCATCCCAGTTTTATGTCTTTTTTTAAACTAAACTTTTAGTCATGGACTAGACTATCGAGTTTTAGGGGTTTCCCTTTTATTAGGATAAAGCATTAATGCTTAAAAAAGGGTTAACAAATTTTCATAGAGAAAAAGGGTTGAAAGGAAGAGGAATGAGGATGATGGGGGTTGCTCAAGGGACGAGCTCAAGTTAAACATCAAGTGAATTATTACTTGGTTAAGAGTAGAATGGTCATAGATGTAAGCCATTAAGGGGCTTAGGTTTTGGCCGACCTTTGAGAGAAGATAGATGATAAGTCCCTGATCCATACTTGTGCATTATTATATAAGGTCCAAGCCAATTAGGAACAAACTTGCCTCATTTTATTCTTTCCATATTGGTCATGTGTTGGTTTTATTTAGGGACAATATCTTTGATTTTGAAATCTCACTCTTTTAGATTTTTGTTGTAGGCACACTTGATGCGATCTTGGTAGATATGAAAATGATTAAGAGTGGCAAGATGACATTTGTCGAGTAACTTGAGTTGCGTTAATTGATCTTGATGAAAGTCATTGTTAGAGAGTATGTCATGAAAGGAGATCAACAAGTTGGTTGATGATTGGCAAAGGAAATTCATCCTTTGGGCAAGCTAGGTTGAGGTTGTGATAGTCAGTACAAATTTGAATTCCCCCTGTTGCTTTTGTGACAGAGACAATGTTTGACACCCATTGTGGATAATCAATGAGTTGGATAAATGAGATAGAGAGAAGATGTTGAATCTCCTCTTTGATAAAGAGTGTAATGTGAGGATGCATCCTATGAAGCTTTTGCCTGACAGGCTTAGTTTTAAAAGGTGGGATCCTGATCTTCTAGGTTGTAGTCTGGAATCTTAGAATCACTGAAGGTGATAGAGGTAATGGTGGGTAACAATTTGACTAAAGTAGCCAGTGGTTGGGGGTCTTCAGTTTGGACCTCCACTACCTATAAAGCTTTGATCAAGGCTTGGTGATGTTGTGGAGAGCTTTGTATTAGGTCATACAAAGACATCTTCACAGGGGTTTGGTGAAGTTGTTTCACCATGGAGTCACAAATTGCCCTCGAAGTTGTTGGTTGAGATGTGCCCAAGATAGAAGTCTTGGGCTTTGGTGGTGGAGAGGGCTTGGCAAATGGATATGTCAAAGGGGTAGAAACCTACTCTTTTCCTTTATCCTTTAGGGTTTGGGACTTGGTGGCCACATTAATAGTGTTGATTTTAAATAAAGGAGGAGAAGGTGGTAGAGGGAACATAATCTCGCGTTGGGATCCCAACTCAACTGAGGAGGTTTGGGAGGCATGGGATGGTGTCGATAGTTTTTCAAAAAGGTGGTCAAGAGAATCCTTAATGAGAAGGGTGTCCTTTCCTAGGTTTTGGTGAATGAAAACCTTAAGAGTGCAGTAACTCTCAGTATCATGCCTAGGTGTGTGATGATATGAGCAGATTTGAGTGTCATCGAACCAAGATGGTTTTGATCTGAGAGGTCAGTATGGATTAATGGGTGGGAGAATGATGTTAGAATACTACAACAATTAGTGTAACAACAAAGCATAGGAACCCACTAATGGGTATGTGCTCATTGTTGTAGTAGGAGTTGACAACTTTTGTTTAGGAGTTATAGGGGGAGTTTTTTATACCACCTTTTTGGTTGGTGGTGTGACCACACACGTAGATGGCACTTTCTTGATGAGAGGTGTTGAATTGCATGGAGGAAATATATTTTTTATGGGTAGAGGGAGTAATGGAGGTAGTTTGTCTTTGTGAGGTGTTGGAATAGGGAGCACTCCTATTAAAGTGGAAGGATGTGGACCTAAGATAGAGGGCAATGGTGAAGGTGGGGGAGGAGTAGACTGACGTGGTTTATCACCCTCCTTTAGTATGGTGTGAGGACCACTACTATGTGGGGTGAGGTTCAAATCTAACTTCACTTGTGGGAGAGTGAGGTTTGATACAGGGTGAACACTGAGAGATTTAATCTATTTTAGTATGGTAGATGCCTATGAGGGTTTAGATTCAGACGTGAAAGGCTGAGCTTCTAATGATTTAGAAATAGAAACCTGATTCTCATCAGAGACTTTGGGGTAAATCGACATGAAAGGGTTGGCAGTATAAGGCGAAGTGGGATGTGTAGGATAAGAAGCCCTAAGTCACTCCCATAACACCTCATACTCTAGGTTCCTAGAATGAAGGAATCCTAAGTTTTTTTCCAATCAAGAGAAGGGTTTAGATGACATCACGTGAGGCCTTATAGTCAGTCCTTTAGAGGATTTAGGTGATTGTGAGAGTAGAAACATGTTGGATGTAGCGATCATGGGCCAAAGGTGAGAGAGAACCATCACTAGATCTTCCTCAGTTGAAGTGGGTGAGTTGGTGAGTTCTTCTATCAGTAGAGAAGGGATTGGAGAATTTGGCTCTTCAAGTAGATAGAGCACAGGGATGATCATGCCTTCCATGTGTGGTCTAGGAGCAGGGAAAGTATGATCCTCCATTGGTAATAAGAAGGATAAGGGTGGGGCCACTAGCATTGGTACTATCAAAGTATCCTCCAATATGGGAGAGGTGAAGGTAGACTCTCCTATGTGTGAAAGAGAGGTGGATGGAGGACTATCTTCCATCAGTGGAGGAAAAATAAGAGAGGAAGGCTCCTCTAAAGGGTAAAGTAGAGGGATGATGGCCCCTTATACATGAGGGCATGGGGTATAAATAGTAAGTTCTTCCAATGGTAGAAGAAGAGGGAAGGTGGGGGCAAGAGGAATAGGTAATATAGGATCCTTGAGAGGTAGAAGAATGGGTAGAGGAGGTGCTTGTTGTCATGGGGGTGATACAGGTGAAACGGGTTCATCCACATGAGGAAGAGGATGAGGCAAAGGGAGCTCTTCATTATGTGGGGGTGGTATGGGTCAAATAGGCTCTTCTACCCATGGTGGAGAAATGGGTTGACCAATCTCTTTAGATTGTGGGAGAGGTTGGATAGGAATGAAAGGAAATACTATGTTAACCATGCATATGTTGCATTCTTGAGGGTCATCGACCATGGTCTACACATTGTTCTAACTTGGGGGATGGTTAGGAAATGGTTAGCTAAAGACATACATTTTTTGGTTGGCTAGAACATTAGGGTTATCCAAAACAAGGTCCCCTTTGTCTAACATGTCTTGAACAATGTTTTTTAAGGTTTTGCAATTATCTGTGTCATGACCCTTGACATGATGATAGTTACAAAAGTTGTTTTCCCTATATCATGCAGGGATGGCTTTTGAGGGATCAAATTAGATAGTGGTTAGATTTGAGAGAGGTTGAGGACTCCTTGCTTTACTAATTTATCCAAAATGGAAGCATATGATTCTCCTATTGGAGTGTATCGTCACTGTTCATACTGTTGTTGGAATTGTCTAGTGATGTTTTATGAAGTGGAGCACTTAGATTGGTTGGTTATGGTAGAAGATGGTGACCTAAGAACCATATCATTCTCTGATACCTTAGACTTGGAGTGGGAAGAAGAAGGTTTGGAAGAAGGTCATTGGATTTTGCATTGGTATTTTTGTTATGCAATTTGACCCTATCTTCTTTGACTGCATGGAGTTCAAGCTTTTGGGCCATAGTAAAAGCTTCATCAAATGTGTTGAAAGTTTGAACCCACAGAGTGAATGAGATGTGTTTGGCACATGCTCTTGAAAAGAGCTCAATGAGCTCAGGTTGAGGTAGTGAGAAGGAGAGTTAGTTGACCAAACCTCTCCAACAGGTGATGAAGTCAGCTATTGACTCATCATAAAATTGTCTAATGGAATAAAGGCCTGTGATGGAGACCTTCTTGGTAATATTGATTGAGAAATGATCGAGGAATAGCTAAGTGAGTTAAATGAAGGTGAAGAGAGAATGACTGGTAATGGAACTATACTAGTCAAGGGCAGTGCTAGAAAGTGACATAGGGAATGTGCAAAGCAATAACGCATCATCATGTGCTATGAGGTAGCAAGCGTGTCTAAACACTCATAGATGTTATTGTGGGTCCTCTTTACTCTAAAAGTGAGTAAATTTTGGGAGTTCCCACTAACTAGGGTATGGTCGAATAATAACTAAAGGGTGGATAGGTTTGTTGCAGATTTGTTCATACAAAAGAACACTCCTCAAACTTGAAACAGATGTCTCAAGTTTGGACATCTTATCCATCAGCATCTTAATTAGATCGGTAGATGGATTGGCATGAGGGGCACCCCCTAAGTTATAGGGTACTTAGAAGGCATTGGAAGGGGCGTATGATGCAATTAGTTACATTTGTGTAGGTGCAACATACTAATAGTTTGTCATAGGGGCTGATGTTGAGGCCAACGGGGCTTGTGCCATGAAGTTGGAGGGCACAACTTGACTAGATGCTACCAAGGGTGGTTGAATGGTGGTGACACTAGTTAAAAGATAAGTGGTCACTCTTGTGTTTATAGGCACAAGAGTGGATGGTATAGAGACAATCAAGTTCTGGAAAGGTGTCAAACTTGGTTGAATTATTTGCAGTTGAGGGGGTACAAAGACCCCAATGGAGTTAAGGCAAGAAAAGATAGAAGGGGAGGCCAAATCTTGAACATTGGCCATGATTGGGTTAGTGGTCGAGGCAGTGGCCTAAGTGACCATAGGTTGGGTATCGGATATTATTTATATCATTGTCACTTCAACTAAAAAAGTTGGCATCCCATAAATAGGGTTACCTGAAGGATCTCACATTTGGATTCTAGTGAGATAATGTTGGAGAGCCTTGATGTTGTGGTCAAGGAATCTCTAAAAAATTTGATCCCCTTTGGGAACAATAGGAGGTTGATCGGGGGTAGGTTGGATAAGAGTATGCTTGGTGTCTGAAGTATACTCCATTAGATGACTTGGCATGAAGGGTGAAGGTGGGAGTGGTTGTTGACTCACGTGGTCAACAAGAGATTTGGCTTGACTGTGTGTCAGGACCATCCAAGGCAAAATGGGTTCAATTTCAAAAACTATGTGTTTTAGTTTCAAAAAACTAGAATTTGTGTTAAATAGCAAGAAATTTGGGTTTTAAGCTTGCTGTTTGAAATTTATTTATTTATTTATTTATTGACAGTGACAAATGTCAGTTGTTTAACTGATATCAGTTATAAAATGTTACCGATGTCAGTTAGTTAATCAATGCCAATTGTTGTAGACATCGGTGGAGTCAGTTGTTGCTGACGTCGGTGGAGAAATCGATGTCAATTTTTGTGTAATTCTATAAACATAGAAGATTCATAGTTTTTGGAAGAATATATTTTGAGTTATTTAGGAATTCATAATGGTATGACCTTACCAACTCAAACACTCAGATAAAAATAACAAAATAGATAATTAGGCAAGAAACCTCTAAAATGTTAGATTCCTAGGAATGAGTTATAAAGTTATGGTGGCTTATGCCTTAAGAGAATGTGTTGAGAGTTGGGCTTGTAGAACAGGTCCTAGAGAGGAAGTCTATGGCTAGTTTTAGGTTGTGTTATGGTGATCAAAGATATCTGTGTTAGGGTTAGTACGTGGCCTAGTGATGGGGCTTGCTCCCTTCACTTCATGAACCCAGAGCTAAGCTGGGCCGCTTAGCCAAAATATACCTTCCCTATAGTTTATACTCTACCAGAGAACAGATTGGGTCCTCCTCTTGGTGGTGAACTCCAAGTAGGATCACCAAGTGGGGTAAGGTATCCTCTAGGTGATGAAATCCTAGATGGGCCTTGTCTCAAGTAAATTTATGTGTTTGATTTGAAGTGATTGTGGTTTGGTTGTGTCAAATTTGTGCACTATGATTCATTCATAATGCTTTAATTACTAAGTGGGCTAAGTGTGCATCCAAACAAGAATGAAATGAAGTAGTTTTTAACCCAAATCAAATTATGTTATTCAAATGCAAACAAATGGAGAAGAGGTAAAGAGTATGAGTTTTTCAATAGTCTATGATGCATGCAAGAAGTAACAAGAAGAAAAAGAGATGTTCTTTTTAACCTTTGCTAATGGTTTCTTTTTGAAACAAAAATATAGAAGAGGGGATGCAAGAAGTGGATATTTTTCTAATGCATCTACATGAAAATTTGATTTTTAAAAGAAGAAGAATGAACCCAAGGAAAACTCCAAGGGTCCCACTGGGTGTGCCAGAATGTTTCTCTTGATTTTCACTAATTGCATTCATATAAGAAAGAAACTAAGGTTAAGAGGTTGTGGGTTTGATGTTACCTAGATTTAGTGCACACCGTATCCAAGCTTTGTGGGTGCTCCTCTTTAGCTGTGGAGGAAACACCTACAATAAGAAAGAAACTTAAACAGGAAAAATGTTAGAAGAGGATATGGTGGACTGCCAAGCACGAACTCAGTCCTAGAAGTTTGAAGCTCCTTGAGGGATGACAGTCTACTATTTAAAGATAGAAGTATTTTAATGGAAGAAATGATAAATTACTAAAGAAATAGAAAAGTAGAATGTTGTGTACCTATTCCCTACAGTCTGTGTGTCTCAGAGTGCTACAAAAGGCTAGTTGAAGGTTCCATCTAGTCTAGATGGGCTATCTGGATGGCTTTCTGGTTTGCTAGTCTAGAACACAGTTGCTGACATCAGTTGGTCTACCGAGGTCGATCGAGTAAATGGTGCCAACGTTGGTTGTGTTGCCAATTTTAGTCAAGGTTATTTGCCTCGAACAGCTTTTAGAATATTTTTGGGATAGACAGAGGGGTTTCTGGAAGATTAGAGGTTGGTGCAGGGTTACAGGAAGGTGAATGAGATCTATGGAAAGGTATAGGTAGAAGATTCGTGTGAAAAGGGGGTGAGAACAAGGGGAAGGCCTTTTAACCCCTCCATAAAAGAATTCAAGCTTCTTAATAGTATTTATAAATATCAATGAAAACTAATTGACAATATATTCTAAAAACTAAAATGAAAACTAGAGTACTTAGCTTTGTAGGGTGAATAACCAAAGGTATTAGAATAGTGATTCCCATTATGGCTGATGTGACCAGTATTGTGAGCCAATGAAGTGAGCACAGATTGATTCAATTTAGTAGCTCGAGGTCCTCGTATAATCTTTCAATCTAGTCTCTGGAATGATTTGTGCAGAGCTTCGGTAGCTAGGAGAATGATAGTTGAGTTTTGGTGCTTGAAATCTCAGAGTGTACGTGAAAATGTGAGAAAAGGTGGGGCCAGCTCAATGTTAGAGATTGGCTTATGTAATTGACATCAGTAATCCCATTGGCATCAGCGTAGCTCTGTCGACGTCAGCTACGGGTTGACCAATGTCGATGGAGAGAGAATAGGTAAAAGGGCTATTTTTAGTTCTTTGCCTATTTCTCCACTCGCCAAGTGCCTTTACTATTGGAGAACGGTCAAAACAAGGGCTTATGAGGCACATGAGTTAGTTAGGGAGTTAAGATGGAGTGAGAATAGGTCATGGGTAGTTAGGATTTGGAGGACCTAGTCTCAGGCTGACTCATAGGCTACGAAATAGTCTTAGGGTGAGGTGTCCAAGGTGAGGTAATTAATTTAAAATAAGTAGTTTTTAAATTAATAAGGTGTGCAAGTGTGGGTTAGGAGTGTTAATGTTTTAGAAGGGGACCAAGTGGGGTTGACAAGATATTGGTTTCTACATAAAGGATAAGATCCTTGAAGGGTAATGGTAGGGCATTGTGAAGCTTTGTTGATTATACAATCTAAAGGATGAGGGCCTAGAATAGTAATGGTAGGGTATTGGGGAACTTGGTTTTTTTCATAAGCCAAATGAGGGTTAATGGTATAGGTATGGGATTAGGTAACATTATCATTTAAATGGATAACTTGGTATGTTAATTGACCCAAATAAGGTATCATCAAATATTATAGTCGAATGTCTTAGCTTTATTATCCTGATTAAGTATTGTAAGGAGGATAATGATTCATATCACAACCCACCTCTTAACCATAGGGGTCTTGATCAAAGTTAGTTTATGTGACCACAATATCATAACTTGGATTGTGAATGGATCCATTACAAGTATAATGAGACATATTCACATCAATGATGAACATTTCATAAAAGGCCTAGAGTTATAGAAACTCTCAAAAATAATCCCTGAAGGACAAATGGTCAAAAAATTAGTCTAACCTAGTCGAAGGAATGGAGTTGTATATCTAAAATGGTTAGTGTTAAAACTTGGTATAAAATATTCCAACATTAAATTTATAACAACAAATGTCTTAAACAAAAGGGTTAAGTGGATGAATAAAAACAAACATGCCAAAATCTACGTATAAACTGTTTGAAACTAGTCTAATCTATAAAACAAAAGTTTTTAGGTCTTTTGGAGAAGGCACAAAATCTAGGCTCAAAATAGGCATTTCTAGGTCTTTTGGAAAAGGCACAAAAGCTATACTTTAAGCAAAACAAGGTATGCAATTTAATCTAATAAATCTGAAATACTTTGGAATAAACTAGGAACTCAAATTTAAACGTGAATTTGGTAAGATAGTATAATGCATAAAAATCTAAGCACATAGAATACAATCTAATTCTCCCAAATCTAGGAAAAAATAATATTTTTAAAATTGAATAAAGAATTAACCTAAGTTACACAACCCAAAAGAGGAAGATTGATGTCTAAGCAAAAATTACACAAGGCATAGACAAAAATTAATCAACATTTGAATTTGAAGTTGTCAAGGTTGATTAAAATCAACTTAGAAAACTAGGCTTCTTAAAATGTATAATAAGCTAAATAAGAATCAATAGTATAATGACACTAGGTATAGATCAAAAAGGCACACATGGCTTTGGTTTTGAAATTAGAATTTGGACAAAAGGAAATAAGTCTTTTAAATGATTTAAGCAACATAATGATGTTATCACTCTCTAATATGTATGATCAATGGTTTGTTTCAAGACTCAAATTCACAAAACATAGGATGAATTAGGTAGCATAATGTTACCCTTAACAACAAAGTGACACACAAATAATATAAGTTTGTCCAAAGACAAAGGTAAAGGTATGGTGTCAAATGGATAGTGTAATTCCTCCTAAAATAAAGGAATGGTGTATAAAATAGACTAATTTTGATATGGTAAAATAAACAAATAGTTTTAGACTAAAAACCATGCAAAAAAGGATAAAATGACGCAAACACATAAGTGTAACGTCTTGAATCCTAAAACTGACAAGGTTAAATAATACTATCAAATTTTATCAATATAATCTCTCTTGAGAGTATTTTAATTATTAATCTAAAAATTAAAATCAAATGAAAATTAAGGTTTTTAGGCCCCCTCTTCTCTTAATATTTTATACTATGACATGGATCTTTGGGCTACTCATAGTGCATCAACAGTATGTCTATGACAAGTGGGGTTATCCTAAACTATCAATTTTTATGTATTTATAGATGTTCTCAAGTGTGGTTAACACTAAAAATGCAATAAAATAAATTGAGTTCATACCAAATAAACTACTATTAAAGGGTTTATTACATTTCATATAAATTCCATCCATGTACTCCTTAGTGGAATCCCTTGGTTAGCCAAACCTAACTCAAGTTTTCATTATGATCAGAGAGGCTAGTCACTTAGCCCCCTGGTAATCATAGTATACATGCCCTAATTTATATACCTCACTAAATAATGTGGTTGGTACAATGTTGAGAGAAGAAACCCCAAGTCAATGCACCCCTATATAACTTGTGAGGTAGAAACAAGATCCTTCTCATAAGCTAAAATACATAAAAATAAAAGATAAGTGAAAATACCTTAGGGTCATGTTTGGATCACCTAACCCATATGGATATGGGAAGGGACATAATGACATTTTTTTCATCATTTTAGACTAAAGTGACTAAGTCAAATAATGAACAATTTTTGTAACCCGATTTCCCTAAAGGGGATGGTGGGATAACATACACACATCAATTGTTTTGCTGAAATAAGCAACATTCAATAATCAATGATTAAACAAACAACTCTTAAGAGTATGTAACTAACTGTGAGATTTTATTTTATTGTACCAAAATAAAGTATTTTACGAAATTTTAGTCCCCTAGAATTTATTTCTTAAAAAAATTGTAAAATCTTCAAAAATAACTAAGCAATGAAATCACTAAGTTCATTTTAGGCATAAAAAATGTGTGTAATATTTAACTACATTTAAACATTGATTTTTCCACTTTTAGGACCTGTAATTTGTTAGAGGGTATATATATATATATATATATATATATATATATATATATATATATATAAGACAATATTGTAAAATCAAAACCTACAAAATCAAAATATTAAAATTATCCCAAATACCAAATACCTACAAGATAGAAAAAAAATAACTTGCAAACTTAAAACAAAATTAGAAAATAACTGAAACAAAAATTAAAAATAAAAGTGATAGTAAAATAATGATATCTGAAATAATATAAGTTTTATTTTGATGAAATTTATATATAATTTAGATTACACAAATTCACACCACCTTAAAAATTTAGAAAAAAAGTTTATGGACTAAAAATTACGATTATTTTGATGGTCATTTATTTAGAAAAAATAGATAGTCACTAAGAGAGTCATAACTTATAAAATATAAATGAAATTTTAATGAAATTTTTAGAGAATTAAGATGAAAAAATAAATAACAATATAGAAAAAAATAGTAAATGGATTAAAAATGAGATCTATTTTAAAATCTATTTGTTTTAGCCAGAAAACATAAAATGAAAGTGGTAGTTAGTGTTTCGATCATAACTTTTAAACTATGACTAGTTTATAACAAAATTTTTAGAGGTTGTTCATAGGTCCAATTTTCATCTCTATTAAAAAATTTATATCAAAATAGTGAATAAAAAAAATTATTAGTTCTTTGTAATAAATTTTTAGTAAGAAAATATAAAATCCTAACAAAACATATTAAAAACCATTATAACTCCTTCATTATTTGTCCCACTAGGAATGCAATTATGTGAAAAAGGAATATGTAGAGGGGATGTTATTGTGTCAGTCTCATAAAAAAATGAAATAGTCACATTCAATCCTAACACCTCTAGATTAGACACTAAGGAGAGCTTAGGTAATAAAAACTAAATGAAAGCACAATAAAAACGTAAAAGACATAACTCTTTTACCTTCCATGGGAGCTCTAAATGGCTTCATTTAATGGCCTAATCAGCTTGTGCATCAATAAATATTCATATATGGATATTTATTGGATTAACCCTTACTTGACACCTTAGTTTTAATATTTTTTCTTGTATTAAGATTTAGGCATGGTAAAATTACTTGTATGAGGCTTATGGATCAAATCCTACATAAAAACTTTCCAATACCCAAGATACTTTTTTTGAGACTCTCTTTGAATTTTCATTATAAATTTGGATTATAATATATTTAAAATGAATAATAAATTTCTTGTATTTATATCTCTAGGATTTAACTCTCACCCAAGGTGCGTGAAGGTTGAGTTGAGTTAAAAGTTGTAATGCAATTATGACTTTCAGTTACTAGTCATAGTTCTCAAATTAGAAGGTTGAGTTGAAACTAACTCCAATTAAGTTAGAAGTTATCATGAAATTATGAATTTTAGTTACTAGTCATAATTTTTAACTTAGATATGTTGGGATATTTTGTGATATTTTGACAACTCATAAAGATAATGATGAAAGGCTAGAATGTTTTGATTTTTGGAATTTATTTTTTTAGATATTCATTAATATAAAATGGATAAATAAACTAAGAATTTAATATTATTTAATTAATTTTTATTATATTTTTATCTCTTTAAATATTTAATTAAGTGTGAAAGCACCCACTTAATAGGTCCATAGGCCAAATTGCCAGTTATTATGTCACAAGGTGATTATGGATGAATCTATGAGAGATTATTGTTTCATATGGGATAGTACCCAAAATAAGGATTCCTCAACATTATTTCAAGATTTTATAAATGATGCATGACCAAATTTTGGGTATTTAGTGATTTATAGGCTTAATTTGTAATGTTTGGTAGGAATCAATATGAAGTCTAGTCAAAATCTAGTTGTGGCCAGATTTAGGTGTCTACAATTTGGGATAAATTGATCCTTATGAACCTAATTTATGGTTTAATAGATTGTATAAAATTAAAAAATGGCTTAATCAACCATAAATTTATCACAAATGTAAATACAAAGGTAATTAGGGCCAATCTGAACCCCCTAAACCTAATTGAAAGTATATGATATGATTTTTGGCTAAATTGGCCAATATTTCTTGATATATTGAACCAATTAGTAAATTTATACAATAAATGATGTAATTTGGATGAAATTGAACACCATGAACCCAATATTTACTATATATGATGTAATTTATGGGTTAATAGACTTGAATGTCACAACACCCTAAACTAAGTAGTCCACTAATTCATTCAAAAAGAAAAATTGGGCCAATTTGAGCCCATTCAACCTAATTATGACTATAAAATGTGATTTGGGGCTCAATTTATCCTAATTTTATCACAAATTCTATGACATAGATAATTGGGTTTACTATGAAATCCTTAAACCTAACTAATAGAATAAGATGTTGTTTAGGGCTAATTGAACCATGTGTGAACCTAATTTTAACTATATAGGATGTGATTTGGACATCAATAAACCCCAATTACATCACTCACACACACACACACACACACACACACACACACACACACACACACACACACACACACACACACACACACACACACACACACACACACACACACACACACACACACACACACACACACACACACACACACACACACACACACACAATTGTGTATGCGTTATAACATGCATGCATTATAACATGCATGCATTATAACATGTACATGTTACTTTTATAATAGACATAAATATTCCTAACATCTTTATTTTAAACATTATTTGATAATAATGTCACCATTTACCTTATCTACATCATTCTTCACCCACCACAATCAAATACAAAAGGTATTAAGTTATTTATTTATACACCACCATCAAAAGATATAAAGTTTGTCTAGTAATGGGTTACAAATCTCATACAAATAAGAGAAAAATTTTAAATCACAAGACACCATATAATTACAAGTGTTGAGAGAAAAATAAATGATACAAATATAAACATTTTCCTCAAAATAAGGCATGAATACTATCCCTAATGAACCAAATGTCATAGATAATGATGAATTAAATATTGATGATGGTTTTTTACCTAAAATTTGAAATTATATTTCAAGTCCATATTGAAATTATGAAGTTTTTAATTTTGTTGATGATGAATCTATAGATGATTATTTACTCCCTAAAAATGAATAAAATTACATGGAAAGGTATAATGATCAAATTAACAATGAATAAATTCCAAAGGGAACACTAAATAATGAAAGTAACAATGAATAAACTACTAGTGAGCATAAAGTATTGAAACACCATATCAAAAAAATCTACAATTAGTAACACCCACAAATATATTTCATATAAAAGGTAAATACTTAATTGATGTTGATGAAAACATTTCAAAATGAATGCATAAAAATTTTGACCAACATTCAATAAGAATATTTGAAATTATTTGGCATAAATTATTTGAAAAAATATAATTTATAATATAAAAATGTCAATTATTTGTTTCATTAATGAAAATGATTAAGATGAGACCTATAATGTATACCCTAGGACTAATAACATATAACATGGATGGTGAAAATAAGGAAAATTTTGAAAATATACATGATTTATATCATAATTTAAGATGAATAAATGTGATAAAAAAATTTAATGTTACCCAACACATAATTACAAATTGTGTATAAAGTGGTCAAATAGGGAGAAAACCATTGATTTAAAAAACAAGTTGAGTACTGAACATAAATAGAAACATAGTAATGAAAATAATTGGGATACATAAAATAATTTATGGTGCCAATACCAATGATTTTTAGGCATTCTATAGTATATTTCCATGAAAGGATAATTCTATTTTCAATTAACTCAAATATTTACATGGACAATTTTGTAAATACAATACAAGAGTTTAACCCAATACTAGAGATGTAGTGAAAATGAGAGTTAGTTCTCATAACTATGAATCACACCTGAAACATTTATTGGATATGACCCAAAAAAAATCTCACTCTATTTTTTTATTAAAAGGAACACAAATTTAAATTATTATAATATATTTTTAGATGAACAAATCCTTCTATGTAAAAATAAATCACACATGCACCACTTGTTTAGGTAAAATGTTGAGTTTTAAATGCACTATGGTGTCTTTCATCATATGCATTGTACTTTAAATACTAATTTTTTTCAGGAGTGTGGCATGAAAGTTCTATAAAAACTATAAAGGTAAAATATTCTAACCATTTTTTTTGAAATACTAGATGGACAATATTTTATAACAAAACATGCTTGGATGGAACTTATAGAATTTGTGGTGAATTTCAAAAATTAAAAAAAATATATCCATGAGGAGATTAAAATTTGAATTGGAAAATAAAATATTTTCTTTGATTACATAAAATATTATAACATATCGATTAAAATATGGAAAATAATCCAAAAGGTGTGAGCTTGTTACAAAACTAATACTTTAGAATTTATTGTCAAATGTCATGACCCTATTTTGATGCACTTATTTCACTTATTTTTGATGGTTTTGTTATGAAATATTAGGGACAAGATTATTATTTACTATTGTGGTATATTTTTATGATCTATGTTTGATCCATTATAATTTTTGTTAAGAAATTTATCCATTATGCACTTTCATTTTTGCATTGGATATTCTTGCTTAATGATTTATCAATTTATTATTTCGTTCAATTATTTTATTTAATGCTATTATTTATATTAGATATACATATAATGATGATGATATATTTTGTGAATATAATAATATTTATACAAGCTAGGTTGTATTTAGACCCAAGAAACCAAGAAAGATGGTAGAAACATGAGAAATAAATTGAAACAGTACACTTAAATTACAAACTGAGATTTGACTATTTTATGGATATTTTTGATTCAGTTTTATATTCTTGATTTAAATTATTGAGTGTTTATATTTAATTAGAATCAAATTAATTATTGAATTAATTCGTGATTTGGTTTTAAATTCTTATTTGATCATTTCTATACTTACTTTCGATTTTGACTCCTTGATTAAGTTTACACTTGTCAACATTGAAGGAATGTAATAGTCTTGTCAACTATGATATTTATTACTGATTTGATCAACTTAGAAGTCTTATTCCTTAATGTTTTATTTTTGATTACTACCATAGTATATGTTTTCATTGTATTGGTCTATCAACGATATTTAACTCATTATCAATTCTTAGATTTTGCTTGGACTCCTGACTGATATTAATCACTTGTCACAATCCTATTTTATATCTTGATTAATTTTTAAAAGTAACATTTAATATTGGATGAAAAACATTAATGTGTTTGAGTCTTGATTCTTAAGTAAATATTTACTAATTTTATCACTAGGTCATATTAGGTCAACCCCATACATATTCAAATTTGGCATAAGGTCTCCTAGGTTTGAAGATGGTAAATGTGGTCCTAAGAAAGGTTTAGTCACATTGTGAAGGTCATAAAATCTATCTCAACCTTAGTCACATTTGTCAATGTTTATTTTATGTCATTTAATGTCTTTTTGGGTTATTCTATTGAACCCAAATGAACCTAGAACTTGGGATGACACTGACCTATAGTGAGAGATGATAACATAGTCTACAAACATAAGATGATTTCATTCAAGTATGAGATTGCCTTATTGAAATTAGATAAGGTCAAAATAGATAGGTACAGTTCTCAAGTAAATATCTTCACCTAAATTAGTCTGTTGAATTTTTCCTAATTTCCACCTATAGGTGACATAGTTAACACTTACTGTAGACTTGCCTAATCAATGGAGAATGTAGGTTTGAATGATGGGTAGGGGTATAAAATGAAAGGACCATGTAATTAAACATTATAAAAATGATATTAAATCATTTATAAGAGAGTCTTAGAGGTAAGGAGATAGAGAAGGTTTAGCAAACTAAATTTTCAAACCTCAAACTCAGTCAACTAAAACCCTACATATAGTCATAGTTTCTAAAAGCAAGTCTTGAGAGTTTGTAATGTATATAACTATAGGGAGATGATAAAACCTTGAAACTTAGTATATAACATCACCATGACCCAAAATATGATATCATGATCTCCTTTAAGCCATATGAATAGGGGAGATGCTCTTTATTCTATCTCAGATAGAGGGCACTCTAGTAGTAAGCCAACCTGTAGACATGGTATATGGATGAGAAAATAATGAGATATAGAACCTTGAATGACTATATAATGATGTGTAAATTTATATTATAAATTAAAAAAAGATAAATAATCACATAAAACTATGGTAAACACTCATAAGTGGCCATATCTATAGATACATAGTCTAGGTCTACTAGATCTAGAACTAGGCCTAAACCCTCATGGACTCCAAATTAAGTCATAATACCATATTACCTTTCTAATATAATTTATATTATTAAAGGGGAGATAAAATTTTGATTAATAATTTTGGTTTGTATAAGATAAACTCAATTGACCATTTTTATCATCATTTTTGCTCAGACCTATTTAAAATGTAAGAGAGAGCTCAAGAGGCCAATTTCATAGACTCATATCTCTACGAACCACATGCATGGTACCTCAATAACTTAGGGAGAGTTTGAGTGGGACCTATAATAAAAATTTTCCTAATTGGTTCTAAGGTTGGATGTCTAACCTTTATGAATCATCACTAAGAATCAGAACCATAAAAAATCCTCATAAAACCCTCATTTGAACCTGATGGAGAAGATATGAAGAGTTATGCATATAAAAGTGGATAATTTTACTTGAGAGTGATTTAAACCTATTTATAACTCCCATGGTATCATTAAAACCCAATTGATCTATAATATGACTTGCATGGACAAGCCTAATTTAGTGTTTTATACATGCAAAAGGGAATGAAAAGATGAAATTCATTGAGGGAGGTGCATAGAGACTTATTACAACTATATATACTCAATTATAAATAATGTTATTTATGAAATTACCTATGTTAATATGTTTAGAATAGATAGTCTTGGATAGATAGTGAGAAGGCAAAGTGACTATATAAGTGTGATGGTGAGATGAGTGTCATTGAATATTTTGAGGTATATTTGATAAACAATATGATAAAGATAATTTTAACAGATGTCATAACACATTTAAAATTCATTGTATTGAATAACTATGGGTCAATCAAGTGACAAGTGTGAATACAAGCCTATAAGGGCTAGTGATTGACTGCAAATAGTGAATGACAAGTGGTACAAGAGAAGATATCAATTAGAGAGACATATATGAATATCACATCTTCCTTACAAATTCATAAAATAGATAACATGTGTTAAAAACTTCTTATGGTATTTTTAAACAATCAAGTGAACTCCTCATAATTAAGACAAGGATAATGAAGAGCCTCTATTACAACTTAAGGGATAATGATGAACTTTAGGTGGACACATGTCTAGGAGGTATTCATGAACTATTTTCAATTTCATTTTCTTACATTGCAACTAGTTTTCAAATATCTTGACACTTGGATTTGTGAATATTGAACTTATCTTTTTCTCTCCTCTCTTATGCTCTATATATGAAATCCATTTTGGAATTTGTATCTAATACACACCTACTATGGAAAATACCTAATTTTTTGGTACCTTTTTTTACCTTTGAATAAGTTTTTGAAGTTATTTTATATCTATAATCTCTTTCCTAAGTGTGGCAAGTAGTGTACTTGGATGTTAAGTGATGAATGTCTTCTCCTTTCTTTCATTATGCTCTTGCATGTTTTGTGTAAGTTATATTTATTCTAACATGTCTCATAAAGTGTATATGTCTATTGATTATGTATTGAAGTGTGAGAGGGACTAGTAGTGTTTAGTATTAGACCTTCTTTATACCTATGTCTAAATATTCATATCAATATACCTCTGTGAGAAACACTTATGTTATGTGGACATAGATTTAGGGTTAGTTTTAGTATTCTTATTTCTTAGTATAGATACAAGTGTGTTTATGGAATTATATCTAGTGTATCACCTCCATTATTATAAGCTAATTTTATTTTACTTTTTCCCTTTTAACCCCTAATAGTGAGTGATCTAGTGTAGTACGAGCCTAACATATAAATCAAGGGATCTATCCCTTTAACCTATAGGTTTACATATACTATAGGCAACCCACAAGCATAGAGGTAATCCAGTGTTTCATTCAATTTGGATAATACATGAACTACTTATCCAATGGTGAAATTTTGAGTGATGATAGTTCTAGCATGCTTGGTGGGACCAAGGTCCAAAAGAGTGGAAGTATTCTGATGTGTTCTTCCTAGTATCAAATTTTGAAAGCATTCAAGAAAACATAAATGGTGACTTTGAATGCAATCATTTAGTGATAATCATCTCAAGTAATTATTGAAAAATATTTTGTTGAAGGTATTATGTTTTATTTGAATAATGAAGTTAATATGGTTGGAAATGTTGATAGTTATTTCTACACACCTTTTATCAAAGTTATTATGAATCTATTCATTCTCCATATGGTCATGAAGTTATTGAATGACCTTGTGAAAAATCTTATGAATAAGGTTGTTAAGGATTTAAGGTTAAGGTTCTTGAAGAAGAGATTTAATATATTAAGATGCAGACTATTGAAGGAGAGATCCAAGCACTTAAGAGGTAGATTCTTAGAGGCATTTTTCCCCAACAACCCTATCCATACTATAAAGATCCTAGAGAACATTTTCTATGTAAATACCAAAATCCCTACTCCCATATCTATCCTACATAAATTATAAATGAATTTAAATCCTTGTTTACACTCATGCCAAATTTTCTAAAATTAGAAAGGTTGATGAAGAAATGGGATAAAGAGCTTGATTTGATCCCTATTCATTTCATAGATGAGACGAGAAAGGTCATTAATTTACTTATGAATAAGTGTATATTGGTTGAAGAGGAAGATAAAATGAGATTTTATATCCAATGGTAGGTTGATAGGCTTGAAATTTAAGAAAACCAATAAGTTGGGAATCAACTTTTAGCTATTGAAAGGCCTCAAGAAACGAATGAGGAATGTGAAAATTTGGTTGAAGACAATGTCTCTCTCTCCCATCCTCAAGAGTAATTTTATATTTCACATTAGTTTATCATGCCTATTATCCTCATGAAGAGACAATTAAATCCAAAAAAATAGCCTAATATCCTAAAAGATACAACTTGGAACCAACTATTTGGGTCTTGGAAAAAGAAAGATGAAGAGAGTGAAGATTAAGAAGATGATGTCAAGGAAGAAAACCTTCTGTGTTTTTAGACCCCATTGCCTTCTCTTCAAAAACCTACAACTTATACATATTTTAAGTCTATCTAATAATAATTTCAACATGAAAAAGAATCCTCTATTGATATTGTGGAAGATAAGGTTATAACTATTGATAAACTTCAAGAAGATAATGAGAAAGGTGAGATGCTTGTTACAAAAAATGAAGTGTTTATAGCCTAGACAAAATTTCTCTCTTTAATAATTCATTAAAGTGTCTCCTTCCATTCCCATTCATGATCATTCCATCACACTTCCTACTCAATCTCTAAACCATTAAATTATCACCACCCTCCCACCTGATCCCATCTTAAAGGAGAACCCATCATATAAGAGGCAAAAAGAAAAGAACAAGCTTAGTTTATATCTGACCAAGAAGATGACACAAGTGTTTATGAAGGATAAATCGTCATAGTGACTCCCCTTTGTAAGGACAATCCTAATTCATCCTTATTGAGACAAAGAAGAAAAGATATAAATGAAGTTGTAACTATTCATAAGGAATTTGATTAAGGTATGTAGTAGACCTATTTGAACAAGTTAAATGAGTATGAAAGTCTTGAGAACCTAGTTCTTAAAGGAGAGGCAAATGATATTGTTGAAGAGGAAGGCAAGGTTCCACTTGAACAAAAAAAAAATTAAAAACATCATGGAAAAATATATGGTGATTATGGAATTCATTAACATTATCAAGAGGATGAGTTTGAAGAGGTTATGTTTCTTGAGGAGAAAAATGGAAATGATGATTGGTAATAGTATATGGAACTTCTCCAGGAACTTGAATAGCTTTACAAAGTTGAGGGTCAAGTTCAAAACAAGATATAACAAAATGTCCTCATGGAGGACAATGATGAAGATTAGATTTACTATAAAATTCTTGTTGAAGAGCCTTAGGAGATTATAGCTAGTAAGAAAATTGATCTCATTCAAAGAACGATGAAGGTGGCATCTAAGGATTCTCATGAGATGGTTGAGATTATTGAAGTGAAATAATAATTCACCTTTATAGGTGATATGTTTGTAGATTCATTTATTGCATTGAATATCATGACAAAGAGGTTATAAAACATGAAGAAGTTGAGAAAATCAAGGCCAATTCTCAAAAGGAATATTTCCTAATGCATTCCTTCAACTCTTGGAGAAATATATGGTGAAAATTTCCCCTTTGATATAGGAAGATAAGGTTGATTTAGGTTAGTATATACATAATTTATTTTTCTTGAGTTGTTTGTGTGTTTTACCTACATGTTCATGAGATCAAAAGTGTGTTTGCTTTCATGTCTTATTTTGTGTTTATTTCCTATTTTATATTTGGTTTAGTTTTGTGTAATATTAGAGGCATTTTAGTGTCATTATCAGTGTATGGGTGACTCAATTTCCCAAGGATAGCAGAAGGCTATTGGTCCTTATCATAGTAGGCTTACTACCCCTAGGAAATCACCAAAATATTAAATAATTTTACCCCTAGGTCAAATTATGTCCAACCCCATGCATATTCAAATTTGTCATAAGGTTTCCCAGGTTTGAACATGGGCAATATTGTGCTAATATAGGTCTAGTCACATTATGAAGGTCATAAAATATGTCTCAACCTTAGTCACATTTGTATAAGTTTATATTATGTCATTTTATGTCCTTTTGGGTCATTTTAATGTCCTTAAATGGATATACATAAAGGAAAAGTGTGTAAAGGAGTTGTTTAATGTAACATGTGTCAGATAATTGTTAGTTGTTAGTTTTAGAACTAAATTCTTCAAGTTCAACATTAAAATTAAGAAGATCACTTGAAAAATGAGTAGTTTATGTTGTTATATAGAATAAAGGATAATTATAGAATATGTGAAACATTCAAGAGTGTCTGTTCAGATCCTCATAGATCATATACAATCTCAAGTGGCTTTAATAACTCTAAAATAATGAAAACTAGTCTCTTTCTCTTTTATCTCCCTTGGACAGCTCAAAGAAGTAAACTGGTTCAAAGCTGGTATGCACAAGAGGGGTAGAGTTAAGATAAATGCACTTGGGGGATTATATTAATATCTATAAGATCTCATTCCATGGTCATAGTTACAATATTGGTTGATTATGCTTCATGAAAAAACACTAATACTTTTAGTATTTCAAAACTATCTTCATAATCCTAGTACCTCAATTTTCTCATTTATTTGGATTGATTTGATGCTTCTAAGTGATGTGTGTGATCTTGTAGAGTATGTTAATCCACTTCATGTTGGTTTATATATATTTTACACATGTAAAACATGATTTGATAAAAATGATCACCCTAATTATTCTATAAATGAGCACCATTAGTCTGTAAGATAGTGTTTTGACCATTGGCAGGGTTTACCTTCTATGAAATGGCTTCAAGATCAAGGTAATGTCCTTATATTTATCCTCTCAAAAAATGGAAGTAATTTTTATCAATTTAGGGTTACTATTGAGATAATTCAAGGTTGATCGATATAGGTTCTAAGACCATGAGCAAAGATTGACCAGAATTCTAATGTATATAGTCATTTAATGTCAACTATAGGTATGTATGAATAATGGAGGAGATATTATAAACCCAAGACATGGGTTGTATTAAATTTCATGACTCGACTGAGTTTCTCAAGTTATACAAGATTCATAGTGTTGATCCTAGACTAGTTTAAGAAATATATAAAAGTGCAAAGTTAGAAAAGATGTAAATTCAGAACATTTACCTTAGTTTCTCCAAAATAGGACTCAACCTCATATAGTTCCTTATATTGTTAGGTGATATTTAAGTCTTGACATGTTTAATGGATTCTTTCTTGTATCAAAAGCCTAAAAGTCACTTCTCAACATGCAAGGAAGTGGCAAGGTCAAGAGAGAGTCTTGATGAGTGAATTTTCAACTCAAACAAATCTTGATTTGGAACATTCAGTAAATATAGTGCTTTGAACCCAAATGAGCATATAACTTAGGACAATAGTGACCTATAATGAGATATAATATTATATGTTTAGGCATAAGATGAGTTTATTAAATATGAGAACACCTTATTAATCTTAGAGGAAATAAAAATAGATAGGTACAATTCTTAAGTAAATATATTCACCTACAAGATTTTATTGAATTATTCTTAATTTCCACCTACAGGTGATACAGTCAACACTTACTGAAAACTTGCCTAATCAATGGATAATTAGGTTTGAATGATAGGAAGGGGTATAAAATGAAAGAACCTTATAAGAAACCATTATAATAATGATAATACCATATTTATAAGAGAGTATATGATGTAAGGAGATATAAATGGTTTAGTAAACTATGTTTTCAAACATCAAAATTAATCAACTAAAATACTACCTATAATCATAGTTTCTAAATTCTAGTCTTGAGTGTTTATAATGTAGAGAGCTCTAGAGAGATGATCAAACCTTGAAACTCAATACAAAACATCACCCTGACTAAAAATAGGCTATCATTATCTCCTTCACATCATATGAATAGGGGAGATTCTCTTTATTCTATCTCAAACAGAGGACACTCTAGTAGTAATCCAACCTATAGACATGGTACATGAATGAGTAAAGAATGAGATAGAGAACCTTGAATTATTTTATAATAATTTATAATGTTTTATTAAGAATGAAAATAGATAAATAATCACCTATAGTTATGGGAAACTCTCATAGGTGGTCATATCTATAGATACACAGTCTCGGTCTATGAGACCTAAAATTAGGCCTAAAGCCTCATGGCCTCCAAATTGAGTCATAAGACCATGTGACATTTCCAATCTAATTGAGAGTCTTCAAGTGGAAGCATAAGGTTGATTAGACCTTTTGGTTTGTATAATACAACTTAAATTGACCATTTTGGTCTAATTTTATCTTAGACCTATCTAGAATATAAGAGAGAGTTCAAGAGGTTTAAATTGCATCCCTCTTTTGACATTTGCATTCATATTTGTTTAGTTATCTCTTTGGTGTAATTTTTATACTAGGTCTATATTATAGCTCAATTACATTTATCATAATGTCATTTAATGAAAGGCTATAAATTATAAATATATATAATGACTTTGTGGATCACAGTAGATTCATTAAATCAAATATGACACACCAATCAAGAAAGTTAGTGGGATGAACTATAGTCTTTAATTTTATGCCAAGTTAATGAACCTTTATGAGATGGAATATGAATATGTTTGATTTTTTTATTTTATTTGATTGAAATATTTTATTTGAGTCAAGCTCAGATTTTTTTGATTATATTTTTTCTATCATTTATTAGGTGTGTTGATGTGCATCCAACTGATGGTTGGGGTGGTCTAGGTACACTTATGGTTGGGCTCATTGGGACTAACAAGGCAAGTTTTGATTTGTTGGAATTAAATGTGGAAGATTGCTTAATTTTACTTCTCTTAGTTTTGGAAACTTTTGTGGTATTGATTTTAAAGGGAAGAATATCAATTGTAAAATTATTTTTTAAAGTGTTTTATAATTAACTTCATTAATTATATTGATGTTTTTCAATGATGATATGCAATCTAAATGTTACGCTTAATTTTCATAAATAAATTAGGTTGTATGTAAGTTGATTTATAATTATAAAATGAAGATTGATATTTTAGCTATCAAACCATTCATTGTGTTGTCATTTACATATGTAATTATTTGAGTTGAACTGACATTTTTATTGGTTTATTAAATTATTAGTAATAATGATCACACTGATATGAATTACAAATTTCTGTTGTACATTCAATTGTCAAACAAGATATGGCTTAGGGATTTTGTTGTAGGTATAGTTCATTTAACTCTTAAGAAGTTGTGACTTAATTGATTAAACTAATGCATCTTTTTCATAAAGTAAACAAGTTCATTTAGTTATATTATGATATTATTAAGTGTGTGGTAAAAAATTAAGGTTAATAGTATTGTTGAATACTATCAGTTGTCTTATCTAAAAAATAAGGCATTGAGTTACTTGAATATTGCTATGATTACTTATTCTCTTTTAAATTAAGTTATGAGATTCCTTAATGAGATAATATGTGACCATTGATTTAATTGTAATGAGTAAATAATTTAAATATTTAAGCTATGTTTGAAGAAAGTAATTGATATATTACTTGTATGGATTAAGTTATTTATTATTCATAATATAATTGTCATATGTTCCATTTAGTCCATATAAAGACTTTAGATATACCTTAATTTATAAAAGTCTGCATTAGTGAAGATAGATCATTTATTAAGAATATTTTAAGAACTTCATAAATTATTAAAGTTCAATATCTTCTTAAGGATTAATATGAACACAGTCATTATAAATTATGATGTTGTGACTTAATACAAAGTTGAACATGTTTGGGCATATTAAGAAAAGTGTTAAGAATTTATGATAACTCTTCTTATAATTTTTTCATATCCTTCTAAATGAAATCAACAAAATCACTATTTAAATGATATGAATATTATGACAGCTTCATATAATTACTATAAATGTTGTTTTAAACAACTAGAAGCCTAATTTATAATAAATCATGAACGAATATCATGCATTTTATAAGTTAAGTAATCTAAAATAAAGCTTTTAAAATAAATGAGTAATTCAATGTCTTGAATTCCAATGGTTATTTCAGTTGAAGCATGATGTGTTTGAGGAACATCTACTCAATACTTGGAAATGACTTGTGGAATAAATACAAGTTTTTGATTTCATTATAATGACAAGGATTTGTTAAATGGTAATAAATTGAGTTATAAGCATCAAGTTGAATTGGAAAATCCTCTTTGGAATATAAGAAAGAGAAATGAGTTTATTTAAAGAGCAAGTAAAGGTTTTAAAGCATAAAATACAAAAAGTTAAATAAACTAATAACATAAAGTACATTAATTTAATATGAATTTATTTTCACTTTAGTAAATAAGATTAAGTGGTAAACCTAACATAAGTGCATAGAATTCTTTGAAATTATGAGGAAATTAAAACACTGATGTTTTAATTATGTTTAATAAACTAAATTAGTATTTCTAAACTTAATAAAATAATTAATAAGGCTTGAATTGACTTGTGAATGTCATAAAATTGGGTTATGGACATGAAGTTGTCGATACTTTGTGAAATTAATAAGTTGTTCCAAACTGAAACTTAAGCATGGTTGTTGAAACATCTTAAGAGGCCATGAAAACATGGTGTTAATTACTTAGGATATTATAGTACAATTATGCCTGTGATCAATTATGAACAAATAATATTAATTTCCATAAGTCACATACTAGATGATGTCAATCTTGTCATATGCTTGTTGATGAATTTTCATAAAGTATTCTAAAGATTTGCATTGTTTTTGGAAATAGTCCTTTCTATGGTCACTACCTTTTAAAGGTGAGTTTGGTAGATCTTGATTATACAATATTATTATGATGATTCTTCTATTGAATCTATTTTACTTCATGTAATTATTTGTTGAACTTTTATTATTTACTCAATAATGTATACACTATTTTATAGTCTATGTACGTACTAAGGCAAGTGTATAGGTTAGTGATGGTTTTTCAAGGAAAGCCACATTGAATTACATGGATAGGTGTACATGATAATTTATACACTGACACACTTCCATATGAATACTAAGTCATTATAATGCTTCCTAATGAAGTAATTATTAATTCATGGACTTGGCCTAGTTCTTACATTAGCTAAGGACATAGTTATGAATCTCATTACAAATTTTCATGATAAACTATGATTAGAAACTTTGGACCATAGTTTACTACCTTGATATTAAAAAAATGTGGTCTTTAAAATTTGGTATCAGAGAAATTTTTACTAATATAGGGAACTTTGGGGAAAGTTACCTTTTATCTTTCCTACTAAGTTGTTTATTTCACCTCAAGATGGTGAAAATAAGAGATGGAATAACAAACAAAAACACAAGGGATGTTAACCTTCGTAGAGGTAGAGGTGGAGGTTGTAGGACCAATACTCCTAAAGGAGAAGCACCTCCTCTCAACAATGTTGGTAGTAATATTGGCTCCCCTAATCATGATGGAAATAGTACTAATGATAACCTATTAGGTTGTATTAAATTCAATACTAATTTAATTAAATTCACTTCAAAACAAGTTGGACACCCAATAACATAAATTGGACAAACTAGAGGGTGTTCCACCTGAAGAACTTCCTCTTAGAGAACAAGGCTAGGGTGGTGACCTAGTACTCCAAGACAACCCTATAAATGGGGTTGATCTTATCATTAATGAACTAAATTTTTTGCCTCTATCAACATTTTGACATGAAGAATTTGATGATGTAACTGATACATCGTTGGTTCTCCTACATAATGACTTTAACCTTCATAATATGCCCTCCAATATGAAATCAAGAGTGGTTGATTATTATTTAGTTGGAGCTACAACTCATTGGTGTAACCATATCTTTGATTTAGAGGGTTAATCTCCAATGACTCTTATGTGGCCTAATTTTGAAAGATAATTCAAGAAGAGGTGTCTTAGATCAAAGTTTAAATAAAGAAAATAACTGATTTTTAGCTATTAAAGCAAGAGAATATGTTTGTAACTAAGTAATAAAACGTGTTTTAGACCTATTGTGTCAAGGTAACTACATGGATGATGAGGAAACTAAAGCTACATTATTTAATATAGGGTTGAAAGAGATATTAATGCATGGTGTCAATATGACCAATCCTAAGACTCTAATTTTTTCTATTGAATCTACTCATCGAGTAGAAGAGAAATACAATACTTTAAAAGGCAAGGAAAGATTTTAAATAGAATAAATAATAGTCTAAGAATAAGAATATATCTACTTATTACAATAATTTTAATAAATTTGATCAAAACCACAGATTTACTAGGAGTAAAAGTGGTTTTAATAAATTCCAAAGTAGAATAAAAACTTCAAGAATCATAATTCTTGTAAGGCCACAAATTTAAAACAAATTAGACCTAAATTAGTTAAAAATGTACCTACCACTAGGGAAAATACCATTCACATGTCACCCTAAAGGACTATAGTACCTTGGTAATGTGGTAATAATCACTATCACAAGGATTGTCCAGAGCTAAAATCAATTAAATCAACTAACCAAAGGGTGTGTGAAGCTATGGATAATAGATACATAAATTTTCAAGAGACTACTATCAAATTTAAAGGTAAATTAAGTGATATTTCTATTTTTATTTATTTTTATTCAAGAACAACTGATACATTTTTAATCCTAAGATAGTAAATAGATATAAAATTAACCTTATGATATTAAAGGATGGTTGAGATGTTAATTTTAGCTCATGAAAAAGGGCACTATTTTCTAAATATCTTAAATAAGTAAGCTTAGAATTAGGCAATTTATAGATTTGTATTAACTTATTTTTAGCTCCTCTCAATTCGTTTGATGTCATTTTGAGAATGGATTTGTCGTAGTGGTATCAATCCAATCTATACTACTATAATAAAGTGGTAAAATGTTGTGATGACATGGGAAAACTAGTCATAATTCAAGATTTTCTAAAATCTAAAGTACACGAGTTGTTATTAACCCTATAAATGAATAAAGTAGTGCATAAAGGCTATAGACTATATGTTTTGTAGATGCAAGAAATAAAACCTATAAAAAAAACAACACTCTAATAATATCCATTATTATAACAATTATCTAACGTTTTTCCATTAAAACTACTTGGTTCGCCTCCTAAGAGAGAGTTTGAATTTTTTATTGATGTAATGCATGGGGTAGCCCCTATATATAAAACACCCTATTACATGAATGTAGTAGAATTATAGGATTTGAAATCTCAAGTGGAATAACTATTGGAAAATGGTAGCAATTGTGTCACCTTAGTGTGCACCTATGGTATTTGTGAAAAAAAAGGATAAAACCTTACAATTGTGTGT
The DNA here is from genome assembly GCA_037957365.1 of Torreya grandis. Taxonomy (NCBI): domain Eukaryota; kingdom Viridiplantae; phylum Streptophyta; class Pinopsida; order Cupressales; family Taxaceae; genus Torreya; species Torreya grandis. Next base: position 481,131 of record JARHVA010007074.1, read on the forward strand.
TGATTATCACATGATTAATAGGGTTACTATCAAGAATCATTATAATTTACCAAGGATAGATGATACATTTGATCAAATTAAGGATGCAACTATATTTTCTAAGATGAAATTGAGATCAACCTATCACCAACTAGGAATTAAGTATTAATACATCCATATGACTAGTTTTAGAATTCAGTATGGACATTATGAGTTTATGGTAATGCCCTTTGGTTTATTTAATGCACTTGTTTCATTCATGAATTTAATTAATAGTGTCTTTAGAGATTTTAGGGACAAGTTTTTTCTAGTTTTTCTTGATGACATACTAATCTATCCTAAGAAGTTATTTGAACATGAACAACATTTATGTTTAGTGTTACAAAGGCTAAGGAAACATAAATTATTTGGTAATATATCTAAATTTGGTTTAATTCAAACTTAGTTCCACGATTTAGCTCACATAATATCTAAGACTAGTATTACTATTGATATAGTTAACATTAAGGCTATCCAAAAGTGGCCTTCTCCTAAAACCATAAATGAAGTACATAGCTTTATAGGACTGGTTTGTTAATATAAAAGGTTTTTTGAAATGTTTTCTAAGTTGTCTAACTCTGTAACTTCTTTAAAATTCAAGGGTAAGCTATTTATTTTGACTTCAGAGTGTGAACACGCTTTTAAGAAATTGAAATAGTTGTTAACTACAACAAATGTGTTTTAACCCTTTAAGACTTAGACAAATGTAGATCATATGTTGTTAAAGACTTTAGTATACTAAATTGGGGTAAAAATATGCAATAAATATAACCACTATTCTATTATATATTTGACCTAATTTTACCTTTCTAAAAATAGAAATAAATAATTTAAATCATAACTACAAAATGACTAAGATGGATGATTTGGAGGTTGAAAACTAAGGCAAAGGCTAGTTAGAGTGTCACAAATAGGATCTAGGTGTCACAATACTTCTTAGATAGTAGTTTCCTAACTAGATATTAACACCATATGGATCTAGTGTCCTCTTTTGGTGGTAATGTCCTCTATTTGAATGATTTTTGGGTTTTATAGATTAGGTCCCATTCTAGCTTGAGTCTAAATTTTAGGTCAATGTGATTAATACATTTTCTTGTATCTCTATTTTACTCTAAAAACGTTATGTTTTCATACTTTTAAGGGTTTGAATTAACACCATGAGAAAAGGGATTAGTGGGTCTGATGTAGCACTCTTAGCAAAGTGCCATTTTTAGGTGATTGCATTTGCCCCCCTTTTATTATATAAATTCATTAAATTAAAAGGACTTGGAAAAGGTAAAACTAAGTTTACTTAGACTTACCTAAGATTTTAATCCCATGAGTCTAGATCTTAGTATGTGAATCATGCTCCATTACATGTCCTACAAGTGAAACATGCATAAATCAGTCCTTACTTAAGAGATATAAAAATAACGAAAAAATTGAATAAATAATAAAAACTAAGTAAAACTAAGTAAAGGGATAAGAGAGAGGAAAGGAATGAATAAAAATCACCAGGTAAGTGAACTAATGGATAAACCTAGTGAAAACCTGTGTGTGCATGTATAAAGTGATCAATCAAAGAATGGATTGAACTGAGCTGATGGTTTGACCAATCATCATGTTTGAGTGGCTCAAGAGCTCAATCCATTTTTCACTCTATCATTTCCCATCCCTACTTGGTGGATTATGACTTCTGAATATCTTGGATTAGACTAATGGTGTATCCAACCCTCTCAGTCATGTGGATCAATAACTGAAGTAAAATATGACTCCATCATTACCTACCCATGTGTAGTAGATATGTCTAAAACTAAAAATATGTGATGTAATTGGAAATGTCTAACTGGAAAATAGATAAATAAATATGTAAGCTCTGTAGTTACTTAAACATATTAGGAAGCTCTAGGCCACTTGGGAATGCCAAGCACTGTAAATGGAGTAATGTATGAAACTAATGTGTAACCTAGAATATGATGTCTATTGTATATAGTGTATATAATGACATGGAATTTTTCATTCCATCTCTTCAACCAGTGTATAATTAGTGTAGGTTTTTATTTTTCCCTATTTATTAATTAGGGAATATTATATATTTGTGCATACATGGAGTTTTCCTACATTCGTGGGATAGGCTAGCTTATGTGGAGATTGTGTGTCATATTTGTGTCATAAGGTGTCATAAGAATGTCATAAGATAATCATATTCTAGTTATGGGAGTTACTTCTCTATTCTTGGCACCTTGTCACCACCCTTTTTGGAGGAGTCTATTCTTGGGGTGCTTTGACCACTTTTTGTGGAGGAGTCTATTCTTGGGGTGCTTTGACCACCATTTATGGAGGAGTTACTTACTAGCTCTCCTATATGTATTCTTAATTTTGGCTATTTCATGTTGAATAATCAGATTTTGGTTTTCTCCATTTTGTCTTGTGCAATTTATCTTCTTATGTTCCAATTGCTTTAGCATCTTGTGGTGTGCACCTGTTTCAACTTGTGTGATCACGTCTCCATTGCACTTGCATTATCCAGATTCTGGCAACAACTCCTATATGGTATCAGATCTTTCTTGGTAATCTTGTATGTGTTTATGCTTTGTACTTATTTTGAAATCAAGAAGAGTAGAGTTCCCTTTTTTTTAATTCTAGATTTGGTCTAAAAAAAAAAAAAAGCCTTTCAAAATCTTTTCTGGTTAGTTTTCTTGGAGATCCTTAAATTTGGGTGTCTTTGTTGGTTCAGCAGTTAGCTTGGGTGCCATTTTTGAGCAGTCAGCACAGAGGGAGGAGTAGCACTCATCTGGTTCAGCCATACCTTCTGGTCAGTAGTCAACTTTGCACACCAAGCAGCAGCAAGGCACCTTTAGCAGGCCATACGGCGTCCTTTTTTGGACTGGTTTTCTATCTGTAAGTTCACCAACTTTTGAAATGCCTCCTTCAAGTGTCCACACCAATTTTCAGCAGCTGCATCCTTCCCACTAGGCACCTTAGGCCGTACGGCAGGTCTGCTGTCTTTTTTTGTTGTTTTTTGCCAAAAAAAAAAATTCAGATTTGCGCCCTCCTTGTTTTGACGCCACATATTTTTGCTTTCTATTTGGTCTAGCTTCTGCACCTATTTTTTGAGCTCCAATTCTTCCACACATCAGGCCATATGGATTCTACATGTCTGCATTTAATTTTGTGTCTTTTCTAAGTCAAAATTCTGGATTGGTTGCTTTTGGACGCCCCTTCCTACTTGGCATCCCATGTGGCACCCTAGGACACTTGTCATTCCTTCAATTCTATCTTTGTTTCAATTATCTTAGTTAAAATTGACTTAATAAAACAAAAATCAGTCAATTTGACTAAATATTAAGGATTTTAGACAATTTTGTAATTTGGGGTTTTTCAATTAAAACTTGTATCTTCGCCTGTCGAAGATGAAGGGTGAGGCCTGGGTTGGCAGGAGGCCAATTCCCCCTCAAAAAAATTTCATTTGGATTCCTCATTCCGTGCCGAATCTAACAAGTGGTTGGAAGGCCACTTTCTCTCCCCATAAAAGACATTTTTTAATATTTTAGTATTTTTTTTGCAAAAACACTAGTTTATAGGAAAATTATAACTTTAATATCTTTCAAACGATAGCTTAGTTTTGGGTGCCATTTTTTTCAAAAGTTGTTTTTAATTAAATTTTCTATATCTTAGACTTATTATTTGTCAAAAATTCACTAGTTTATAAAGTGCCAAAAATTTGGGTCTCCAGGGACGCATTTTCGGCTAAGTCCAACGTTCTGTTTGCTTAAGTCTTGCACTGATTGCTTTAAGATACATTTTTGGCTGAGTCTGATGTCTTTTGAGCATGAACTTGCATATTTGGGGGGGGCTCAACATTTTTTGGTGGTGTGATTGCTTTTCACAACTTGCTTTCATTATCCTTTCTATATAAATTCACAGCTTGCAATCAACTCAACTTCACCTAAATTCAGTGAAAAATTGATTATTTTCAACTTAAACCCCTAACACCCTTCAACTATCATGAATAAAAATTCAAAATGTCAATCATTATTATAAGCAAAGGTTTGTATAGGATCACCATGGGTACAGAAGTAGAACCCAAAACAGATGTTGAAAAGGTTAAGTGGTACAACCGTAGTGATGAAGCCTTTGGGTTACTGAGTTTGTTCATGTCTTTATAACTTCTCTTCCACTTAGAATCCTCCCAAACTCCTAATGACATATGGGATACCTTAGAAAAGTTGTTTGGGAATCTTGATGAGATGAGAGGTCATGAGCGCGAAAACGAACTCAGAAGTCTAAGTCCTAGTAACTTTCAGACCCTACAGGACTTCTTCACTAAGTTTAAGGCCCTTAGATTGCAATTGAAAGAATGTGGAATAGAGAAGAAAGATGATCAACTCATACTTTCTATTCTCACAAAGTTAGGTCCAAGCTATTTAGTCTTTGTCTCCACTTTCCATGCCACTAAAAGTGCCCTTGGCACTGCATGGAAAATGCCTTCTTTGGATTCATTCATTGCCGACTTGACTAGGGAGCAAGATAAGCTAATTCAGATGGGCACAATGAATTATACTCAACCCCAAACTTTGATATCTAGAAATGGTAAAAATAAGACTTCAACAAAGGAGAAGAAGAAAAAGAATAAGGACCAGGAGAAGAAGAAAGAAAACACCAATCCTGCCAAAAACAACACTGAGTCTTCATCCTCCAATGTTAAACCTAAGAAGGAGAAGGTTAAGTGTGCCTATTTTAAAAATACATGGCATGATGAACACAAGTGCATGAAGAAACAAATAGACCACCTAACTCATCTTCTAGAGAAGAACAACATAGGTGTTCCTGAGTCCATCAAGCATAATTCATCAACCCAAGATTCTACTAAGGCAAAAAGCAAGGGTAAGGAGAAAGAAAATGGTAAGGCCCTTGTAGCAACTGCAGCTTCTACATCATCATGGGTCATTGATTCAGGTGCTTCTCACCACATGGGCTCTTCACTAGTTGAGTTTTCATCTTTAGAGCCTTGTAGCATGACTTCATTTAGTTTGGGTCATGACACATTAGTTTTTGTTTTAGGGAGAGGGTCAGTCGAAATGGAAGGAGGAACATTCAATAATGTTCTAAGTGTTCCTCCTCTTTCAACCAATCTCCTATTAGTGTACCAAATCACTCACATTGGTTGGGTCATGAGAGTTGAGTTTTCACCAGATTTAGTATCTATCAGGGAGTTGCATAGTGATACTACAATGGTATTGGGTAGGGCAAATCACCAAGCTAGGTTATACACTTTCTCACATTTTACATCTGATTCTTCTTTGACAGCATTGCTAACTCATTCAGATGAAGTTAACAAATTATGGCATGAGCGGTTTGGCCACTTTAACTACCACTATCTTGAGCAACTTTGCAAAAATGACATGGTCATTGGCTTGCCTCGAGTCCAATTCTCAAAAGGACTTTGCGAGGGGTGCTCCCTTGGGAAGCATCTCAAAGCAAAATTTGACAAAGTCAAAGCTTGGAGGGCTTCACAACCTTTAGAGTTAGTCCACAGTGATGTATCAGGATCCTTTCCCAAACCATCTTTCGTAAGGGCCAAGTACATCCTCACTTTCATTGATGATTTCTCTAGGTACACTTGGATATATTTTCTCAAACAAAAGTCTGAAGTGTTTGAAAAATTTCTAGACTTCAAGGCTCTTGTTGAGAAATAGAGTGAGAAATCCATCAAGGTTCTTCAAACTGATAATGGAGGGGAGTATGTCAGCATCAGGTTTGAGCAATTTTGCACCACATAGGGGATTGATTTGTAGTGCATAGTCACCTATATTCCTTCACAGAATGGGGTTACAAAATGCAAGAATAGGTTCTTAAAAGAGATGGGTAGCTGTATGATTCAATCCAAATCCTTAGCACCATAGTACTGTGCTAAAGCCATCAAATGTGCTTGCTACATTCAAAATAGGGTTCCTCACAAAGCTTTGAAAGGGATAACATCCTTTGAAGCTTGGCATAAAAGGAAACCTGATGCTGAGCACCTTAGAGTTTTTGGATCCCCATCCATGGCCCACATTCTGAAGAAGAAATGTAAAGCTATGGAACGTCAGTCCAAGCCTTGCATCTTTGTAGGATATTCAGATGGTATTAAGGGATATCTCCTTCTAGATCTAGTCACACATGAGTTGTTCATCTAGAGAAGTGTCCATTTTCAGGAGAGTCCTAGAGACTCAACACTTGACACTTCTTCTCCCTCATCAGATCTACTTCTTCATGATGATTCCTCATCATATTCATATCAGCCACAACATGTTCTTGAGCTAGAGACATCTTCTTCTTCTTTGAGTTCAGACAGCGATGATAGTGATGTAGTGTCATCCACCTCTAGTCAGTTAGAGGATGAGGAGTTAACACCTAACTCACCCACTTCTGGGCTACTTTTGGCCAGACACACACTTGAAAGAGTTGTCACTTGGGCAAGAGATCCCACAAATGATAGACGTACTAGGGGGATTTTTAGAGAGATCTACATGCCTTCTTTGCTACAGTTTCAGATCCACAAACTTTTCTAGAGGCATTGGGGGTACCTGAGTGGGATAGTGCTATGGAGGAAGAATATTCTTCCTTAATCAAAAATCACACTTGGGATTTGACTTCACTTCCTAAGATAAGAAAGATGGTTTAATGTAGGTGGATATATCAGACCAAGTTTGCAGCAGATGGGTCAGTTGATAAGTATAAGGTGCGATTAGTCGCCGAAGGGTTTCACAGGTGGCAGGCATTGACTACTTAGAGACCTTTGCACCTGTTGCAAAGATGACTTCTATCTGACTCACCTTGGTTATTTCTACAACACATGGAATGTGCATCAGATGGATGTGAAGAGTGCCTTTCTTCACGAAGACCTAGAGGAGGAGATCTACATGGAGCAACCACCAAGATTTGTTCAGGATTCTTCCTTAGTATGCAGACTTAAGAAATCTATTTATGGCTTCAAATAGGCCCCTCGGGCTTGGTATGCCAAGATCGATTCCTTCTTTCTCATAGCAGGTTTCACTAGGTGCCATTCTAATCCTAATGTCTACTTCTTATGGCAGAATGATTCACTTCTAATTTTTGTTTTATATGTTGATGACCTTTTGATCACTAGGAGTTCTTCATCGGCTATTGCAGTGGTGAAGGCCTCTCTCCAAGATAGATTTGACATGACAGACTTAGGTTTTTTTCACTACTTCTTTGGCATCAAGATCTCATAGTCATATTCAAGGATTTCTCTTGCACAGCCTAAGTATGCTCTTGACTTATTGGCTCAGTTTCACATGGCCGATTGTAAGCCATCTCCGACTCCCTTTCTATCAGGATTCAAGCTTGAGGCTGATTGTTCTTCACCATTGGTTGATGCCACTCGATATCGACAAATTTTTGGTAGTCTCATCTACTTGACTCAAACCAAGCCCGACATATCATATTTAGTGGGACTTGTCTCCAGATTCATGTAGGAACCCCATGAGCTGCATTGGAAAGCAGCTAAGAGGATCTTACATTACATATAGGGTTCACATAGATATGGGATTCATTACAGATTTAGCACAGAGGTTGACTTGGTTGGATATATAGATTCAGACTAGGCTAGCAATTCATAGACTCACAAGTCCACTTCTGGTTACAGTTTCTCTCTAGGTTCAGGTCCTATCAGTTGGTCTAACAAGAAGCAGAATGCTATTTCTATATCATCCACAGAGGTAGAGTACAAGGGAGCTATTAATGCAGCTACTGAGGTTATTTGGCTTTAGGGAATTCTTTTTGAGTTTGGCATTCATATCAAGCAACCCACCATCATTTATTGTGATAACCAAGAGTACCATTCAGATTTGTAGGAATCCAATTCAGCACCAGCGAACCAAGCACATAGAGATTCACATGCATTTCATTCGGGAGCTTATTAATAGTTAGGTCATTGACTTGATATTTTTCCAGTCCTCATAGCAAGTTGTAGATATCTTCACCAAACATTTCACTGAGAGCAAGTTCATTCACTTATGAGCTCTTCTTGGGGTGTGGTCTACATCTGTAGCAGCATCATCTTTAGGGGCGGCCTTCTAGCCTCTTCTTTTCTTTTATGTCTCTCTTTTTGGGGGGAGTTTTTTCCTATGGGTTTTCTCCTTTTCTCTATCTTATGGGAGATTGCATTTGTACACGGGCACCTCATCAGGCCTAGTTCCTGAGACCCATTTTATATTTCCACACTTCCCACCTAAGCTACGCTTATGGGGGATATTAGTGTAGGTTTTTTTTTTCCCCTATTTATTAATTAGGGAATATTATATATTTGTGCATACATGGAGTTTTCCTACATTCGTAGGATAGGCTAGCTTATGTGGAGATTGTGTGTCATATTTCTGTCATAAGGTGTCATAAGAATGTCATAAGATACTCCTATTCTGGGTATGGGAGTTACTTCTCTATTCTTGGCACCTTGTCACCACCTTTTTTGGAGGAGTCTATTCTTGGGGTGCTTTGACCACCTTTTGTGGAGGAGTCTATTCTTGGGGTGCTTTGACCACCATTTGTGGAGGAGTTACTAGCTCTCCTATATGTATTTTTTATTTTTGCCTTTTCATGTTGAATAATCAGATTTTGGTTTTCTCCATTTTGTCTTGTGAAATTTATCTTCTTATGTTCAAATTGCTTTAGCATCTTGTGGTGTGCACTTGTTTCAACTTGTGTGATCACATCTCCATTGCACTTGCATTATCCGGATTCTGGCAACAACTCTGATATGTATAAGTGAGCATAAAAAAATAATGTGTTGCACACATGACCCTAAATCTTATATCTGAGCATATGGATTCTAGAATGAATTATAACAATCTATATTTGAGTATCTGAACTAAACAATGGGAATGGTCATGTTGCACTTGATTCCTCTAATCTGAGCAAATTGGTATGAATCTGAACTCAACTGGTATGAATCTAAGCTAAACTAGAATGAATCTAAGTTAAACTAGTATGAATTTAAACTAAACTAGTATGAATCTAAGATAAACTAGTAAATATGTAACTGAACCTACTTAAACATGGACTATACCTAATATAATTTTCTATCCAATCTGGTTTTTTTCTAATCTAAATCTACTTCATAGTAGCACCATATCTTGGATAGTAGTACCATGTGGCATTAGTGTCCCAATTTGGGTGCTAATGTCCATCTATTCTAATTTTTGGGAAATTTTAATTGCTCCTAGTATCATTATTTTCTAATATGTTTACTTGAGTCTATTTTCTTTAATCTGAGCTTGGGTGCTAAAAAATGTACTATGAGTAAATTATGGGAGCCTGATGTCTATGATTAATTATTGTGAATTCTCCCTTTTATGAGGATAATTGTTGAAACTATGAAAGAACTATCCTCAAAATAAAAATATCTACAAGTTATGTGTTATTTGGATCATACATGATATCTATATAATAATCCAATATAATGTGTATACATAACACCAAAATTTAGTAATATAAGTTTGTAATGTGTGATGTATGTTATGTATATCATTCACTAGTTTGTAAATATAGATATAATAATTATAGGTAACAACAAATCCAAGTAATAACTAAGAATTTACCTATATGGATGGGGCATGATGTCCATCACGACACCTAAGTAGGAAATGGAGATGCATGAGGTCCCTCATGGCATATAAAACTAGAGTTTGTAACAAGCAAGAGACAAGTGCCATGGCCATGATGCATACAATAAAACATTCATAAAACACACATGAAGAATGAAAGTAGGCTAATGGGACATAATACAAGGGATATGGGCACATGTCACTAAATCTAAGAAAGCAAGAAATACAAGTACATGTTTAAATGTCCACATATGCAAATAAAGGGCAATTTGGCTTAGATCCACATAGAAGGACATGATCAAATTTATACATACACAATCAATAAAGCAGAAATAGAGACATGGGAATATGTCCAAACCATACAAATAGTGAAAATAAATGGTATAGATAGAAAGATCAATGGCATATTCAAATTCCCTAGAATAAAAGAAGTATAGATATAGATTTAATTATAAACTAGGAAAGATAGAAATGAAAGTATGCATGAACATGTAATACAAATATATGGAAGAGCCAATATTTACATATACTCAGTCTAAATTATTAGTATCCTTAACAAAAAATTTGAGTGAGTATAGCATGATCAATATAAAGATATTACAATGCTAAATTTATGATGTAAAGTGTATAAATATGGAACCTAGTAATCAAAACTATGTATAGGGTACACCCAAATGGGAAAATATATCAAATAAAGAACCCATGTATCTATTCATATGACCTTAATGGGAAAATAATATCAAATCTATATTAGTGTAGTGGTCCTAAGTCATATAGGCAATCTGTAAGCACTCAACAAGAACAAGTGAAGCATGTACGTATGATAAAAATGATTATACTAAGATAAATATCATATATAGTGTCTAGAAAATATAAGAAATTCAAACATAGAAATGCATAAAATTTGAATTTTATGTATTTTTTGAGTAAAATTTTAAATTTTTTTATGTTTTTAAAATATTATATATTTTTTACAGTGTTTGGATATAAGCTATGTACAAAGAACAAGAAAATGAAACTATATACAAGCAACAAAAAAAAAGGAAAGTATGTACAAGAAGGGGAGGAACAATACTAACTAATTAGTCTCATGGGAGACTCATTATCAATGTGGCCTATGTCAAAAATAGGAATGGTAAACTCTTATGTAGTGTGATTACTATGTTAGATATGAATAGTGTTATAGTATGAATTTGTGTATTATTCATCATCAAAGTTATAATAACCTAGAATGCTAGAGGGAATTATCTCATACTATAAAATTAAACTTTTTGAATTGTGCTTTGGAATATTTATTGTGCTTTTTCCCTTTTAAATTGTGCTTATTGTAGACATATGGTGTTTTGGAGGCTCTGTTTCTGGAAAGCTATTTTTGAGAATGCTTGTTATTTTAGCATGATTTTGAATTTTTAACTTAATTTATTTATCTCTTTTGTAGAATTTATTATGTTTATAGACATTATAAGTTGTTAAAATATATTTTTTAATGATGTTACTTATTATGTTCAATAAATCCCAAACCTTATTAGCCAACATTATCAACTGCTAGAATAAAAGTAATAATGCCTTGGGCCTACTTGCCCAAATCTCGACCATGATACTCAAACTATTGTAGATATTTAAAACCAAACCCATACTTATTTTAAACTTGAGACTCATTTTTATAGGTATTATTTCACATTTTACTTGCTTGACCTATGCCTTTTGTAATGTTTCTTGATCTAATTATGCTTTGTGAACTATTTATTATTCTAAGTTATGCTTCACTAAACATTTTTGTATTGTTTATGAATTTGAACTTTTTTGAATGTTTTTATGTGTCATTGTATTTCATTTTTATTATGTGACACTTTTTGAGTCATTTGTATCCATTGTTGGTTGTATTTTCATTTTTAATGCTAAACATGAATCAGTGTAGTGCCCATGTATTCTATGATATACACAATAATATATGGATCTCCTCATTAGATGTAGAGGAGGTAGGTTGATCAACATATATTTAATAATTTACTTTAATATCTCACTTTAACTCTTATTGGATCCTTCTAATCTATTTAAATCACTTATAATGGATGCAATGTATTGTATTTTATGATTTAGATAATAAAAAGTTTTGGGCACAACTTTGATAGGTGTAAATTCATAATATAAAGACTTTGTACATGTAATTTTGTTTTTAATAATGTAACTTGTGCACTTAATACCTTATTTTTATTATGTAATATTGGTCATATTGATAATTTGGTCCCTAAGAGTCTCACAAATACAAACCCTAGTTGCCTTTGATTGAACATGTAGGCTCATTCCCTATATGGGAGAGGTGTGGATAGGATGATTATGAGCATTATTAATAATATTATAGGATATTTCATCTCATTTAGGAGTGATATAATGGAATTTTTATAGGGAAAAACTATCGCCCTCATGGAGATGAGGTGGAGAATGAAATTCATTCTTTTTCATAAGATATGACTTTGAAACTTGAAACATAGTTGTTAGCTTATGTACTAATTCATTTATGCGTGTAAGGTTTTGATTATTAATAGAGATCCACATAAGAAAAATATAACATGATATGAAATATGATATATATTTGAACTAATTTAAAGAATCATGTACATAAATTTTATACCATCTTTAGATTTATTACAAATAAAAGGAAGCAAGCTAGAAAGAGAAGGTAGAAAACTTTACAATAAAAATTAATTAACTTCATATATCATTATTATCATGATTATATGAAATATAAATATAGAAAATTTAGGGATTTGAAATCTAAGTGTGGGTGTTAGAAGGCTGGAAACATAAACCCTAGTGTTATCTAGCATTAGGATTTGTGAAATATTCAAAGTAAGTCAAGTTCACTAAATGTTTTAACCTTTTAAGACTTATATGAATATAAATCCTATGTTGTTAAAGAGATAAGTATATAAAATTAGGGATTATATATACAATAAATATAGCCATTGATATATTATAGAATTGACCTAATTTTACCTTTATAAAAATATCAATAAATAGTTTAAATGAGAAGTTATCTAGAAAACAACTAAGATAAATGATTTAGAGCTTGAAAATTGAGGTAAAGGTTTGGTTTGAGTGTCCTAAATAGGATCAAAGAGTTATAATCTTTAATATACAATAACACCCTAAATAGACAATAGTACTATATAGTTCTTGTGTTCTCTTTTAGTGCTTATGTATCTGAATGATTTATGCATTTTGTATATTAGGTTCATTTTATCTCTAGTCTAAATTTTAGGTCTATGCAATTAATAATTTTTCTTTAGCTTTATTTTCCTCTTAAAACCCTAGGTTTTCATGTTTTTAAGTGTTTGAATGTATATCATGAGAAAAAGGGGTTAGTGGGTATGATGTAGCACTCTAAGCACTCAAGTGTCATTTTTAGGTGATTAAACATGAACTTATTATATCATGATCCTAATGGTACTTTTGAAATCTAATATGATGCATCCAAATAAGGCTTGGGTGGTGTGTTAATGTAGGATGGCTCAGTCATAGATTATGAGTCAAAAAAAGTAAAAGACCATGAGTAAAAATATACCACACATGACCTATAATTTGTTTCCATTGTCCATGATTTGAAGCAATGGAAACACTTTTTACTTGGTAAGCATTTTAATGTAAAATTTGATCATTGCAACCTAGAATAATTATTTTCCTAGGATGATTTAATGATTTTCAATGTATGGATGGACTTTATTAATTTTGATATGAAAATTTCACATGTGAAAGGTAAGGAGAATCATGTAATTAGTTCCTTGGTTTGTAGGACCCTTTGAAAATTTTCATAAATTTAGTCATGTTGCTTATCAATTAGCCCTTCCTCCTTCTTTATCCCAAATTCATGATGTTTTTAGTGTTGCATTAATAATAAAGTACATGCCTAATAATTATCATGTTTTGGATTGAACTCATCTTTAGGTTTTGGAAGAGGAAATGATGCTGTTAGATCTAGTGAAGATCCTAAACCATAGTAAAATTAGATTGTGAAATAATGAGATTTCCCAAATTCTGGTTCAATGGGATCTTTTATCTAAAAGAAGTGATACTTGAGAAGACAAGATTATTTTCAAACAAAATTATTCTTGGTTATTTTAGTCATTGTAATGAATCATTTCCAAGTGGGGGAGGATGTCATGACCATGTTTTGATGTACTTAATTCACTTGCTATTGATGGTTTTACTATGAACTATTTGGGACATGATTGTTTATTTACTATTTTGGTAAAATTTTGTGTTGTATGATTTGGTCTATTATGATTATTATTGAGATATCTATCTATTATGCATTTTCATTTTAGCATTACATATTTATGATTAATGAGTCACTAATTTATTATTCAATTTAGTTGATTTATTTAATCTTATTATTGTATGTATTAATCTTACATTATTAGATACTATTCATGGTCTATTCTGTGACTACAGGGATAGGTACATGATCTAGTTGTATTAAGACCTGATCATCCAAGAAAGATGGAAGGAAAATGAGAAATAATTGAAATATTAAATATATATTACAAATTATAGTTTGAATATTGTATGGATGTTTTGGGTCATTTTTATATACTTAACTTAAATTATCAAGTGATTATCTTTAATCAAATTTGAATACATTCTTGAAATATGTCATGAGTTGGTTTTGACTTCTTATTTTATCATTGATCTAATTATTTTTTATTTTGACTCCTTAATCAAGTCAACACTTTTTGGCATTATTATAATGTAACAGTCTTGCCAATTATGTTATTTGTTGTTAATTTGATCATCTCAAAAGTCTTAATCCTTAACATTTTCTTCTTGATTAATACCCTTATCCATATTAGCATTGAATTCATTTATGAATTTTATTTAACTCATAGTCAATTATTAGATTTTGATAGTACTCTTGAGTGATATTAATCACTCGTCATGGTGTTGTCTTGTATCTTACTTAAGTCTTAAAAATGTCATTTAATCTTGGATGGAAGGTATTAATGTATTTGAATCTTGTTTCTTGAGGGGCATTATTGTGTGGGACTATTGTGTGGTTCTCATTATCTATTTAACCAATTCCTAGCTTGGGTTTTCTATGGAAATGGGGACTAAGACCCACCATACACTTGAAAATTGTTTGAAATTATTTTTGTTCCTTTTATTAATTTTGGCTTGTGGAATTGGCTTGCCACTCGATGCAAACATGTCGATAAAATTACCAACCCTAATAGGGTTATTATTGGTCATTTTTAATGGTTTTAATTTTTATATCCATCTCATGGGGACACTCTAGAAAAAATTGTGGTGCATGGTGGCCAAGAAGATTAGAGGTAGTTAAGTTGTAGGCACTTCATGAGCCTATTATGGATGAACTACTAAGATATAGTCATCTTGTCAACCATGTGGAGAAAATGGAAGAGTTTTATGTGGAATTGGGTTTCCATAAATGGTTTAATTGGTTTATTGGAATAAAATAATGTGGAATCTAGAATTTGGAATGTAAGAAGATAAATCTACTCACCATTTTTTTTACATTTTTGCTTGTAGGCATTCAAGTAAGTTATGTATTTAAATTTACACATGTGCAGGTGTTTTTTTTTGGGCATTAATATAAATAGGTTTCATTTTTAATGCCTTGAAATATTTTTATTAGTGCATAAATGTAATTGGGTTTCAAGTTTTGTACAAACCCTACATTATTTTTTATTTTTTTTCATAATAGAGGCTGTTAGCCTTTTTATTTTTATTACCTATAGTTTATCTTTGATTGCAGGCATGGATATTATGTATAAGTAAATTTTATTTTAGAAACCTATGACTTTTTTTAATTTTAAATTGATATTTTTGGGTAACCTAAAAGTAAGTATGAAGATTAAACCCTACCATATCAATATCAATTTTTTGTTTGGTTGTTAATATTAGACTTTTTAAATCATTTCAGGTTTGACTTTAACTAAAATCATTATTGATTTATCTATCGATGTAAATTTTATTGTGGGTATAATAATTTGATATAAATTTTCATGGAAAATGTTGATTGGGTTTACCTTATCATTAAGGTCTAACTTGATTAAGGGTTTTCCTTTATCATGCATAAATGATTTTGTTTCCTAGGGGTGTTGAATCAATTTTTCCTTATTTGTATACTCAGCATTTGATTATTGAGGCTACGAGTTAAATAGATGAGTTTTGTTTAAAATGCATCCCTCTTTTGACATTTATATTCAGATTTTGAGTTATCACTTTGGTGTTATTATTGTACCAAGTTTCTATTCTAGCTCAAAAAATATTTTTTAAAATGGAATTTAATCCACGACTACAACTTATAAATATATATAATGAATTTGTGGATCATATTATATTCATTGAATAAAATATGACTGAAAAATCAAGAATTTTCATGGGATGAGCTATAATCTTGATCTTTGTGCCAAGTTAATGAATATTAATTAGATGGAATATGATCAAGTTTGGTTTGTTTCTTTTATTTGATTGAATTGTTTTTTTTAAGTCAAGATCATATTTTTTTATTGTCTTTTTTCCATTATTTATTAGCTAACCCAATCTGAATCTAAGTAATGGTTGGGATGGTCTAGTGACACTTAATATTTATCTCTTTAAGATCACTAAGGTAGATTATGGTTCATTAAAATTGCATACAAAAGATTGATTGATTGTACTTCCATTGGTTTTAGAAATATTTTAGTATCAATTGTAAACAGAAGAATATCAATGGTAAATTGAGTTGGTTAAGTATTGTATAATTAAATTTCTTAATTATACTAACATTTTTAATTATGATATGCAATGTTAATGTTATGTTTAATTTTCATAAAGAATTTAGGTTGTATAAAAGTTGATCTATAGTTATGAAATAAAGGTTGATATTTTATTTATAAAATATTTCATTGTGTTGTCATTTACATATGAAATTATTGTATTTTAAATGACATTTTTACTAGTTTGTTAAATTGTTAGTAAAAATGATGACACTAATATGAATTATGAAATTATTCTAGATATTCAATTTTTAAACAAGTTATGGCTTAAGGATTTTGTTATAGGCATAGTTACTTTCATTGTTAAGAAGTTATGACTAGATTTATTAAACTTGTAATAACCCCACTAGGTTTTATTGAATTATTGAAATATTTTTTTAAAAAACTAAATACACATATTCAACATACATATTTCACCATGAAAAACCCTAAATAGTGATATTTAACTAGCTATATTAATTTAGTTCACCATAAAGGTTTATGTAATCCACTTAGCTAATGATCACCATGAAACATAATAGAATTTCTAATCAAAATTGAACAATAATAAATACTTCATTATATTAGAAGTAAAATAGTATAATTTTAGTGATAGTAGATACATCATTACAATCTTTACTGTATAAGCATAAAGAATAATGATATAGTTTCAGCAATATATAACAATGTCTCAAAAGATAAAACATGATACAAATCTCTTATGAGAAGATTCTCCATGACTCGAGTCTCCATGACTTAAGTATAAAAATGTAATCTCATATGTATTCTCATGTAAAGTACTCCAATTGAGAGGGAGAGCATAATCTGATAACTTTTCCAAACCAACCATAGACCATAGATACCCTACACTATCTCCCAAACAAGGGGATGAACCTCCCTTCATGGATGGGTAGACAATGATAGTGTGGGAATCTAGAGTAAAAAATAGAACTAGTGTGTCAAAGATATTTAATACATAATGTGTGCCATAAATAAATCCATTCTAATATGTTATCTCACATGTATGAAAACTATATCAACATATGAAATACCAATTTTTATCAAACATTACTTTGGCCAAATATTTCAATAATAAATTATCTCTAGGATCATTCAAATTCATACACACCACTTGATCAGATTACACCTCATCTTTTATTGATGGTGCTAATTCAACCATTTGAATCCATCCACTACTTAATTAGGGTCATGAATGAGATATTTGGTATAATAATAATAATAATAATAATAATAATAATAATAATAATAATAATAATAATAATAATAATAAAACCAATAGATTCATTTATAATATTTTTCCTTAGCACATCCAAATTCAGCTAAGTACATAATTTAACATACATTAATTTATTCCATCAAATGAAGTATAATGAATCCATTTATCTAGTTTATTACATATAATAAACAAAATCCAAAAATAGTCTCAAATATACCATCTGGGTATTATTTCATCAAAATTGTTAGTTACTTATCAAAATAAGTAACTCATAATGTTATTTTTCCAAAAAACAACATTATGATACAAACTTTAAGTACAGTTTATAATCCACATATAAACAAAGCCAGTCTAAACATCATAATTATTTATATCCATAACATATAAATCAAGCTATTTATTACACACTAACAATAATATTATTTTTAAGCATAATAGATCTAAGTATGATATATATATATATATATATATATATATATATATATATATATATATATATATATATATATATATATATATATATATATGGTATATAATTTGTAGATGTAATACATAGTGCAAAAATAGTACATACATACATATATATATATATATATATATATATATATATATATATATACATACATACATATACATATACATATATTTATATATACATATACATATACATATATTTATATATACATATACATATATATATATATATATATGTATGTATGTATGTATATACATACACACACACACACACACACACACACACACACACACACACACACACACACACACACATGTAGATGTCTTCTTAGAATATTACATATACGATATATAATTGTATTTCAATAAAAATGTTTTGGGGATATATATATATATATATATATATATATATATATATATATATATATATACCCAAAACATTTTTATTGAAATATAATTATATATCATATATGGAATATTCTAAGAAGACATCCATTGTCCATGAATTAGAGTTTTCTGTAAACTTTAATGTATACATCTAGATCATAAAATAGCCCCATAACTCCATTTTAGAAAACTAGATAGTTTCCCCATATTTGTATTTGTCTAAAACAAACATACATACTTTTACAAATTTCAGGAGTAACATACACTCAACTATATTTTTTGTTTGATTTTAATATAAAATAGTCTTATTTCAAACATTTTGAAAATTTCATTAAATAAAATACAATAAATTAATCTATAAGAACAGTTGATTTAACACCATATGGGTCATTTGTATAATCTCATGAAAAATATGAATGCCTTCAATACTTACTCATCCTTAATTTACCAATCGACTAAAATTAGCTATCTATTATTTAAAAGACTCATTTAGAATACACAAACCTTCCTTTTAATTCCTTATCACATTCTGATCATATAAAACTTATGAAGACAATACAAAATTTGGGCTTGAACTTCATATATAACCATAACACAGTCTAATACAAACATCCTCCTACCTATACCCCATGTTCCCTAAGATGACTATAGACTAAATTCATAAGCCACATGATCTAATACATATGCTACATAACCTAAAATACATAGTTAATAGTATAACCATTTTATTGAACATGTAGGAATTTCTATTTAAATTAAACAATCAAGTCTTAATCCCCTATTCAATTATATAGGTAAGTAATATAGTTATCCTAAAAAAACTGATAAATTCTCCATAGTTTTATACATAAATGTATATGCACACTATTGATAAAACATAAATGTATATGTACACAATCACCAACATCTAAAGGTATGTGTACATAGTCAAAAACATATAAATATATAATTACAAAGTCTAAATCATATAAATATATATGTACACAACAACATATATATAATTTATATGAAGATAATATTACTCAAAACCTTTTAAAACTGGTTCAAAAATTCATATATGACTTGTGTGTGTGTGTGTGTGTGTGTGTGTGTGTGTGTGTGTGTGTGTGTGTGTGTGTGTGTGTGTGTGTGTGTGTGTGTGTGTGTGTGTGTGTGTGTTTATATACCTTATGGTTTTAAATGTTTATCTATATATATGTATATATAACCATATACCCAATTCATATAATTAATTTCCACATATTGTTATCACTCTATAGTGCACCCTACTTGAAGATGTGTAAAACACACCCTCACTCCAGTTGATATAAATAGAACTTCTTAGAGTGTGGGTGACTCTATGATGAGAAGAACCTCCAAAGAGGTATGGTTCCCTTTAGATTTATCAATTATATCTAAACTTCTATGGTTTTTTGGGGTGAAAAGGGAAGAGAAACTGAAATGAAATCCTAATTATAAGGGTGATGCACTCAAATTTTTCATATTCTCTGATGTTTCTAAAATGAATGCACACATATAAGCAATAAAAATCCCTATTTTTATCCTTAAGCATAAATATTTTAGATGAATGGTTGAAAACCTCTTCAAATGACCTATATAAGTGGAGATAGAGAGATATAGGTGAGAAAGGGACATGCTAAAAGGAGATAAATCTCACTTATGTGTTGATGCACAATCAAATACACACTATTCTTCTATAAAAACTCAGATACAAAACACAATCTTATTTAATGATTTATGGTCTAGATTACAATTTCTCTTTAGCTCCAACAATTATCCAAATATTGGCTTGAATAAGCCAATAAATATGTTTTGAAACCTAATTATATCCAATGTGGAGTTCCCAGGAGATTATGATTAGTCTTGGTTGATTAACTCAAGATCTAAATCCCTTTACAAAATTACAATATTAAATAAAAGATTTTTGTTTAAAAAAATTGTATGCCTCTCCAAAATTGGTGTAGGAATATGGTGGGCCCAAATTGAAACGTTAAATATCATTTACATTCAATTTTATGGCAATCTCATAAGGAAATATCCACTTGATATGCATAGAAACCAATAGTGCATGTGGCAATCTTTGACAATTAGTCAGTTAGAGTTCAAGACTAGTCAATCCTAAATAACCTTCCTTTGCATGAAAATGAATATTTAGGAATGAAAAGTGAATGAATGTTCATGATAAAAATAGATATATGGTGTAGAAACTCCCTTTCCAATGCCAAACTCCACTTAGCCTTTTGAATAATTAGGCCAACTAGACTAGTTAAGCCAAATACATCAATTTTACAAAATTTGAAACCATGAAACCTAAATAATAATCTATGAAACCTAAAAATACAAATTACAGCTAAAGAAAAAATCTTTATCACCAAAATTATGATTTTGATGAGAAAAACTTCACCAATTAGTCAACAAGCTTGACTAGGCCAATTTTGTTCAAAATTCTAGCAGACTGGCCATTTTTCTTGAGTTGATAAGGACACTCTCAGGATTATTTATAACCAAATAAATATTTTAATACCAATAAAAAGTTCTAATATTTGATCTCTAATGATTATATTCTATTAAATTGTCATGTGTTTAATTTTACAAAAAAAATTCCACTAAAACATGATTTTTGCCCTCATCTGTATAGATCCATGCATTAAATTTAAATTTTTAGAATCCTCTTAGAATTTAATCAACATTTTAAAAAATTTTAGGATGATCCATGGTGATTTGATCCTAATAAAATCCACTTTTCTCAAAAGTAGTTTTTAGGTGTTTAGGAAGGTTTTAAAGATAAAACTTCAAACTAATGATTCATGAGGTATAGACCTCTAAATATAAAAATCATTCCATTTATTTGTATCAAGTTTACCCCTATAAAATACTTAAAAATTATTGGGCCTCCATGTAAAATATATGAAAATTTACCACATGAATGAAATTTGCCTATGGGGAATTGACTTCATTTTGGGATATCAATGCTCTTAGTGATTGTTAATAAATCACATATCCTAAATTTATCTCAATTATTTATGAAATATAATTTCATATGGTTCCTCAAAACATTTTATGAAAATGTTTCCAAACTCACACGTGGTGAGCACAATGAGCATATGAACAAGTGGCTTGGAAGGGTGCCTAAAACTACAAAAAGTGAAAAAAATCACTATGATAAAAATAAATCCTTCCAAGATTCAAAAATATTAAAAATATCATTAAGGGACACTTAACATGTTATAAAAACACTTTGGAATTCCTTTTTCCATGAAAAGTCAAAAATGCCCTTTTTGGCCAAAATGCCTATTTTCTTGCAAAACACTTTATGAGCATGGTTTACATAAAATTTAGAGTTTTTACACTCTCTATAGGTATTATTATGATGCAAAAACATCATCCCATGACTTTTGAAGATTTTTAGGCACTATATAATGAAGCATGCTCCAACGTTGACCTCAAATGAATAGGCTAAGGTCTGAGATGAAACAACAAATATGTGTACTTAGTAAATGAACATGAAAATTTGCCAGATGATTTCCCAACTCATGATGACCCTATGTAAACACATTTAGGTTAATTTTCTCCAAATTTTTACCTTAGTTCACAAATTTTCTACATTTTAAATTGAATTTTCATGTTTTGGAAGTGTTTTGATGATGTTTTGATGCTATATAGATCAAAATCATCTTCATTAAGCTCAATAGTCTCTTTAAGAGTTTGTAAATAGCCTCTACCCCTTATTTAAAGCATTTCAAAACCTCCAATAAGGTAAATCTATGTGTAAATGACTATGCTACTTTGTTGTAGGTGAAAATTGATCAAGATTTAGAGTTCAATCCATATTACATAGGTGTTTATAAACTATTTAGAGAAAATGATTTCCTTTCATACAACTGAATTATGGAAATTTGACTCAAAACCAAGCCTTAGGCCTCATACTATGCATAGTCCATATAATAGCCATAGTACCTCACTTCATAGGTACCTAAAAATGTCATCATGATGTATTTATCTTATGTCCAATATTGATCATTCATAACTCATTCCTAACTAAGAGACACATCACTACAATAGTCTTATCCCCTTCATGCTTGAGAATTGATTCACCTATCCTATGGTTATATGTGACTGTCATTTACTATTAGAAACCTACTTGTCACTATTTTAAACATATTTAATCTTTATGATGATTTTAAAACGTTATACTCTATGAAATACTTCTCAATCATGCCATAAAACTTCAAATTTCACACTTGATCATGGACCTCCCTTCCTCTTGGTTGTGTTTTATGAGATATGTATGGCTATTTTTTCAAGGGTTATAGGTTAGTCATGAAACTCTATTTTATCACACTTGATGATGGCCCAATACCTTAATGTTTCTTTGAGGTCACTTTGAATCATGAAACCATCCTATCTTAATCATGCACATAGTGATCAAACCTAGGTACATGACTGTGGCCTCCTCTTGATATTTTTAAGGTGTCCTCCATGATACTGACTATATATGGTTGTTAAGACACCCTCTCTATATTTAATTTAAATAACTCATATATTCTTTAACTAGCCATGACCTCAATACTACCTGAAACATTCAACTTCTTGATCACTATATGAGAGATTGCTTATCATGGTCATAGGCCTCATGCCTACTACAAGTGGACATTATGATGATTGTAGGTTTTATTGAGAGGGTTTTAGGTCATTATTATAATAGTATCATGACTTTGATTTCATTTTAATCTTATTAAGCCTTCTCCTCATGATAATGTCAAACCTAAATCTTGATAAATATTTGCCAAATAGCCTCTCTAGATAACACTTACTACCTTAGAGGCACTAAGAACCTATGTCTAAGGATAAGAAAGAGCTTGTAGGTGATGATATTAAGATTTTAGGATTATTTATTCTAAGATTAATTTATCCCTCTCTTCATGATCCTTTATATTCATCAATTTTGATCCTTCTCAAAAGGTAACCTTCTCAAATCATAAGACCTAACTATCCTATAGGTTGTTCTTTAATGATTGTGGATGATCTTTTAGGCTTGTAGGTCTATGATATGAAAGGATAAAGGTTCCCTTTGAAATATTTCACTAGTACACATTTTATATGTATTTTTTTCTAAATAATTTTTTCATCACATCATACCCTTTCATCATAATATAAAAAGACCCTCTTATGCCTGACTATGTTTGCTTCTCTATCCCCTGTACGAATAATGAACAGGGTCTAAAGCTTGGACTTCCTCTTTAATTATCTCAAGAATCCATAAATGGCTGAAAATAGACTATAAGGTTCTTAACTGATCATTAAAAATATGTCTTTAGGCCTTCTTCAAAGCATGGATGATCTCATACCCCACTACTATCATGAAACCCTATTTGGTCATAGCATTCTATCTTAGACTGTGTACCAAAACTTTCTTGTTAACCTTTGAGAATAGGCTTGAGTATCTTAGAGGGTTGTAGGTGAAAATAGTGTTTCATGATGGTGTTACCTTAATACCTAAAAACCCATCATGATCTTAGACATTATCTTAAATATATGACAGTATTTCTTACTAGCATTGTAGGTTTCCTTTTATTGTGATATATGCTAGTTTTGGAGTGGTTTTAGGATGCCATCATGGTGGCTATAGGTGTAATTTTCTAGAAATATAGGCATTCTTGATAACCCCCCCTTTTTAAACATAAATCATGAATTGTCACTTTTATTCTCATGTTAGCATGATCAGGTATAACATCCATAACCTTGTGAAGAGATCAAAACCCTTTCAAAATCCATTACTTGACACATTTACCTACTTGGTTGTAGGTGTCCTTTTAAGGGTACCTATATGATTTTAGAGTGGCTATAAGTGTCCCTTAGATGGATGCCATAATGAGGAAGTGTCTATGAGCACCATTCAAAATCTCATCATGCATTGGATATCATGTATTTATATGAAGTGTCTTTGGCCACCATTCAATCCTTCACCCTAACATAGGTTTCTCATTCAATGAATGTTTATAGGAGAATGTGGTAGGTTACATCTCTTTTAAGTGTAATGGTTATATCTTTATTTTCACTTCATTATCCCTTATCAAGGCCTTAAATGTTTTGTAATTTACTTCTTGTGAATGACCATCACCCTTTCAACCCAAGACCTCCTTGAACATAACTGGAAACCCTCAAAATAACAAAAAGCTTTTTTACTGGGGAATCTTATGGTGACTATGAGTAATATACCAGCTATATATGATCATTTCCTTCAAATAATGTGGCCTTTATGGCTTACAATAATTTTTTTATATACTTTGATGGTTCTTTTGATCAACTTTGCTCCCTTGACAAGGTTTATGGAATGGAGAAGGGTATGAGGATGAGTGAAGTGGAAGGATGATGAAGAATTATGGAGAAAACATGATGAAGGGTGAAATGAAAGTGAAAACATAGTGATAATGGCTGAGGTTGATAGTGGTGTGGGGATGAAAGGGATGGTGGTGGGAAAGAAGTATGAAGGAGTATGTTAAAACTAGGGTAAGGAATGACATATAAGCACAAACATATGGACATCATAGTATCACCATTTTGAATCCATTATAGGAGTTTCTAGAGACTGAAATTGAATCATGGTTTTCTCTAAAAACCTTAAAATTTGCGAAGTTTCCTTAAAAATGCTAAAAGGCTCCCTTTGATACACTTAAAAGCATTGAAATGGATTCCTTGGCCATGAAATTGAAGAATATATGATGATTATGATTTAAAATTATAAAAACTTGATGAAAACCTTGAATAACACAAAATCCTAAAAATTTGAAGATAAAATCTTCTCTTTAGATCATACAATCCTCCCTTGCAAGATCAAACTGGTCTTTCTTTGACTAGTTGAGTTTGAAGACTCTTATTGACCTTGAAAGAGATGAATAACACATTAATAATTCCATATAATGGTAGAGAAAATATTAAATATTTTGGAACAATTTTAATTTTCCCAAAACTCTACCCAAGTGAAGATAAATTGAAGAAAAACAATTGCCTTTTTGGTTGTTAGGCAACAGAATTTCCCCCAACTTCAATTAGATGGTTGATGAGAATGGATAATCCAATTGATAAAGCACTTGATCTAAAAATAATCCCTCTGAGTCTATTTTCTTCACCCCAATTTTAAGAGCTTCACCCTCCTCTATCAATCCATACCATCAAGAAACCTATAGGCATGTCTCTTTGTGCCAACAAGTAAGAAACCAAATAGAAGCTAGTTTAGGGCATGTATGGACATGAAATGCCATGGAATTGATGATGAAGCTTTAAAATGTCTTTTAGATGACTTTCCATGTCTTTTATTATATGGATTTTGTACAGATTCTATATTTCTCTTGCAAAATAGGTGAAAAATCTATGGTCTAGCCTTTTAGAGATAATTCTTCACTTTCCACTACTTTAAATAGAACATTAGAGAATAAATTCATGTATATGATGCAAATTTTCATATTTTTGACCTTTTCAATTAGCAATTTGGCACATGGGAGTCCAATTTGGGTCCTTTTTAGCTATTATAACATATCAAATGACTTTATCATGACTTAAAACTTAGGAATTAGGATATTTTTACCATTTTTAACATGTTTAAAATTATTTTGGCATGATTTTATAACTTTTTATATCATTTTTTATGCTTTTACCCTATTTTTAGACATTTAAGCCAAAATTTGCACTTTTAGGACCATAATTGACCAGTTTGACCAACTATATTGTGAAATTGACCATTTTGAGGAATTTTTTTGATACTAGGGGTATAAATTTTCCCTTTACATACCAAATTATGAAAAATTTTAGTGGCTTGCAAAGTTTGACTAGCTTGTTGGTCGAAGAACTTAGAACTCTAGCAAGGATAGATCAAGACAAATATTGAAACTAAGAAAGGTGTAGACAATACACAATAAGAGAAAATGACACAACATGTGCATAAGTGAACTTAGAGGAAGGGAAAATAACAACAATTAAATGGAAAATAACTACAGAAGCATGTGTGTAAAAGCACTTAGAGGAATGAAACTATGACTATGTATAAAGGAGTGACTCTCCTAATATCAATATTTAAGAAACATCCCATTCACATGAATGAGAATTTATTCTCCACTCAATTTGTATAATTGAAAAAAATTATTCTTCTTGAAATTAATGATAATATAAGGTCCACTCCAAAGGCTATCAAATTTGGAGTGCTTACCTAGATTTGCACGTTCCTCATCCCATTTGAGTACTATGTCTCCTTGCTGAAATATTTTTTATGAATCTCTTTTGTCAAATGTATTATTTACTTGCTAATAGTTTGACCAAATGGTATGCATAACATCACATTTTATCTCCTCTAGTTCTCTTAATTCATTCATTCTAACCTCCATTGCATCATTTTCTAGAATCTCTAACTGATGTGCAAGCTCCAAAGCTAGAATCTCCAATGAGATAGGTAGCCTTGGTTCTCTTCCATAAATTATGAGATAATATGAATGACCATTTTATTTCATATGGGTGATCCTATCATACCATAAAGTATTATTCAAAATTTTATGCAAAGATCTCTAATTATCTTCCATTGTTCTTTTGATCATCCAAATTAGGTCCTTGTTAGTAGACTCAGCTAGTCCTTTACCTTATGGATAGTAAATACATGAATATGTTAAATAAATACCATGTTCAAGAGACAATTCACATACATTTTTACTGATGAATTCCAAATAATTATCTAATATGATAGTAGAAGGTGCTCCAAAATGAGTGACTAGGCTCTCATAAAATTCAAGCACAAAGTTCTGATTTGCCTCTTTGAAAGGCACTTTTTCCACCCACCTGGTGAAATAGTCTATAGCTGTCAAAAACCACTTATTAATATCACTATTTGGAGGATGAATCATTTTAGTGAAGTCTAAACCCCATTGAATGAAAGTCTGCTCAACCTAAACTGGCATTATTGGCATAGAAGATAGTCTCTATTTTTGTACAAACATTACACACTTTGTACATTTCCTAACCTATGAATGTGTATCTATAAATAAATTAGGCAAAAAATAACTAACTCTAATTATTTTTGTAGTTGTATTCTTGGCTACAAAATGACCTCTAGAAGGACCATCATGAAATTGCTCAAAAATCTTGTCAAATTGACTATTTTCAACACACCTTAAAAGCATACCTCCATTGTATTTTTTGAAAATCAATATATAAATAAAAATGTATGGTACTAATGTCAGCCTAAAGTGTCTTATTTTTGATTCATTAAAACCCTTTACACATTTTCTAGTTTAAAGGAATCTAGCAATGTTATGTGTCTAGCTTGTAGGAAGTGTATTTTTAGCTTCATGTTGTGTGTCTTGAATTGTCAAAATTGTTTATTTTTCTTCTTTTACATCTTATCCAAGATTTTCACATAATAATTTGCCTCAAACCATATTTTTAAGTTCGAATTCAATTTCATATTCCATGCATTTAGTGACCCATCCAACTCTCTTTTCACTCAAGTCTTTGTTGAGAATGAAGTCGTTCACACTTAGATGAGCAACAATTAGTATAATCTTGTTATCTGAACCAAATGTCTGAATTTTTTTAGACCTCTTATAATAGTAAGAATTTTTTTAGACCTATTATAATAGTAAGATTTTTTTTTAATACAAATTAATACCTCTCTTCATAACCCTTTTAAGCTTGACTAAAGAAAGCAATAAGTTATTTTAAGCCTTCATCATTATACTGCATAAGCATGGCTGAAATAGTACTAGAAGTAGAAGAAGCATACAACAAGAAGTATTTACTAAAATATGGATTGAGAAAATTAGGAGCTTAGATCATTACTTCCTTGATATCTTCAAAAATTATTTTACCTTCCTTACTCTAAGTGATCTCTTGGTGTTTCTTAATCATTTGAGTAAGTGGCTTTACATGTTCTACAAAACCAAGAATGATTCTTCTAATAAAGTTAATCTCACCCAAGAAGCTCCACAATCCTTTCTTGTGTTTAGGAAATGATAGAGCAAGGATTGCCTCTATTCTTTATGGATCAATGGAAAGACCATATTTGGACACCACATGCCTAATAAGTCTCCCCTCATGCACTAAAAAAATGAATTTTTTTGGATTTAATGAAACTCCAAATTCTCTACATATATCAAAAATAACTCTCAAATGTGTTAGATGAACATTAGGATTATTTGAAAATACTATAATTTCATCAAGATATAATAAAATTATTTCACTCAAAAGACCTTGAAAAGCAACATACATTACTCTTTAGAAGGTATCTCCAACATTAAAGAGTCCAAAAGGCATTTTGGTGTAAGTAAAAGTACCCCATTTGGTGGTGAAAACTATTTTATATTTATCTTTCTCTTTCACCAGTATTTTACTATAACCTAAGTACCCATATAATAAATAAAACCTCTTTGAAATTGAAAATATTTGTAAAATTTCATCCATGGAAGGAAGTGGATAGTGATCTTTCAAGGATAATCTATTCGAATCTCTAAAATATACACAAAGTCTTATCTCTCCATTTTTATTTCTTACTGGAAAAATATTTTCAACCCATGTTGAATGTTTAATAGGAAAAATAATACCTAATTCAATCAGCTTTATAAGCTCTTTTATCATCAGAATCTTAACCTTGGGGTCGATTGGCCTTTGATTTTATGTTACTAGTTTTGCATCTTGTTCCAATTCAATATTATGTTATGCTAATCTAGGGTCAAAACCTTTTAAATCATGGTATTCCCAATAAAAAACATTGATGGATTCTTGACATAATGAAATGAAAGATACTCTCTCAGAATCAGTATTCACTTTACCCAACTTGAGTTGCTTACCTTCAGCTATGCTAATTAGCTCATAATGCTCTTTCTTGGATGAAATGCTCACCTTGTATTTACTTAGCTGATCATCTTCATTGAAAATATATTATTAAGTCACCAAAACTTTAGGCATCTTTTTTTATTTCAATTGCACAATCTGATATCCATATTGGTCCTACAATTTATCATGATTCTTTTGACAAAACTCTACCTCATTCTCTAGAAAATATTCTATTTGTTTATCAAAATAAAACACTTACCAACTTACATCATTATTTTTGACTAAATGCCTACATACAACCTTGATTTGGGTCTAATTTTTATTATCCTTAATCTGATCTATAATATCATATTGTGCTCATATGGCCACAAGTCTATCAACATGTTGATTTGTTCCTCTAGGAATGAAGCGATTATCAAATGCAAGGAAATACTCCATGAGATCCCAAACCCTATTTTTGTATGCCTTCAAAAGAGGATTCTTTTCTTCACTTAAAACTTTCAGTTTCTAGACTATCAATTCACTATCACCATTTACATGTAAGAGCTTAATATCACTCTTTCTATCCCACTGAAGACTATAAATAAGAGTTTCATACTCTACAATATTGGAAGTACAATTGAAATAAAATATAAAATAATAATGATACCTTTTATATTGTGTTGAAACCAACATTACACCATCCCCACTTCCATTCTTTATTCTAGATCCATCAAAGAATAGATTCCAAGCTCCTTCTTGATCCTATACTGAGTTAGTGAGACTAGGCAATAAGTCACCTTCCTCATGCATACAGTAGACTCCAAGTCATGACCATTATTATCAGCAGCCCACTCATCCAAGAGAATATATATAATTCCTTCAAGAGGCTTATAAGGATCTTGATCAATGCTGTTATCATCTTCATCTGAAATACTATAATTCACATTTGACATATTTGGCATATATGGCTCAAGATGAAATCTAAAAATAAGCTTTGATCTAATAGTTATTTTGGTTCCATACCTAGTTCTAAAAACAATATATGACTAATTTGAAGAAAGGTAACCTCTTATTTTAGTAGTGAAATATCTAGATAGGCATAGTGCAAAATATGGAGGTAGATCAACAACAACATCCTCTAAAATGGTGAAATTTAGACAAGAAACAAGTATAATTTTTATATCTTTCAACATACCTATAGTCTTGATAGGAGACCCATATAATTGTAAAACACCTTTCTCCTAGGGTTCATACTACAATCCTATAGTTATGAAATAGATAATCTCGAATGATAAAAAAAGATAAAATGGAGGAGGTTTAGTCACGTTAAGACGTTGAGACTCAACAACTGAATTGGAATTAGTTAGGACAACATTTACTCTTTATTTTCCAAGTGTCTTCTCTAAGATAGTGATCTTTAAAATTTCCTCTTGCAAATACTCCTTTTGTCTCAAGATTAATAGTATGTCCCATATTTAAATTGATATTAAAGTCTTATTTATATGATCCATGATACTAAGTGGAGAAGTGGTTTCCTTTGGATATAATTTAGGATAAAATAGAGATCCCAAATGTTTTTTTAATTGAGGAACATAAGGCCCTTTCATGTTCTTATCTTTTGGATCTTGAGCTTGTTGATTTGAAATTTTTTGAGGCAACTGAGGTGTAGTTATCTTTTGTTGTGGCTGAGAAGAAGAAGGGGTTACCATTTCAGGACCTAAACCTTCTCTAATTTCTCTTTTCTTAGATCTATTATGGGCTAAAACTGAATTATCAAGATTAGGTAAATCTTGAATTTGATTTTTAGCCAAGTGCTCAAAAGAATTCTCACCTTCTTGGAAGTTCACAAATATAGTTTCAATAGGTACCCTATCACTACCTTCTCCTTGTTGATTTCGCACTTATACTTTAGTGAGTGAAGGAATGTATCCATAGGACAGAAAGGATTCCTTATTTTTAGAAGGTGGCTAGTTTTCAAATGAAGGGATAACTAAACTTTATTGCATGAGATATTGATGAGAACTCTCACCAATTGGATCCATTGCCATGTTGTTTGATTGATCCCATTGAATGTTCCATTGTCCTTCTTGAGCATAATTTCTTTGAGTTGGCACAATAGCTCTTAAATTTCTTGGATCCTTGGGATTATATTTCCTTGATTGAGAATTATTCCCTTGACCTTGTTGATTGGATTTATAGGATGACCTATTGGGCTGATAATTTTGATTAATGTTATGATATGGTCTGTATGGTAGAGCTTGTTTCCCTCTCTATTGTAACCAACTTTTTGGTTTGAGCCTTAAGAAGACTCTCTATCTTCCCCAACCTATAAATTTGATCACCTTATATTTGATGAAACTTTGAAGACTTTGGAATTAGACAAATAGTTGGAGCATGAAGATGGATCTATGGAAAAAGAGGTATTGGCGGCCTTGGAGATAAATTGCCTGCTTGTATAAGGAAATTTTTAGCCTTGATTGCTACTTCAAAAACTTCAAGTAAGGTGTTACCTCCAATTAATTGGATCATTACAGCCACATCTAAATTAAGATCCTTTAAATAATATAGGAAAGAATAGTTGGGTGTAGGCTTGGTCACTATAGGAATTCTATCACAAGTCTTCTAAAATTTGTAGTTGAAATCCACCATGAATTCATGGTTGAATCTCTTAATTATTGTAAGCTACTCTAAAAGTGAAAGATGATCATTTTTATATTCCAAATGTTTAAGCATAAGTTCTCCAAATTCATCCTAGTTGTTAATTGATGTATGAGTCAAACCATTGTACCACTGGAGTGCCTTTCCTTTGAAAGAAGTTGCAAATAACCTCATTGATACATTTCTTGTGTCACATGATGCACTGAACAAAGATTAACAATATCTACAATATGTTACTTAGGATTTGTTTGATTTTCTATTATAAAATAAGGAAGATCCTTCATAGAAAAATTTGGAATATCATCTCATTGATTGAGATTTAGAGGATTACCACCATTGAATGCAACAAAAGCATGTCTTCTAGAAAAACCCATATGAGGAATAGGATTTGAAATAATATTTGGCTAAATAATATTGGCTTGAACAAGAGGATTTTTTTTCAATAATAGTGGTAATAGAGGATGTATGATTACGGTTTAACTAAGAAGGTTTCCTTTTCTTTGGCTAGTAAGATAATTTAGATAAATTTATTTATTCCCTTTTATATAGGATCTTGTGACAACTCTTGGTGGCATGAAAAATATATATGTGTGAAAATAAAAATCTAGAAATGAGTAATATACTCAAATACATAGATAAAAATTTAAAACTGTGAATAAGTGGTCCCACTAGGCATGCCTAAAATTGTTATCACTCTAGAGTGCACCCTAATTAAATATGTTTAAAACACACCCTCACTCTAGATGATACAATTGGAACTTCTCAGAGTGTGGGTGACTCTACGATGAGAAGAACCTCTAGAGAGGGTTGGTTCCGTTTAGATTTATCAATTATATTTTAACTACTATGGTTTTTGGGGGTGAAAAGGGAAAATAAATTGAAAATAAATCCTAATTATAGGGGTGATGCACTTGAATTTTTCATATTCTCTAAAGTTACTACAATTAATGCATACTTATAAGTAATAAAGTTCCCTATTTTTGTCCTTTATTATAAATATTTGAGATGAAGGGTTGAAAAACTCTTCAAATGACCTATAAAAGGTGAGATAGAGAGAGATAGGTGAGGAAGGGACCTGTTAAAATAATACAAATATCACTTATATGCTGATGCACAATCAAATACACATTATTCTTCTATCAAAACTCAAATATAAAACAAAATATTCTTTATTGATGTATGTTCTAGATTACAATTTATCTTTATCTATAGGAATTATCTAAAAATTGGCTGGATCAAGCCAATAAATATGTCTCAAAACCTAATTATATCCAATGTGGAGTTACCAAGAAATAAGGATTAGTCTTGGTTGATGAACTCAAGATTTAAATCCCTTTACAAAATTAAAATATTCAATAAAAGCTTTCCCTTTAAAAAAATTGCATGCCTCTCCAAACATGGTATAGGAATATGGTGGGAATAAGTTGACAAGTAAAATCTCCTTTTCATTCAATTCTATGAAAATATTCAAAGGAAAGATCCACTTGATACGTATGGAAATCAATAGTGCATGTGGCAAGCTTTGATAACTAGTCAATTAGAGTTCAAGACTAGTCAACCCTAAATAACATTCCATTGCATGAAAATTAATATTGAGGAATGAAAATTTCATTAATTTTCATGATATATATATATATGGTGTTTAAAATCCCTTATAACTCTTTGAATATTCAATCAATGCCAAACTCCACTTGGCCTTTTGAACAATTAGGCCAACTAGAGTAGTTAAGACAAATAGGTATATTTTACAAACTTAAACACCATGAAACCTACAAAATAAGGCATGAAACCTGAAACAACAAAAAACTACACCTTAAAAATAATTATTCATCGCCAAAATTATTATTTTGATGAATAAAACATTGCCAATTACTCAACAGGCTTAACTAAGCCAATTTTGTTTAAAATTGTAGCACACTAGCCATTTTTCTTGATTTTTTAAGTAATCTTAGGATGATTTTAGAATAATTGAAGATTTTAATATGAATAACAAGTTTAAGCTTTGAGATCCAATTATTATATTCTATTAAATTACCCTATACTTCATTTTACACATTTTTTCCACAAAAACATGATTTATGCCCTCATATGTATATATCCATCCATTATTTATGGAATATTATCAGATTGTAATTTATGTTTCAAAAGGTTTCAATTTTATCCATGGTGATTTGATTTCAAGAAAATCCACTTTTCTCAACACTAGTTTTTTAGTTGTTTAGGAAGGTTTTAAAGCTAAAATTTCAAACTAATGATTCATGAGGTACATACCTCTAAATATAAAAATTATTCCATTTATGTGTATCAATTTTACCCCTCTAATATCCTTTAAATTATTGGGCTTCCATGTAAAATATATGAAAATTTACCATTTGAATGAGATTTGCTTGCAAGGAATTAACTGCATTCTAGGCTACCTATGCTCTTAGTGATTGTTCATAAATCAAATCCCCTTAAATTATCTCAATTGTTTATTAATTATAATTTCATATGGGTATTCAAAAAAATTCTAAGATAATTTGGCCAAACTCTACACATGGTGATCACAATGAGCATCTAAACAGGTGGCTTGAAAGGGTGCCTAGAACTGTAAAAAGTGAAAAAATTCACTATGATCAAAATATATCCTTCCAAGATTAAAAAATACTAAAAATATAATTAATTTAATTTTACCATACTATCAAAACACTCTAAATTCCCTTTTTCCATGAAAAGTCAAAAATGCCCTCTTTGGCCAAAATGCCTATTTGCTTGTAAAACACTATGTGAACATGTTTTACATGAAATTTGGAGTTTATACACTATATAAAGGTATTATTATGATTTAAAAACATCATCCCATGCTTTTAAATCCTTCACCTAGGTTTATACACTTTTAAGGCACTCCAAAATGAAGTATGCTCTAATGGTGACCTCAAATGAACAAGCTAAGGTCTAAGACAAAACAACAAATATGTGCACTTTTCCAATGAAAATTAAATATTTTTAGATTTTTACCAAACTCGTGATGAAACTATGTAAAAAAATTTAGGTCTTAACTCCACCTATAGCTCCTGAAATCTTTAATTTTCTCTAAATTTTGACCTCAGTGCATTAACTATTTGCATTTTTTACTAATTTTTCATGTTTTGGAAATGTTTTCATTATTTTTGGATTCTATAAATATCAAAATCATCTTCATTAATCTCAATAGTATCTTCAATAATTTTTAAATAGCTTCTACCCTTATTTTCAAGTATGTCAAAACCTCCAACAAGGTAAATCTAGGCTTAAATGACTGTGTTACTTTGTTCTAGTTGAAAATTGATCAATATTTAGAGTTAAATACATATTCAATTGGTGTTTTAAAACTATTTATAAAAAATTATTTCTTTTCATACATCTCAACTATGGCAATTTGACTCAAAACCAAGCCTTAGGCCTCATATTGTGCATAGTCTGTACAATAGCCATATTACCTAACTACATAGGTACCTACAAAACTCATCATGATGTATTTATCTTATGCAAAATATTTATCATTAATAACTCATTCATAACTGAGAGACCCATCACTACAATAGTCTTATCCCCTTCATTCTTGAGAATTGATTCACCTATCCTATGGTTGTAGGTGACTGTCATTTATTATTAGAAACCTCTGTATCACTATTTGAAACCTATTTAATCATTATGATGATCTTAAAACATTGTACTATATTAAATACTTATTCATCATGCCATAAAAATTAAAATTTCATACTTGATCATGAACCTTCCTTCCTCTTGGTTGTGTTTGATGAGATATGTAAGGTTAGTCATGAAACTCTCTTTTATGACCCTTCATGATGGACCAACACCTTAATGTTTCTTTGAGGTCACTTTTAATCATGAAATCATACACATAGTGATCAAAACTAGGTACATGACTATGGCCTCCTATTGATACTTTTGAGGTGTCCTCCATGGTATTAACTATAGATGGTTCTTAAGACACCTTCTCTATATTTCCTTTGATGAACTCATAAGTTCCTGAACTATCCATGACCTTAATACTACCTTAAACATTAAAACATCTTGATCACTATATGAGAGATTAGTTATCATGGTCATAGGCCTCATGCCTATTGCAAGTGCACATTATGATGATTGCAGGTTTCATTGAGAGGACTCTAGGTCATTATGCTAATAGTAACATGACTTTGATTCTATTTGAACCTTATTAAGCATTCTCCTCATCATAATGTCAAACCCAAAGCTTGATATATGTTTG
The DNA here is from genome assembly GCA_037957365.1 of Torreya grandis. Lineage (NCBI taxonomy): Eukaryota > Viridiplantae > Streptophyta > Pinopsida > Cupressales > Taxaceae > Torreya > Torreya grandis. The sequence goes on from JARHVA010007074.1 coordinate 517,299, forward strand.
TGAAATATCCTCTCTAGAGAATACTTAGTACCTTAGAGCCAGCAAGAACCTAAGTCTAAGGATAATAAAGACACTTTAGGTGATGATATTGACCTTTTAGGTCTGTGTATGCTAAGATTCATTTTTCCCTCTCTTCATGATCCTATAGACTCATCAATTTATATTCAAGAAACTTATTCATGTAACTAAAACCGTCTATGAACATTGCATCCAATTCTCTCAATTCATATGAAAAGGTGACTATGCCCTTTTTAGTTTTAGGTGATCTTAGACTTCCTTCCAATTCTATTCTTCCATGTCTTAAATCCTCACTTCAAGAAATTATTTTAATACCATCATTATCCTTTCTCATCAACTAATAAATCTTAATCCTTTCCTTACTCTTGAAAGGTAACCTTCTCAAATCACCAGACATAACTATCTTATAGGTTGTCCTTTAATGATTTTGGATGCTCTTTTAGGCCTATAGGTCTCTGATATGAAAGGATAAATGTTCCCTTTGAAATCATTCACCATCCTTCATTTTTTATGTATCTACTTGCTAAATAATTTTTTCATCACACTATACCCTTTAATCATGAAACAAAAAGACCATCTTATGCTTGACTATGTTTACTTCTCCATCCCCTATACGGACAATGAGCAGGGTCCAAAGCTTGGACTTATTATTTGATTATCTCAAGAACCCATACATGTTTGAAAATGGACCCTAAGGTGCTTGAATGATCATTACAAATATTTATTTAGGTCTTCTTCAAATCATGGATGATCTCATATCCCACTACTATCATGAAACCCTATTTGGTCATAGCATTCTATCATGGATTGTGTACCAAAAAAATTGCTTGTTAACCTTTGAGAATAGGCCTAAGTATCTTAGAGTGTTGTAAGTCAAAACAATTTTTTATGACTATGTTACCTTAATACTTTAAAACCCATCATGATCTTAGACCTTGTCTTAAATATATGACTATATTTATCCCAATCACTATAGGTTTCCTTTTAGTGTGGTTATAGGTTAGTTTTGGAGTGGTTGTAGGTATACTTTTCTAGCACTGTAGGCCTCCTTGCTAACCCTATTTTTTAAAACACAAAGCATGAGGTGTCACTTTTTTCCCATGTTAACATGATCAGGTACATCATCCATAATCTTATGAAGTGATCAAAACACTTTCAAGCTCCATTCTTCAACACATTTACATACTTGGATATAGGTGTCCTTTTAAGGCTACTTCTAGGGTTATAGAGTGGCCATAAGTGGCCCTTAGATGGATGAATTAATGAGGAAGTGTTTATGACCACCATTCACAATCTCATCATGCATTGGATATCATGTATTTATATGAAGTGTCTTTTTCCACCATTCAATCCTTCACCCTAACATTGGTTTCTTATTCAATGAATGTTTATAGGAGACTATTATAGGTTACATCTCCTATAGGTGTAATGGTTGTAGATTGATTTCCTCTTCATTGGTGCTTATCAAGGCCTTACATGTTTTGTAACCTACTTCTTGTGAATGACCATCACCTTTTCAACCCAAGACCTCCTTGAAAATAATTAAAAACCCTCAAAATAACAAAAACCTTTTTGATTGGGACATCTTATGGTAACTATAAGTAATATACCAATTGTAGATGATCATTTCCATGAAATGATGTGGCCTTGATGGCTTAAAATATTTTTTTTTAAATACTTTGATGGTGATTTTGATCAACTTTGCTCCCTTAACAAGCTTTATAGAGTGGATAAGGGTATGAGGATGAGTGAAGTGGAAGAATGATGGAGAAAAAATTGTGAAGGGTGCAATGAAAGTGAAAACATAGTGATAATGGCTAAGGTTGAGAGTGGTGTGGGGATGAAAGGCATGGTGGTGTGAAAAAAGCATGAAGGAGTATGTTAGAACCAAGATAATGAATGATATATAAGCACAAACATATGGACATCATACTATCACCATTTTGAAGCCATTAGAGGAGTTTTCAAAGACTGAAATTTAATCATGGTTTTATCTATAAACCTTAAAATTTTCAAAGTTTCCTTAAAAATTTCTAAGAACTTCCCTTTGATATACATGAAATCATGGAAATAGATTCCTTAGCCATGAACTTGAATAATATCTAATGAATATGCATGAAAATCATGCAAATTTGATGAAACCCATTAATAACACAAAATACTTAAAATTTGAAGCTAAAATCTTCTCTTTAGATAGTACAATCCTCCCTTGAAAGCTTAAACTAGTCTTTCTTTGACTACATGAGTTTGAGGCCTCTTTTTGACCTTGAAAATGATGAACACCTTGAAAATTACATAAAAGGGTATATCAAGTCTTAAATATTTTGTAACAATTTAAATTTTCCTACAACTCTACCTTGGTGAAGAGAAATTAAAGAAAAATAACTACCTTTCTAGTTGGTAGGTAGTAACATTTATCCTGACTTCAACTATATGGTTTATGAGCATGGAGAATATAATTGAGAAACAAAATGAACCACCAAGAATCCCTGTGAGTCTAGTTTTTTCACCCTAATTTTGAAAATTGTATCCACCTCCAAAAATCCATACCATCATAAAAACTATAGGCATGTCTCTCTATGCCAACAAGTAAGAAACTAAAAGTAAGATGATTTAGGGCTTGTATGGCAATGAAACACCCTGGAATTGTTGATGAAGCTTTAAAATGTCTTTTAAATGATTTTCCATGCCCTATATTATATGAATTCCATATGGATTTTGTCCTTCTCTTGTAAAATAGGTGGAAAAGCTATGTTTTGGCCTTTTAAAGATAATTATTCACTTCCCACAACTTTAAATATAATATTTAAGAATAAATTCATGTCTTTCATGATTTTTTTATATTTTTGACCTTTTCAATTAGCAATTTGGCACATGTGAGTCCAATTTGGGCCCTTTTTGGCTATTATAACATATCAAATGAATTTATCATGATTTGAAACTTAGGACTTAGGATATTTTAACCCTTTTAAACATGTTTAAAACTCTTTTGACATGATTTAATAAATTTTTATGTCATTTTTAATGCTTTTTACCCTATTTTTTTGACATTTTGGCCAAAATTTACACTTTTAGGACCATAATTGACTAGTTTGACCAACTATATTCAAAAATTGACCATTTTGGGGAAATTTTAGGATAATAAGGGTAGAAATTTGGCTTTGAAAAGACAAATTACTAACACATATTTTACACATAAAAACCTATAGTGTATACATAGTAAAATTTTCAACCTCCAACCTAAGTTTAAAATCAAATTTAAAACACCCAAATGAGTATATATATATGCTTTGAAAAATATATTCGAGCCACATATATATCCATAAAGGATATTTTCCTATTAAATGTATAGATATTTTTGAACTAAGAGAGATTTATGACTAGATTTATAATAGCTTTACTATCTAGGCATTATATCATTTAATCCTTAACCCTACGTTTTCCCTGAGTTGAAAATGGGGTTTAATGGAAGCCAAACCATCCATAGGGATACATACTCCACTCAAAAATCTAGACTTAAAATAGAGAAAACCCATATACCTAATACTCAGTTTGAAAAACTATACATTTATTCGCATAGGAAATGAATACAAAACCTACGTATTTTTGCCAATGAAATCCCTTGAATTCTTTCCTCTTTCTTACACATTTTCACCTTATTGAAATTTTGTAACTTTTTCCTCAAATTTTTGATTCGTGTATCCATCCCTCACCACTCTCCTTCTCTTATTATTAATTTTCATTATCTTTCTTCTCCTCATTAATGACCACTTCAACAGACTGTTTAAATGTATGCAAAATTTGCTCAAAAAACTTACATAGTATATCACCATGTAAACGAAGTATCCTCTATGTTTTCCACCAAAATATTAACTTAACCAATGTAAATTAATGATTATTAACCTTAATCATGTCAAATATTTTATAAAATAATTATATATTCCTTGTAAAATCTACAGGAAACAAATAACCAATGGCCATTTTAATCAACTCATTTCCAAACTTCATTCCATGCATAATACAAACATCTAATTGATGACCAAGTTTCCCCCATACAACACCCTTCATCCAGAATATAGAGTATAGTTTTTATTGCATGACAATACTTTTATATTTTATTATATTATATTTCCACATGGCTATATTATCCTCTAATATATCGTATATCATATGATCATCATCAATAATAAAAAAAACATAATATTAATCATAAAAACATGCTACGACATATATATCAAACAATTAATTAATAATCATTACTTTTTTAAGTGGTGTGTGCAAGGGTTTCTAGATTCATTCTCTATTAACCCCAACATCTCCATTTAACCACCCTCTCTGATGATACTTTCACTCTATCATACTTTTATGGAGGAATCTATTATATATCCACCTCACAAAAATGAAGGTATTTATCCCAAAACATATTATATCTATAAAATAATATTATAAACATGATCACAATGTATAAAATTAATACTAACTCATAGCAAACTAATCATGTAAATTAAATAGCACAAACTATCCCATAATCATCATATGCCATCAAGCTTAATCAAATATTAGTTAATCATCTAAACAACCATAATAATCCATGGATCAAATAGGTTACTCAGCTAGAGATAAATTAGGATGTGACATCCTTCCACCTTAAAGTTGGTCATTAATCCAATGACATTTATTCAAACACAAGTTATGAATTAAATAAAATTATTGAATAAAAAATAATATAGTATGCAAAAATAAATCAAGAAAAAAATGTGGAAATATTGTATAAAACTCATCATAGTCCTCCCAAGTGGCACTATCTTAGAATATTGATCATACAATAGCTTACACTATGATAGTTATGTATTATAAAATTAATGTTTGTGAGTGTCAAATAATCCAATTGGTTTTATAATTACCACCATAATATCCAAAACCTACAAAACATTCAAATCCAACACATGTGAAGGATCAACCATATACTTTTTAAGATAAGACACATGAAATACATTATGAAAAAGACGTAGAGATGGTGGTAATGTAATCCTGTACACTATAGGGTTGACCACTTATAAAACCTTTAAGGGTCCCACATATATCAATGGAATGTTCAATAACTTTTCAAATTTAATAAAGTTTTTTTTAGGCTTAACTCATGGAATCATTTTATCCCTTATAAATAATTGCCTATCAGTTCTCTTTAGATCAGCATTATTTTTCTATCTATCATTGGCCTCAGACAACCTCTACCTAATCATTCTAACTTGTTTTTCCATTTCTAAAAGCATCTCAAATCTAAAGACTACTACATCTTCCAACCTATCCTAATGGATTGGTGTTATACACCTTCCATAAAATGATTCAAATGAATCCATCTTAAAGCCGATTGGTATGAGTTATTGGAAGCAAACTCAATTCATGAAAGGTACTATTCCCACTTATATTGTAGATACATGTATTATATATGAATGAGATATTCTAAAATCTAATTAACCTATTTTGTTTATCCATTAGTCTATGGGTGATATACAGTGCTAAAATTTTATTGTATACCCAAAACTAAATTTAGAGTCAACTAAAATGAATAAGTCATCTTTGGATAATGATCTAAAATAATATTATCTAGAAAACTATGAAATTGATACCCTTTACTAATCTCTTTTTAAGACTAAGTGCATTATCAGTCAAGTTACCTAATATAAAGTGAACAACCTTGGTTAGTTTGTTAACTATTACCAAAATCATGTCATATATATTCCAATAAAATGGTAAATCTTGGAAAAAGTCCATATTGATCACCTACCACTTCCTTTTTGGTATGTCATGTGGATACAACAATCTAACTAGATGCACATGTTTAACTTTCACATGTTGATATTATAGATAATGGGACATAAAATTTGATTCATCTATCTCGATTCCTTTCTAGAAATAAATTGGTCTAAACATAGTCATGAGCTTGGTTACTCCTAGATGTCTTGAATATGGGGCATTTTATAGTTCCTTTAGCAATGTGATCCTCAAAGTCTCTCTATCTAGTACATACATCCTATCATTGTACCATAAAAGACCATCATTACCTATTTAAAATCCTTTATACTTAATATTCTAAGCATTATCATATAATTATTTCCTAACCTAATTTTAGAATTCATCTTCTAACAAGAATTTTATCACTTCATCCCTAAAACTACTCTTAATAGTAGCCACAACTGTTGTATACCTCCTTCAACATAGGGAATTATCTACTCTATTTTACTTATCTTTGATATAGTTGATATCAGAATCATAGTATGTTAAGAACTATAATCATCATATTTGATGATCATTTATATTTGTTTGGGTGAAGATGTACTTGAATCCAAAGTTATTAATCTTGAGTACAAATGGTTTTTCTAATAATTAATGCCTCTAAATTTCCAAAGCATGCACAATTATTACAAGTTTTAGTTCATGAGGGGAATAATTCAGCTCATAAGACTTCAATTTTCTATATTCACAATCTACCATTACACCATCTTTCATAATAACTCCTCCAAGTCCATATCTAGATGCATCGATGGTCATTAAGAATTGACCATTAAGATTGGGAACTCTTCGTACTAATGCTAAAGTAAGCCTCCTTTTTAGTTCTTGAAATACTACCTCACACTTATATAAGTAGATTAAACTTTTATTCTTTCATTGAAGAGAAATAAATATATTAGCTATTTTAAAAAAAATTAGAATGAATTTATAGTAATATCCCACTAACACCATGAAACTTCTTACCTTGTGGACATTCCCTAGTGTTTATCACTCCATAATAGCTCTTATATTTGTTTGATATATTGAAATACCATCTATAGAGATAATATGTCTTGGATAATGCACTTTATTTTTGAAAAATACACACTTAGACATCTTACCATACAATCTATGCTTCTGTAAATGTTGCAAAACCAATTTTAGATGCTTTAAATGTTCTTCCTCATCCTTTGAATAAATGAGTATGTCATCAAGAAAGATCAACACAAAGTAATATAGGTAATCTATAAACACACTATTCATAATATTTTTGAATGATTCTATTGAATTTATCAATCCAGATGGTAACACTATAAATTCATTATGCCCATATTGACTCCTGAGTGCCTTCTTCAAACTATTTTCTTCACAAATCTTCAATTGGTGATTCCTTACTCTAATATCAATCTTAGAAAATATTGTTTCCACTTGCATTTTATTAAAGAGATCACTAATTCATGGCAATGGATATATATTATTAATCATTTCTTTATTCAACATCCTATAATCTATGCATATGCAAAGGGTGTCATTCTTCTTCTTGAAAAAGATAACTAGAGAACCCAATGGTGACACACTTGGTTGAATTAGACCTTTCAATGGTAATTCTTAAATTTGTGCCTTTAACTCAAATAATTTAGTTGTCATTATATATGACACATTAAACTGTAGACACCGAAATTGTGTCTAACCCTTGTCGTCCTCCCCTTAACCCCCATTTTATTCTCCCATGCCTATTTAACCCCTGTCAACCATTTTCCTATGAGCCTTGCCCTTGGCAGCATGTAAAAATGAGTAGAAAGCTAAAATTAGCATCTATCCCCATTCTGTATCTGCCGATGTTGGTCACTACTCGGCTAACGTCGCCAACGTCGGTCATCCCTTGGCCGACGTCGGCGGTCCTGCTGGCATCGATTATCCTTAACACTGCGTTCTCGACCCGAACGTAGGATCCGTTATCCGTTATCCGTTATCCATTATTCATTATTCAGTTGCCAATTAGTTTCTCGATTGGTTATCAGACCTTCTTTCAAAACATTCTTTCATTTGAACTTCAGAAGGATCAGACAACTTTTGCATCCAATCAATTTGCAATCAAATCTCTCATATTCTCTCTCTCCGATATAGGTATTTTGCTTCAGTCATCTCACTGGAGGTCTGCTACATCAAACTTCTGCAACACATCAACAACATCAATTATGTCTCCTACTCTATCTTCAACATGTAATAGGTAAGTGTTTGTTTTGTGCTTTCATTTTGTTCTCTGGTTATTGTTTTTAATTGATATTACCACCCTGACTTAGATTCAGATTACAAACCCGACTTGACTTCCTCCCATATCACCTCTATCCACCCTTTCCAAAATATATAGTCTATAACTCTGCTCAGATTTCTACACCAAACCCCTAAATAAATCCCTCTGACTCCTAAACCAGCTCCGTAACCCACAGATGAAAACTTCAGACCATTATGCAATCCTAAAACCCTGTCTAGACCTGACTAGACCCCGTCCAAAAATTGCTGCCCCGACCGACGCCGATCATTACCCCTACCGACGCTGGCACTTCAACTGATGTCGGTACCCTTCCTTGATCGACGCTGGCATAGAGACCGACACCGACAACTGTGTAGAGCAATTTGCTGCATATCAAGTACGCATTTTGCTTTTTGTCTTTTATTTCTTTCATTCTGTTTTTCACTATTTCTGTTTCTGTCAAATATTTTGTTTTTAATCAGTGGGTTGATATCCCTCAAGGAAGTCTTCATACTTCAGGGATCAAGCTTTTGCTTGACAGCCCACCATCTCCTCATCTAACATTTTTCATGTTTTAGTCTCTTTTTCTTTGCAGGTGTCATTCCTCCACAGCCAAACAGGAGTACCTTCCAACATCTGATTTCGATGTGCATGACTACATCCAGGTAACATCTAACCTTGACCATTCTTCTTAGTTTCTTAATTCCTTCTTTGAATGTAGAAAGAGAAATAGCATAGAAACATTCTGACATGCCCGGTGGGACCCTAGGGCCTTTCTTGGGTTCTTTCTTTCTTTCTTTTCATATAGGTGCATTAGGTTTCTCCCTTTTCACCTCTTTCATCTCTTCTAAATGACACCATCAACAGGACTAAAAAGAACTTTTCTTTCTTTTCTTGCACTTCTAGACTAGTCAAAAATCATATTCTTCAACCCTTTCTCAGCTTGTTTTCATTCCAAATTCACATTTTGGCTTTGGCTTAAAACACGTTGCATTGCATTTCTGTTTGCTTGCATTTCTTAGTCCACACCTAGTAATTAATAATCACATATTGAATTAATCTAGTCCACTTTATGTTACACGACCAAACCACTTGCATAAAACAAACATCTTAACTTATCTGAGATAAGGCCTTACTGGGATTTCATCACCCAGTGGATACCTTACCCGTCGTGATGATCTTACTTGGATTTCATCACTAAGGGGAAAGCCCACTCTGTTCTCTGGCAGAGTCTAATCTCTAGGGGAAGTGTATTTTGGCTAAGGGAGACCAGCTTATCACTAGACTCGTGAAGTGAGGGGAGCTTGATCCTTAGCACCAGGCCAAGTATAGAACCTAACATAGAGTTTTGAGCACCATAACTAACCCAAAACCATCCATAGACTACTTCTTCTAGGACCCGACTCAAAAGCCAATCTTCCTCTACACATATTTTAAGGCATAAGCCACTATAATCCTAATCATTTACTCCTAGGGATTTTTTTAGGATCTACTTGTGTTCTTCATCTTTTCTATTCTTATCTACTTGTTTGAGCTTGTGAGGATGTTCTTTCTTGCCTTAAATGGTTCTGACTTGTAGCCAAGCCAAGGCTCTAGTCGATCACACGAGGCATCACCCGCTTCCGTCTACCTCGTCCCTAACCAGTCCTATAATGGAGTTCCACTCAGAGACTAAAAGAACTCCTACTAGACCATCCCCAACCCAGACTCCTATTGTCCTAGAAGGGGACCAAGATTTTTCACGATTCTTGGACCTCAACGTCAAAGCCTTGCAGCACTATCTCGCGAATAGCCAAACGTGAGACTCCTTGGGCAATCCAATTTACAGAATGCCGACCTCTCTTTTTGAGACTACGGCCATATCAACAACGTCCATAGTTCAACCTTTAGACACCCAAGCTATTGCCTCAACCAATGACCAGCCTTTTACCAACCATCCAAGTGTGGCCTCTCCTTCCATCTTTGGGCCCACTTCCACCGGGGTTTCAGCCCCCTATTAACCTCAGCCCACTCAACCACTCTCTACCCCCTTTCAGAATCTAGTCATCTCTATTCCACCTACCCTTGCTCATATCAACACTAGGGTGGCTACCTATCCATTGGCCCATGTTACCACTAACCAACTTCTTGTGGCAACATCGAGCCTAGCCATGCCTTCTACCCAACCATCCTTAGTCTCCTCTTCTATCCCTACAACTAGTCATTCGTACGTTGCGCCCTTACTGGTACAATCAACTACATTGTATGCCTCTTCTAGACTCTTTTGAGCACCTTACAATCTAGGGGGTGCTCCACCCGCCAATCCGTCAGTAGATATCATCAAAATGCTGATGGACAAGATGTCTAGCCTAGAGACCTCCGTTTTTGGCTCACACAATACTCTCTCATATGAACAAATTTGCAATGAGCCCATTCATCCTTTTGTCTCGATCAGGCCATATCCCAGCCAGTGGGAACTTCCTAAGTTTTCTTGTTTTCAAAGCAAGGAAGACCCATAATATCACTTACAGGCATTCAGACATGCCTGTTACCTTATCGCCCATGATGATGCATTACTTTTACGCATATTTCCTATGTCTCTCTTAGGTGCTGTGCTTGACTGGTATAGCTCCCTTGCTAGCCATTCCCTCTTCACGTTCACTCAGCTGGCCCAGCTCTTCCTTGATCATTTCTCTATCAACATCACCAAGAAGGTCTCAATCACAGACCTCTATTCTATCTGCCAATTCAAGGATGAATCCATTGCTAATTTCTTCGCTCAATGGAGGGGCCTCATCAATCAACTCTCCTTTTCCTTACCCCAACCCAAACTTATTGAAATTTTCTCCCAAGCCTGCGCCAAACATATTTCTTCCACCTTAAGGGTTCAGACCTTCCGCACTTTTGATGAAGCCTTCACGATGGCCCGCAAACTTGAGTTACGTGCCATCGAAGAGAATAAATTCAAGTTACAGAGCAAGAATCCCAACTCCAAGACCAATGACCTCTCTTCTAAGCCTTCCTCATCCAATCCTAAATCTAAAGCTTCAATAAACACTATGGTCATTAGATCTTCCTCCTCTTCCCCTTCAACTAACCAGCCTGAACCATCCACGTCCCAAAGCATCACCTGCCAATTCCAGCAGAGATACGTACAATGATAGTATACTCCACTCAGAGAATCATACGTGTCTATGCTAGAAAAAATTGTCAAACAGGGGGTCCTCAATCTCCCCCAAATCTGACCACCTCCACAATTTGATCCCTCACGTGCCATCCCTACATGGTATAGGGAAAATGACTTCTGCAAGTACCACCGTGTTAAAGGCCATGACACAGGCAACTATAAAACCCTTAAAAACATAATCCAAGACATGCTTAAAAAGGGTGACCTCATCCTAGACAATCCCAATGCACCACCTAATCAGGGTATCGACATCTTCAAGCAACCATTTTCCAATCATCCACTGACCCAAAACAATGTCCAGACCTTGATTGACAACACTCATGAACACAACATTTGAACAGTCAATATGGTCTCGCCCTTCATTTCCGACCAACCTCAAGAGGTGAGTCCATCCATTAGTCCATCACATGTGGACGAACCTTTCTCTGGTTAGTTCTCCATTAACATCTCTCATCTTGTAGGATGCCTCGACCTTACCAGCACCGCCGATTTCACCATCCTCCTTCTTGCTACCCATGGAGGACCCAACCCTTCCTACTCCTCGATCGCAAGTGGAGGGCACAATCATCCCTGCCCTTTACTGTCATGTCCCCTTTTTAGTTGACATGTGTAGAGTAGATGATTAGCCTATTATGTGACCCTCGTAGGCTCATGAGATGGATAGAGGGTCTTGATAGAGCTAGGCTTGGTTTTCGTTTGGGCTCTTTCGGACATGAATTAAAGGGGATATTAATATTTGATTGATTTAATCAAATATTAATTATTTGGTCCAATTTTAATTCATTATTAATTATTAATTAATTATTAATTATATTTTATTGGGTCTAATTTTAGGATCCTCATTCTAAATTAAGAATTGGTCTAATTTTAAAGACCCTAGTTCTAAATTAAGGAAGCCCCAGTCTAATTTAAGGGAATCTAATTTTAGCAAACACACCTTTGGAGGTGTATAAGAATCTCTCATGGGAGAGAGTTTGTATTCATGACTATTATTGATATTGATTCTTGTTAAGAAATTCTTCTGTGAAGACTGAGCCAAGGGTTCCAGGATTCCAATTGCATTGAAGAACGTCAACTCTTCATTATGTGCGATTCAGAGGTTATGAAAGATCAGCCGATCTATTGCCAAATTGAGAGATAACTTCACCCAGAAGTTATCATAGTATTACAGGGATTTGAGAGATAACTTCACTCAGAAGCTATCACAAGGGTTTACAGGTATATTCATTAATTTTGGGTTTTAATTCAAGAATTATCCAGATATAGATCTTTTGTGTTAGCCCATAATTCTACAGATCAGGATCAAGCATACAGGTTGGGTGATATTAGCGGCCGTACGACTTCCATACAGATTCGTGAAAATCCGTACGCACCTACAGAAAGTTTAGGCACCGACATCGGCGAACAAAGATCTACAGGGACCGACATTGATCGACATACCACCGATGTCGGCAAGTTAGCGAATACAGGTCGACCGACGACGGCAGTGTAACCGACGTCGATGACTGTGTTTTTTACACAGCTGGCCGAGATGAACCAGAATCAGATTTCTTTCCCAGTTTGTAGAATATTTAGGCTATTCAGGCCGTACTTTTCAATATTCTTTGTATACTTGATAGAGGATCTCTATTGTAAGCTTATGAGCAAATAAATAAGAATTTATACGGTGATTTATTTATCTAATTGAAGATATTTTGCAAAAATTCAGATAAGCAATTCAGAGCTTTATTTTGATATTCAAGGGGATATCACAGTGGTATCAGAGCTAAATCCTGCCATCCTGAGGGTTTGACAGATCTTATGCAGCCACAAGGGTTGGGACCACACAGGTATTTCATGCGCAGTAAAGCTTTACTTGAAGGTACTCAAGTTCTAGAACAACCACCGGAAGACATGGGTGACGATATTGGTAGGGCCCGTATTCCTCACCATCTGAGAGATCAAGAGATCCAGAGGCTTTTCTTGCTCTTAGAGATCTATGAGAAGGACAAAGGTAGAATAACCAGGTATTATAGCAGTTGGTAGCAGCACTGTCAAGATTGGGTTCTCTGAGGAGACATTCCCCACACCATGAAGATGTCAGGAGTGATGCAGGATCATAGAGAGGCCATGGGACTATTTCTCGTATAGCAAATAGGCCTACTAGGCCTATCTTTGTGAGACAGGAAGCAGAGGAGGTGATAGCAGGTGAAGAGCATGAGGAGGAATTTATAGACACATTTAGGGCAGCAACTGACGAGTGGGAGTCATTACCACCTGTGGTCAGGGAGATGATTACTTTTGATCGATTCCTCACACGAAGGAAAAAACATTATCAAGGTCGACAGAATGGGAGACCAAGGCCCCAGAATAATGATTTGAAGCAGGCTACGAGCAGGCTCACACTAGCGACGTTTGACGGTAGTGGTAAGGTGACAACACAGGCCTGGGTTAGTAAGCTGGATACATTTCTCACATTGCGACCGATGGGTGAGGAAGATGCTATCAGATATGCGACACTACATCTTGAGGGAGTAGCTCACGATTGGTGGCACCACGGGATGGTGACACTCCATCATGATCAGATCACATCTTACCAGGTGTTTGTGGATAGGTTAGTGGAGCATTTTGACAGGAAGGATCCAGAGTCCTATTTCTGAGAGTTGGCATAGTTGCGCCAAAGCGGCAGTCTAGAGTCTTACATTGGTGACTTCCAGAAGTTATCAGTTATGGTTCCTGACATTTTAGAGAGGCGACTAGTAGTACTCTTCATGGAGGGCTTGACAGAACCATTGAGAGGTTGGATCAAAGGCTTTGATCCTCCTTCCTTACAGGAAGCTATGAAGAAGGTGCGCAGTATGGAGATGGCGGCCCCATCAAGTAGATCTAACTCCAGAGGTACTTCTTCATCGAGAGACCATAAGCACTCCAACGGGGATACAGAGAGACCGGATTTTAACATAGATAAATCCAGGGTTAAAAATGATTCAAAAGCCAATCTAGCAGCACCACTTTTGGATCGTGAGGCACTTAATGATCTACGAAGGAAGAAGCTTTGCTTCTATTGCAAAGGTCCATATGATATCCATCACGATTGCCCTCTGAGGCCTAAGGGCAAAGCAAATCGTGTGATGTGGGCATATTATGAGGATGCGGAATCAGAAGATTCTGAATAGCAGGATAGTTCTGAGGAGGCAGAGGCTTCAGAGCCTAAGGCAGAGGCAGATTTAGAGCTTCATATACAAGAGGCACGCCTATCCATCATTCAGTCAGATGAGTAATTTAGACTCCATGGATTTTTGGTAGGGCAGAAGGTTACCACCCTTCTTGATACAGGAGCCACACATAATTTCATAGATGCTAGATTTGTGGAGAAGCGTGGACTCACTACCGAAGATTTTGAGGGAATTAGAGTTAAGGTAGCCGATGGTCACACTCTTAGGTGTGAGCGCATGATTAGAGACCTCCCATTGCGCTTGAACAACTATGAGTTCAAGGCTAATTATTTTGTAGTGAACATGGGGGACATAGAATTAGTCTTGGGTATGAAGTGGCTTCATTCATTTGAGGAAGTTACTCTTCATCTCAAAGATATGGAGGTTCATTTTCAGGTCGATGGGAAAACACATATTCTTAAGGCAATACGGGGCAGCAGCTTCAAACATATGTTTTTTCATCAGATGGAGATGCCTATACTACATGACATGATAGAGTGCGATGATGAGTGCACATTGGCACCAACACAGGAGAGATATGAGGATGAGCTTTGTCTTGAGGTGAGTCCAGTTCAAGAGTTAACACATGTGGTAGAGTCTTAGCTTTCTTTTACAGGTGGGTCACATGTTGATGACGATATACGTACAGGAGACAGAGGTGATGTGATGCCATTGGATGAGAGTGGTGATGGACAGGGCCTGGAGTTTGTGTTGGTTGACAATGCTGTAGATCGAGACTTCATTTGGGATCTAGGTATTCAGCGATTGCTTGAGGGCAAGCAATTTCAGGAGGGGCGGATTGTCATGTACCCTTTTTAGTTGACATGTGTAGAGTAGATGATTAGCCTATTATGTGACCCTCGTAGGCTGATGAGATGGATAGAGGGTCTTGATGGAGCTAGGCTTGGTTTTCGTTTGGGCTCTTTCAGACATGAATTAAAGGAGATATTAATATTTGATTGATTTAATCAAATATTAATTATTTGGTCCAATTTTAATTAATTATTAATTATTAATTAATTATTAATTATTAATTATTAAATATTAATTATATTTTATTGGGTCTAATTTTAGGATCCTCATTCTAAATTAAGAATTGGTCTAATTTTAAAAACCCTAGTTCTAAATTAAGGAAGCCCCAGTCTAATTTAAGGGAATCTAATTTTAGCAAACACACCTTTGGAGGTGTATAAGAATCTCTCATGGGAGAGAGTTTGTATTCATGACTATTATTGATATTGATTCTTGTTAAGAAATTTTTCTGTGAAGACTGAGCCAAGGGTTCCAGGATTCCAATTGCATTGAAGAACGTCAACTCTTCATTGTGTGCGATTCAGAGGTTGTGAAAGATCAGCCGATCTATTGCCAAATTGAGAGATAACTTCACCCAGAAGTTATCATAATATTACAGGGATTTGAGAGATAACTTCACTCAGAAGCTATCACAAGGGTTTACAGGTATTTTCATTAATTTTGGGTTTTAATTCAAGAATTATCCAGATATAGATCTTTTGTGTTAGCCCATAATTCTACAGATCAGGATCAAGCATACAGGTTGGGTGATATTAGCGGCCGTATGACTTCCGTATAGATTTGTGAAAATTCATACGTACCTACAGAAAGTTCAGGCACCAACATCGGCGAACAGAGATCTACAGGGACTGACATCGGTCGACATACCACCGACGTCGGCAAGTTAGTGAATACAGGTCGACCTACGACGACAGTATAACCGATGTCGGTGACTGTGTTTTTTACACAGCTGGCCGAGACGAACCAGAATCAGATTTCTTTCCTAGTTTGCAGAATATTCAGACTATTTAGGCCGTACTTTTCAATATTATTTGTATACTTGATAGAGGATCTCTATTGTAAGCTTATGAGCAAATAAATAAGAATTTATACGGTGATTTATTTATCTAATTGAAGATATTTTGCAGAAATTTAGATAAGCAATTCAGAGCTTTGTTTTGATATTCAAGGGGATATCATAGTGGTATCAGAGCTTTTGTGTAGATAAAAGAGCCCCTAAGTAAGGGACATCACATTTACCCACTTGAGGAGCCTCATTCTCTGGTTTCTTCTCCACCCAGGGAAGAACCTGCCTCTCCTTCATCTCCAACCAAGGACGGACCTGTCACGACTTCATCATGCCTTGGGGCTGAGACTACCACACCTTCGGTCCCACAAACATCAACATCTTCTCAATAACCCAAATCTCATCCAACACCTTCTCAGCCATTTTCCTGATTAGTGGAGAAACTCAAACTTCTCCCTTCAAGGAAAGTGGAGCATCAGGTATTGTGGGAGCATCTCACAGTGCTTCAACATGCCCATGCCCTCTCATCTCATGCTGCTAATCCTCCCATGGTAGAATCTCCCAAGACTCTTAACAAAAACTAGACTTCCACTTCTAGACCGTCTACACCTCAATCAACTACATCAAAATCAAAACCCGCATCTACCCCATCTAAACCTATCAAGTCACTTGGTATTCACCCTGTCTCCAACCTCACTCATCCACAAGTAAAGGTGGACTTAGATCATACCTTGACCAATAATAGTCTTCCAATCAAATCAAAGAAGACTGCCAAACCACAGAGGTGAACTCCTCCTCCCCCATCACCATTGCCCTCCATTTTGGGCCCTCATCCTTTGACCTTGACCAAAGCCTTCCCCACTCATACCTCTAATCAAAACCAGTTGCCTCCTCTACTTTCTTTGCCTACCGCTAGCCTACCCCCTCCCAAAAGGGTGATACCTCTCATGAAGAATGTACCATCTCTGCCTGTCACTACACCATCAATCCAAAAGGTGGTATGAAAGCCTCCTCCAACTCTACCCAAGTAAAAGTCACCAGCATCGCACACATCGATGAGCACGGACCCTTTAGTGGGCTCATACTCTTTGATCTTGCACTAAATTTTGTAGACTTCTAGCATAACTCTTCTACCCATCAGGCCTTTCCAACCCCTCGGGTCTAAGCCCTCCTAGTTCGATGACACGAAGATTTGCTTATACCATCATATGCCAGGACACGATACCAAGACTTGTTGTGCCCTCAAGGCTGTCATTCATCGTTATCTAGAGAAAGACACACTTCTCTTTGAGGACACTCTCAACCGACCCCTAACTCCTTCTCATAACCCTCCAACCTCTTCAAACCCATCAACATCTCATCAACAGGTTACAACCCCTTTATCTCCTTCACCTCCTACCTTTGAAATCAATGCCATTCACATAACCACTAGGTCACAAAAGGACAAGGCAAAAGAAAAAGTTGCCATTCCTTGGACCTACCCTTTCATCAATCCACCTCAACTACCCAAGCCTAAGATTTCTATCCTTGGCGTGCCTCAACCCTCTTCTTCTTCCTCTTCAGGACAAATTCATGGCTCCATGTTGAAACAGCTCCACTAGACACCTATGAAGATGTCTCTCTATGACCTCATCCAAACCTCACCCCAACATTGTCAGGCCCTCATAAGAGCCTTGCAGGCAATGGAGGTCCAACCTAAGGACCCCTAACCACTTGCTACCCTTGTCCACTCTTTAGCCCCTGTTGCCTCCATCACATTCAGTGATTTTGAGATTCCCACATCCAACATGGAAGATCAAGACGCCGCCCTCTTCATCACTGCCTATGTTGATCGAACATGCATTAAACATGTTATGATCAATGGAGGTGCTAGCATCAACATTATCTCCACCCATGCCTTTGATCAGTTGGCTCTTCCCAAGAATTGCATCTCCAAGACTGACGCAATCTTGTGCTCCTTTAATGACACCACTACCATAACCATTGGCACAGTCATCCTTCACATCCATGTTGGTCCACGCACAGTCTCAGAGCTCTTCTATATCATTAAAGGAGAGTTTCAATACAACATGTTGTTGGGCTGACCCTGGATCCGTGCCATGGCCTGTGTCCCCTCCACCCTGCACCATTGTGTGAAATTTGAACATGACAGACAAGTCCACACCATTCTTATTGACCCTTCACCCTTTAAAACTTGTAACACCACCTACCATCCAAATGACATCCTCATTCCTATCAAGCCATCAATCTTGGCATTGCCTCCATCTACAGAAGCTTTGACCAGTTTGCAACAGGCGGTCACCCTCACACCTCCCCTTCAAGCGACAACTACATACCCCATGGAAGACATCTTCCAAAGACTTTCATTGGGGGAGTATCACTTGCTGACCTTAGACATGTTCTAAACTCTGCAAGAGTATGGATGCCTTCATCACAACCCTAGTTACGACCATCAGATTGGGATGATCGTGCCTTATGGTCCTCCTCACCTTCAAACCAATCTTGTCTATGGGGGGCTCAATCAAGCTCCTACTGATGGCAACCCTCTCTCTTCACCCAAACCATTCACATCAAACTTCTCATTTCTTGGCAACCCACCTTTGCTCACACTTACCTTTCTAGGTGTGCCTGGAAGGGATTTGGTTTCAGATGCTATGAGTAGGGCTCCCATCAGCCCATCAAGCCGCTCAATGATGACAATGCCAAGAAATGGTATGGCCTGGGATATCATGACCCCACTCAGGCCTCTGTAGACCTTTACCCTGAGCCAACCATTGACCAATCTCCAGGCTCACCCATTCCTCCTCCTTCACCTACGGAGTCGGTGGTTTCCATCCCTCCAAACTTTTTCAATGCCTAAATGCCATTCACTTGGGAACCCCTGACCTATCAACCAGGTGGGGTACCCAGGTCTCTCCCCCTCATCTTCTCTCCATCTCATCCACACTAGGTGTTAGACATTCTTCCTACCACCAAATGGCTGGGGGCAGTTCAACTTTATGCTACCTATCATGACCTCAACCAAACATCAATCACACATCAACCATGACCTCAATCAATCATCAAAACAGACCTCGACCAAGCAACCAAACCTTAACCAATCATTAACCTTAACCTCTTAATCATGACCAAACACCAATCTCAACCCAACCCTTGACTAGTCTCGACAAATTAGCGACCACATCAACCAACTTCTTAATCATCATCAGCATGTGACCAATATGGAGTGAAGTAAACGAGGCAAGTTTACCCCTAATTGGCTCAGACCTTTCATTATCATGCACAAGTATGGATCAAGGACCTATTGTCTATCCTCTCTTGATGGATGACAAGAACCTGAGCCTCTTAATGCGTTGCATCTGTGACTATTCTACTACTAGTCGAGTACTCATTCACTTGAAATTTAACTTGAGCTCATCCCTTGAGCAATCCCCATCCTCTTAGTTTCCTAATTCCTTTCATCCCTATTCCTCTTAACAATTCCTCTATAACCCTTTTATATAGTATGGATGCTTTGTCCTAATAAACGGGAGCCCTTAACCTTCTATAATCTTGTCCATGACTCACATTTCTATCAAAACAAATCAAGATGTCAAAATATCCATGGTCACCATATCAATATCAAATTAAAAAAGTAGACTGCTCCCTCGAAGGATAGCTATACTATCATTGTTGTAGCTAATATACTGCTCCCTCAAAGGATAGTTATTCAAAAGCCCTTATATTAAGCAAAATTCTAGACCACTCCCTTGAAGGATGGCTATGACTAATCTGGAAATAAACAACACTATCTTAGAAGCTTCCCGCATCGATCAGCTTCACAACTGACAACCAAGCACAATGACATCTCTATACAGGCTTCCTGCATTGATCAGTCTGTGCCAAAAAAAAAAAAAAAATTGAGTCATGGACTTGACATATAGTTGTCTCAAGGTCTCCCATAAAAAAGGGCAAGGTTATCTCTACTCTTAAAATGGGTTACCCTATTTCCTCCTCCTATCACTTGCTCAAGGGACTTTGATCTCACTTTAATGTCAAAGTGATTCGATTACCATTCTAACACAACATCTGGTCAATGACGTAATGCATGAACGGGGCTCTTAGTTCTAATAACCCCTATCTATGCTGTCATTTTGGTCCTTGTCAATGAAAGAGCAATATGCTTTTCACTTCTTCTGCACTTTGGTCACATTCAACTTCATCACTTGTCAATCAACTCAACTCAACTCTCTTTTTAGGGCACTCCCATAGCCTATTCACACTAGTTTCTCTGGACACCAATACACATGGAAACTATCGACCCGACACAATTTATGTTAAGCATAAACCAATACTTGCTGAAGCATAAATAGACCTCAATTCATCTTTAGCATACATCCATCACAAATATGGAAAATTACTAGGGATGAAAGACCCCTCAACCAATGTTGCAGAATACACCATTTGGAAAAGGCTGTAACATCTTTTTCTCCTCATCATTTCAACACATGACCAAACCAATCATCGACCAATCTTCTCAACTAGTTTGAACTACATTGGTCTGAGGCCCTATGACCTGGGTTATGTAAGTAGCACTCAAATGATACGACATCATTTGGGGTTAGCTTGACCACCCTGGTTTGTTCATCTCTCTGATGGAGAAACCTTCTTTCCTCCTTTTGACCATGACCTTGCCCTCGACCAAGACCAATTCCATCCCTTTGACCCTTCCTCCCTTCTAGGGAGAACTACATTGGCCTGAGGCCCTTCACACAAGGGCTATGTAGGCATCACTTAGATCACATAACGTCTTCTGAGGTTAGCTCTACCACATCCTTTCGTCCATTCATCCACCTCGACCAATGACCATTGGAGATCATGCTTATCTCCTCCGACTTCGACCACTTCCAAGACAATGTTGCCTTGGTTGTTTTTGCCTATATGCTACCTCCTGACTGGTTAGCTAAATTATGCGTAGACTATATTTTGGACCCTCACAATTATAGGATCACAAGCTGGTTGATCTGCACTACTTGTGACTTTTTCATGTTTCTAAGAGCACTTCCTGAGCCCAGGATACCTAGAAAATGATGACCCATTAGAGCTATAGCTTCGATTGAATAACCCGATCAGCTATGACCACATGCTGGGGCCCAATTATTTCAATTTTGGCACTCCTTGACCCTTGACTTGCGATAATTTGACTTGACCATCTCGTGAAGTGGTATGCGCATAATTACAACTATTGTAGTGTTCACTCACACCTCCATCCTTTTCATCCACTCTCTATCAAATCAACACCTGATTCTTGGTTCCCTTCCCTCAACTCCTACTTTGAGGGGGAATACCTCATCCATAATTAGGGCAATCCACCTCCTATTTTTGTCTTGCAGTTCATTCGAACAACCAACAAGACATAATCGACCTTATCCCACACCTGGGGCAACTAAATCCTATTTTTGTCTTGCAGTTCCTCTAGAACAACCAACAAGACAAAAAGGGGCAAATGTAGACACCAAAATTGTGTCTAACCCTTGTCATCCTCCCCTTAACCCCCATTTTATTCTCCCATGCCTATTTAACCCCTGTCAACCATTTTCACATGAGCCTTGCCCTTGGTAGCATGTAAAAATGAGCAAAAAGATAAAATTAGCCTCTGTCCCCATTCTATATCTGCCGACGTCGGTCACTACTCGGCCGACATCGCCGATGTCGGTCACCCCTCAACTGACGTCATTGGTCCTACTGGCGTCGGTTATCCTTAACACTGCGTTCTTGACCTGAACGCAGGATTTGTTATCCATTATCCGTTATCCATTATTTGTTATTTGATTGCCAATCAATTTCTCGATCGGTTATCAGACCTTCTTTCAAAACATTCTTTCATTCAACCTTCAGAAGGATCAGCCAACTTTTGCATCCAATCAATCTACAATCAAATCTCTCGTATTCTCTCTCTCTGATACAGGTATTTTGCTTCAGTCATCTCGCTAGAGGTCTACTACATCGAACTTCTACAACACACTGACAACATCAATTATGTCTCCTACTCTATCTTCAGCATGTAATAGGTAAGCATTTATTCTATGCTTTCATTTTGTTCTCTGGTTATTGTTTTTAATTGATATTACCACCCCGACTTAGATTCAGATTACAAACCCGACTTGACTTCCTCCCATATCACCTCTATCCACCCTTTCTAGAATATACAGTCTATAACTCTACTCAGATTTCTACACCAAACCCCTAAATAAATCCCTCTGACTCCTAAACCGGCTCCCTAACCCACAAACAAAAATTTTAGACCATTCTGCAATCCTAAAACCCTGTCCAGACTTGACCAGACCCCGTCTAAAAACTGCTATCCTGATCGACACCGGTCATTACCCCTACCAACACTAGCACTTTAACCAACATCAGTACCCTTCCTTGATTGATGTTGGCACAGAGACCAACACCAGTGACTGTGTAGAGCAATTTGTTGAATATCAAGTACGCATTTTGCTTTTTGTCTTTTATTTCTTTCATTCTGTCTTTCACTATTTCTATTTCTATCAAATATTCTATTTTTAATCAGTGGGTTGATATCCCTCAAGGAAGTCTTCATACTTCAGGGATCAAGCTTTTGTTTGATATCCCACCATCTCCTCATCTAACATTTTTCATGTTTTAGTCTCTTTTTCTTTGCAGGTGTCATTCCTCCACAACCAAAGAGGAGTACCTTCCAATGTCTAATTTTGGTGCGCACGACTACATCCAGGTAACATCTAACCTTGACCATTCTTCTTAGTTTCTTAATTCCTTCTTAAAATGTAGAAAGCGAAATAACATAGAAACATAAACTATAGTTATACTACATATATGATATCAATTGAGAAATCAAACGCACACTTAGGTAGGAATCCTATTAATTCTTCTGGGAATATGTCATGGAAGCTTCTTATAAAAGGATAATCTTCAATATTTTGTTCCTTAGATTCTTCCATCTCATTTATCTTAACAATAAATGCATAACATCCCTTATTTTAAATTTTATTAAGTTAAAATGTATAAATTTTCCTTAGATTCAAATCCCTTCTATCACCTTGTAGTTACATTTATTTTCTAAAATCATATTGACACTCAACCTTCTTCAAAAGATAATCAATCTTGGCATTATGTTTTGAAAGCCAATTGAATCCTAAGATCACATCATATAATCCAAATGGTGATGCATAAATACCTACTATTGTAATAAACTTAGGCAATCTAATCTCTACTTCAACTTTACACTTTTCAACTTTGACTTTTAATTAATTCTCATATTGTACCAACCATGCATTTTCCATTACACTAGATTTTCTAGATAAGTTATTAAGCACTCTAGGATCATGAAACATTTAGTTGCTCCCGTATCAATTAAAATAGAAATTGGATGATAAAATAAATATCTAATAGTTCTATGGGTAACACTTTAAACTCAACCTATCAATTATCAATAGATACATGGATCCTCTAATAAAATGTACCTTATTGAGAAGCTGAACCATTGTTATTTGTCAATTCCTAAGGACATTCTCTAGAAAAGTTGTCACCTCTAGATATGAATCAACCTCCAACTAGTCCTTTCTTTTCAATCTATTATTTTCCTTTGAAACCACCCTTGAGACCATTACTAGGTTTCTTGTTCCTTGAATCATTGTTGAACTTAGCATTCTAATTCCTGAACTAACCCTTGGAATATTCGTTCCTCTACTTCTAATTATTTTTCTTGAAAGTTGGTTTAGAACTTCAAAATTCATTTTTGATCTTATCTCTAACTTGGGAAAGAGATTTTTATTTATGTTATTGATTTATCTCCTTTTCAAACACCTAATTCATTGTATATGGACCATGTACATCTACTTCACCACCTATTTCGAGTTTTAATCCCATGATGAATTTATTAATTTTGAACCTTTCATCTATTTGATACTGAGGTAAAAATTTAATAATCTTGGTGAATTTATCCTAGTATTCATTCATTGACAAATACCCTTGTTTAATATTATATAAATCAATAATTTTTTGGTCAAAGTATATTTGTGTAATCCATCGTGACTTAAATAATGTCACAAATTATACCCAAGTAGTGGTGGTTGAGTCAAGGTTTATCTTAAGTTTTTTAATTCCTACCAAGTAATTACTTCACCAGGAAGTTAATAATCTCCCTAGACTACTTTCATGATTTTAGAATAATTATGAATCTCAAAACACTTCTCCATTTTTTCATCCATACTTTAGCTCCATCTCCCAAAATAGTTCTATTGAACTTGGGTAGATTCACATTTTTCATGTGGCATGCTAAATTTTTAGCTACTTGAGATTTCACATCTTGTGTCACCTCCTCATGCGTCTACTATTGAATATGTTCCTAGTCATTAGGATTCTCTTTAGGTTCTTCCTGAGCATTTTCCTCTTCATGACCATGCACTTCATGTTCTACAGTCATGATCCAATCCCTAGTCTCTTGCATGGTTGTGAGGATTTGGTCCAACTTCATAGATTTATCAGTTATAAACTAGTTTGGATGAAAAAGGGTTTTGGTACTTGAATTACCATCATCTCCTTATCTAACACACACCATTTTTCTTATTATTTATCAAGAGAATAAGTTTTTTTTAGAAGACACATTAAGTCCTTGAGTTTGAGCCTCAGCTCTGATACCATAATGTAACAACCCCACTGAGTTTTATTAAAAAATTATAGTAAGTTTTTTTTAAAAATTAAATACACACATTCAACATATAGATTTCACTACAATAAATCCTAACTAGTGATCTTTAACTATTTATATTAATTTATTTAACCATCAATTTTTTATCTAATCCACTTAGCTAAGTATCACCATGAAATAAAATAGAATTCCTAATCAAAACTAAACAATAATAAATACTACATCATATCACAAATGAAATAGTACAATTTTAGCCATATCTAATACATCATTACTATATTTATTGTATAAGAATACAAAATAAATATATAGTTTCATAAATACATAATAACATCTCAAAAGATAAAACATGATACAAAGATATTTTAAGTAGAGTCTCCATGACTCAAGTATAAAAATGTAATCTTAAGTATAGTCTCATGCATATTACTCTAACTGGGAGGGATATCATCATTTGAGTTATTTTCCACACCAACCGCATGCCATATATCCCCCACACTATCTACCAAATAAGGGGATGGACCTACCTTCAAGGATGGGTTGATAATGATGGCGAGGTAATCTAGAGTAACACCATGACTCAAGTATCAAAATGTAATATTAAGTATAGTCTCATGTATAACACTCTAACTAAGAGGGAGATCATCAGCTAAGTAATTTTCCACACCAACCAGATTCCATATATCCCCTACACTATTTAGCAAACAAGGGGATGGGCCTCCCTTCAAGGATGGGTTGATAATTATGGTGTGGGAATCTAGAGTAACAAACCAAAACCCGTGTGTCAAATATATTTAATACATAATATGTACCATAAATAAATCCATTGTAATATGATATCTCAAAAGTATGAAAATTATATCAACATATGAAATGATAATGTTTATCAAAAATTACATTGTCCAAAGTTTTCAATAATAAATGACTTCTAAGATAAGTCAAATGCATACACACCACTTGATCAAATAACACGTCATCTTTTATTAATGGCACTAATTAAGCCAGTGGAATCCATACTCTACTTAATTAGGGTCATGAATGCAAGATTTGGTAAAAGCATATAAAAATAATAAAACTAATAGATTAATTTATAATATTATTCTTTAGCATATCCAAATTTAGCTAGGTTAAATTACATAATTTAACATACATTCATTTAGTTTGTCAAATGAAGTGTAAAGAACCTAGTTGTCTAGTTTATTACATATAATAAATAAAATCCAAAAATAGTTTCAAACATACCATCCAAGTATTATGTCATCAAAACTATTAGTTACTTATCAGACCAAGTAACTCATAATGTTATTTCTCCATGAAAAAATAATATAATACAATTTTAAGTATAGTTTATATTCAACATATAAACAAAGCTAGCCCAAACATCATAATTGCTTATATCCATAACATATAAATTAAGCAATCTACTACACAATAATGGTAATATTGTTTTAAATCTTAATGCATATATATATATATATATATATATATATATATATATATATATATATATATATATATATATATATATATATATAATACTTAGATGCATTATGATTAAAAACAATATTACCACTAGTGTGTAATAGATTGCTTAATTTATATGTTATGGATATAAGAAACTATTTTCCACACCAACCACAGATCATATATCCCCCAAACTATCTACCAAACAAGGGGATGGCTCTCCCTTTAGGGATGGGTAGATAATGACGGTGTGGAAATCTAGAGTAACAAACTACAACCCATGTGTTGAGGATATTTAATACATAATGTCTACCATAAATAAATATATTATAATATGATATATCACAAATATGAAAACTATATCAACATATGAAATGACAATGTTTATAAAAAACTACTTTGACCAAGGTTTTCAATAATAAATGATCTCTAAGATTAGTCAAATTCATACACACCACTAGATCGGACAACACCTCATCTTTTATTGATAGCTCTAATTAAGCCAGTGAAATCCATCCACTAATTAATTAGGGTCAAAAATGAAATATATGGTAAAAACATATAAAAATAATAAAACCAATAGATTCATTTATAATATTCTTCCTAAGCATATCCAAATTTAACTAAGTACAGAATTTAACATACATTCATTTAGTTTGTCAAATGAAGTGTAAAGAATCTAGTTATCTAGTACATACCATCTAGGTATTATCTCATCAAAACTATTATTTACTTATCAAACCAAGTAACTCATAATGTTATTTCTCTATAAAACAACAATATAATACAAGATTTAAATATAGTTTATATTCAACATATAAACAAATCTAGTCCAAACATCATAATTGCTTATATCCATAACATATAAATTATGCAATCTATTACACACTAATGGTAATATTATTTTTAAGCATTATATATATATATATATATATATATATATATATATATATATATATATATATATATATATATATATATTGGTTTAAACTATTCATATGGAATATATAGTCCAAAACTAGTACATATCCCATACATACATATATACATGCGTACGTACATATCCTCAAAACATTTTTAATACAACACAATTATGTATGTGTGTGTGTTTGTTGTATTAAAAATATTTTGAGTATGTATTTTTTAATACAACATACACACACACATACATGCATACAATTGTGTTGTATTAAAAATGTCTTGAGAATATATATATATATATATATATATATATATATATATATATATATATATATGTATTCTCAAACATTTTTAATAAAACACAATTTTGTGTGTGTGTGTGTGTGTGTGTGTGCGCACGTGCGCACGTGATTAAAAATAATATTACCATTAATGTGTAATAGATTTCTTAATTTATATGTTATGGATATAAATAATTATGATGTTTGGACTGGATTTGTTTATATGTGGAATATAAACTATACTTAGAACTTGTATTATATTGTTGTTTCATAGAGAAAAAACATTATGAGTTACTTGGTTTGATAAGTAACTAACAATTTTGAAGAGATAATACCTGGATGGTACATTTGAAACTATTTTTGTATTTTTTTTATTATATGTAATAAAATAGATAAATGGATTCTTTACACTTCATTTTATATACTAAATAAATGTATGTTAAATTTTTTACTTAGCTAAATTTGGTACTAGTTTTGGACTATGTATTACATCTATATAGTTTACACCATAAATACACACACACACACACACACACACACACACACACACACACACACACACACACACACACACACACACACACACACACACACACACACACACACACACACACACACACACACACACACACACACAAACACACACAAATGTATGTATTTCCTCAAAACATTTTTAATACAACACAACTATATCTCGTACATGGAATATTCTAAGTATACATCCACTGTCCACGACTTAGAGTATTTCATATAATGTAATGTATACATCTAGTTCATAAAATATTCCCATGTCTCCATTTTAGAAAACTATATAATTTACCCATGTTTGTACTAGTATAAAATAAACATACATACTTTTAAAAAATTCAAAAGTAACATACAATCAATTATATGTTCTATTTGATTTTAAAAAAATAATCTTATTTAAAACATTTCAAAACTTTCATTAAATCAAATTTATTAAATTAATCTAAAAATGTTTTTGATTTAGCCCCATATGGGTCATTCATATAATTTCATGAACAATCTAAATGCATTCAATAATTACTCATGCTCAATTTCCTAATTGACTAAAATTAACTATCTATTATTTAAAAAAATCATTTAGAATACACAAACCTTCCTTTTAATTATTTATCACACTATGATTATATAAAAAATTGTAAATCTAGACTTGAACTTCATATATAACCACAACAGAATCTAATATAATCATCCTCCTACCCATACCCTAGGTTCGATAAGATGACTATCGACTAAATTCATAAGTTACATGATCTAAAACATATGCTACATTATTTAAAATACATAATTGATAGTATAAACATATTATTGAACATGTAGGTGTTTTTATTTAAATTTAAATAACCAAGTCTTAATCCTCTATTCACTTATACAGGTGTGTAATAAAATTACCCTATGAAAAAGCCTGATAAATTTACTACACAGTTTATACATAAATGCAAAGCACATCAAAATTTAATAGGTACACATAAATGTATATATACATAATTGAAAACATCTAAATGTATGTGTACATAGTTGACATACACATAATGTATATAAACACATTATTACTTGAAACCTTTTAAAACTGGTTTAAAAATGCACAGACACATATACGCTTATATACCCTATGATTTTAACCATGTATATACTTGTATATCTATATATCCACATACCCAATTCATATAAAGAATTTACACATATTTCACACCTAAATACCAACATTTTATACATATTCAAATTTTCAACCTCCAACCTATGTTTAAAATTGAATTTCAAACACCTAAATGAGTATTTGTATCTTCTTCAAAAAATATAGATGAGCCAAATATATATCCATTAAGGATAATTTCCTATTAAATGTATAGAGGTTTTCAAATTAAGAGAGTTATGATTGGATTTATAAAATCTTAAATGTCTAAGCATTCTATGGTTTAATCCATAACCCTAGGTTTTCAATGAGTCAAAGATGGGGTTATATTGAAGCCAAGCCATCTATAAGGCTCCATACTCTACACAAAACTCTATATTTAAAACATAAAAAACCCATTTTAAAAATATTCAGTTTGAAAAAACCATACATTTATTCACAAAAGAAATGAAATACAAAACCTACATGTGTTTTCTAGTGAATTACCTTGAATACATTTCTCTTTCCATCACATTTTCACCTTTTTGGTATTCTAAAAATTTCTCCTAAAGGATGAGAGAAGTGTATCCATCTCTCACTTCTCTCCTTCTCCTCTTATTAATTTTCATTCTATTTCTTCTCCTTATTAATGGCCACTTCAACTAACTATTTAAATGCATACAAAATTTGCTCAATAACATTTCATACTTCATCACCATGAAAACATAGTAGCCTCCATGTTCTCCACCAAAAGATAAACTTAACCAAAGTTAATGGATTATTAGTAACTGTAATAATCCCAAGGATTCTATAAAATAATTATATATTATTTTTAAAATCCACATGAAATAAACAATTAATGACCACTTTAATCAAATCATTTCCAAACTTAATTCCATGCAAAATTCTAACATCTAATTGATGACCAAGTATCCCCCATGTAATGACCTTTGTCCATAATATAGAATATAGTTTCTATTACATGATAATACTTTTATATTCTATTAGATTATAGTTCCATGTGACTATACTATCCTCTAATATATACATTGATTATTAAATCATTTAATAATAACATAACGTATTCAATATATTTAAAAAAAACCTTGGTTCAATTGTTAATTAAATACAAAGGTATTAAAATTATTATATTTATATCCTTTGATAAATAGATTTAAATTATAAATAATAATAATAATAATAATAATAATAATAATAATAATAATAATAATAATAATAATAAATTATCTAACCCTTATGGATAATTAACAACAATGGAATATGTCATCATATCATAACATTGTGTAGTTATGAATGAAGGTCTGAAAAATATGGTAAACCTCCATGAGCATCTCAAAGAGCTATTTGATCCTAGCTATGCAGGTAAGGGAAAGGAGACAAAGGGCCAATTCAAGAGTGAAATCCACAATTCAAACTTAGACTATGAAAACATCATCAAGAAAATTTATACTAATCTTAGAAACATGAAAGCTAGCTAGGAAGACATCTTGAGAAGTATGGACTAATCTAAGTTGTATGGTTGGGTGTTACTAGGTTTTCACTTGTTTTCTTGTTGTTTTTGAACTATTTGTTGTGTTTCCATTTTGGGATACTTCTCTAGTTTTAGTTCCTTTTTTTGATGTACTACTAGGGTTTGAGGACCCTAGCTCAAAAATATCCCCCACTTTAACCTCAATAAAAAACATTATGCAACCTTACTTATCAACACAATAATGTAAGTAAAACCTAACCTCACTCAATCATACAATCAAATAAATGCATTATATAAAATAAACTATTATGATAAAAAAGATATTAAAATAACTCAAACAATCATAGGATCATCCTCAGTAATCATAAGGCACAATAACAATCATGAAAACATGTTACGATGTCTATATCAAATAATTAATTACTAATCATGATATTTTTAAGTGGTGTGTGCAAGGATTTTTGGATTTGTTCTCTATCAATCCGCAACATTTCCATATAATCACCCTCTTTGATGATACTCTCTTTTCATCATACTCTGAGGGAAAAATATTTCCCACATCCACCTCACAACAATGAAGGTAGTTAGCTTAAAACATCATTATATCCATAAAATAATATTGTATAAACATGATCACAATGTAAAAAATATAAAAATATTGCTAACACATAGCAAACTAATCATTTAATTAAATAACACAAATCATACCATTATCAACATATGTCATTATGCATAATAAAATATTAGTTAATCAATTAATCAACCATAATAATCCATGGATCAAACATCTTACTCATCTAGAGAGAAATTAGGATGTGATAAAATTGATGCATATTTTGCATAAGTTGAACAAGGTCATTTATCTATATTATGATATTATTAAGTGTGTGGGAATATTTTGAGGTTCATATGATTATTTAATACTACCAATTGTCTTATCTCAAAAAGGAGGCATTGAATTAGTTGGTTATTCTTGTGATTACTTAGTCTATTTTAAATTAAGTTATGAGATATCTATATGATAAATTATGTGAACATTGTGTTAATTGTAATGAATAAATAAGTTGAATATTTATGATAATTTTGAATAAAGTAAATGATATATATATATATATATATATATATATATGTAAAAAAATAGGTTTTATAGGGATCCTGAAACCTCAAGAGTGAAATATAGAAAGTATCAATAGGATAAACAAAGGCCACACAAAATATATCAAAAACCAACTATACTAAACTAAAAATATAAAAAATAGAAAACAAAAACAAAAATTAGGAGGGGGACCCTCCAACTAGTCTTTAACATCCTTAGGGTTCTTCACTATGATGTTCTACTTAACCTTTGAAATATTAGCCCATGTGGAGTTGTTAAGACCTTCATCTAATTCTCCTAGAAAGATCATATGGGGTCTCTTTTGCCCTTCATCTTGTAGGAGTCTTATTTATGGGGGCCACCTTGGGGGATCTAGGTAGGGGGTTTACAAGATATATTTAATAGGGGTTGGATCAGGTTTAAAAGATTGGATAAAATATTGCATCATGGTCTCATCTTATCTATGGATATCAATCCATTCCTATATAAGATGGGCAATGACCATTCTTGCCTCTTACACCTTGGAGTTAAACATTTCTAACTACACTTTGTTACTTTTCATTTCCTCAAACATAATGTATTTACCACTCCAAATGGTCTCCTTAGATGTTCTCACATCAAGGTTGATTGATTTGGGTTTGGGTATGACTAGATTGAGGGGAAGGTAATTGGTAGGTGATTTGGAAATAATGGAATACGGGGTGCTCTATGAGACTCAATAGGATCCTGAGGTGGGATCTTCCTTTGAGGAGTCCTCCTAGGTTTCCTCCCTGATAGAGGATCCCGTTGGGGGACCTCCTAACCATTCAATGTTTAGATATGTTTAACATGAAGGAGAATTATCCCTTGGTGGAGATTAGGGTTTACCTCATTTACATGATGAGCCAATGCAGTGGATTCAAGAGACTTGAGAAATAAAAAGGTAGACTTATCTTATATCCAATAAAGTGATTAAACAACAAAAAATGGTGAGAAAATATTAGTGTGTATTTACTTTCAAGATTCAAATAACACATAGCTTGGTGATAAATTTTAGGACAATGATGAGGAAGGTCTACTCGAGGGAATCCTTTTTTATCAGTCCTCATAAACTTGTTCATCCAAAAGAATCATTAAAAGTGCTCCCATTTGTTTATTTTATCCTTGAATGCCTTCATCCCCTCATAGGACATACTAGCTGGCTCCTTAATAAATTCTTATAACATAGTGATTTTTACACCATGAATGATCACCTTGTATTTTTTACAGGCCATAATAAAATCTTGGGCCACTTCTAAATTATAATCTATGATTCTCTCCATAAACTTAGTAAGACCTCAAAATTTGAGTTTCTTTTAGACTTTTCTTTGGCCCCAAATTTATGTACATGAAATGGGCTCAATCCTTTCCCTATAGCCTTCCATCAAAGTAGTGTTCGTAGTGTCAAGGTAAGCAAGTAGAAGGTTTTGGATGGAGCAATTTTGAAAAATACAAATTATGTTTGGGAATCTTATTAATATCACATTATAACAATTAATTCTCCTCATATAAACATAATTATGGATCTTCATAATTGAATTACACCCCTTGAATGAAATATTATGCTCATATGGTGAAATGATGTATCGATCAAGTAGTGGTACTTTCATCCCATAAGGCTTTGAGGAAATTATCTAGAACATTGCTTGCATCATTATAGTTAGTTAAAATATGTTCTACTCTAATACCAATAAAAAGGTCTACTATCCCATTTCCTTCTCAATAGGTATAAATAATTTGAAGATGAGTCATGCCCCTCAAGAGTTTCTCGACATCATTGATGATGTATTTGATGGTATGATATCATGTTACTTTCCCTTCTAGAGAATTTAGGATATTTAATGAATCACCTTCCATCATGATTATTTTTAGATTAATTATAGAATCCAACTAAATACCCCAAAGGGCTCCTTTGGCTTCTACAAAGTGATTTGTGTGGGTTCCCATGGGACCCACATAAGCCACTAACATCTCTCCTTTTAAGTTCTTAATGACTCCTCCACCTACAGGGCCTGGATTGCCCTTAGAAGCACCATCAGAATTTAGTTTCACCTAGCCTTTTAGTGGAGCTTTACATTTTATATGTTTATGAATTAAATATTTTGAAGAGCTTAAATTTTGAGAAATGTCCCAATTGTTAAGAATCTATATTATTAAAGGAGGACCAACATCTTTGTCTTTGGGGGAAAAGTTTTCTAATTTTTTGAAATGGCCTAAAAAAGGTAGAGGAAGGCTCCTTTCAACTAATATCTTTTTTCAATTAAATTACCATCACTACGGGATTTTAAAACACACTAAAACCAATGAGGGAGAGAAAGGCACAACAAGAAATCTAGGGAAGGGAGATTTCTATTGCAATATTAGATCAAGGACTTTATTTGGTTTTAACCATATTAGGTTTAATTTATTATTAATCTAATTAAACAAATTAAAGCTATAATGATACTCAAAAAATATGTGATAAACTAAATATTACACATTCTAACAAATTAGGCATTTATTGGGGATAATGAATCCCCTTTTGGCCAGATTATCCATCGTTAGAATTTTATCCTATACTACTAGCCAAATAAAGAAATTTACTCTAGGAGTCAAATGCTTCACCCATAGATTTTTCTATAAGTTTACTTTAGTGGCATGTCCTCAAGACACAGAGTAGGAATCATTGTCTTTATCAGCCCAAATAAAGTGGCCCTCCTTATAAAGAGTAGGCATATAAACTTGACTTATTAGCAAGTTGATGGAATGAATAGATTAAGTTTTTTGGTTGGGAGTCCTTCATAAGGGAGCATTTTTCATCACTTGACACCTTCATTTCCTAGTAAACTTTAGCTTTATAAACCCATATTTTCTTGAGTTATCTATGCTAGCCAACCCAAATCCCCAATGCAGATAGGGGTGGATGATAGCCAAGCATATTCCTAGAAGTCAATTTTATTACCATTGCCAATTTTCAAAATGATGCCTTTCTTTAGGAGATCCTTGTAGTTAGATATATATTAGATGGAAAATACATCCACATGACCTTCTTCCCATAGGAACTCATCTAATTCCACTCCTTCCAAGAATTTATATTAATAATTCTTGCCTACTCACTATTTTTATTCATTAGTCACTAGCCCATTTTTCCCAACAAGTCTTTGTTCATAGATTTAATGCTTCTCAGGTCAAGGATTTCATTTTCTTTTGGAAGGAAAACTTTTTCATATGTAATGAGGTTATATTGTATCTTTCTTTAGTGCCCCTTTATAATTTTTTTTTGAGTTTGTTCAATTTTAGAGGCCAACTGGGGGGTTTTGTAAAAATGGGCATCTAGTAAATAAGAATGCTTTGTATCAAGGCCTTGAGTAGCTAGCATTTCTCTACTTGAGTAAGTCGGTGACCCTTCCATCCCACCAATTTCCTCTATATATGATAAATTAGAGGGGTCTAAATATTAGGATCCATTTTTCCCTTAAAGAGTGGGATATCTCAATGACTTGATGATAGGTTTCCCACTTGATAGTTCAATATTATTAAAATTCATTTATACTTAAAGAGAGGGGTGTTAATGAAAAAAGATAGCTCTTTTGAAAGTTGATACACTGATTGGAGACATTTTCATAGTTATTTAAAATGCATTCTAATTGCTTCACTTCCTCCATAGAGGCTTCTCCCAAAATTATGATGTCATCAATGAACTATTCATTTATGATATGATCAGTATTTAGAACCACTGAGATTCCTTTAATTAGTTCCTAAGTGGAATATTTTAGTAGGCTTATACCCAATCTTTTCACTAAAATAATAAATAGGTAAGTTTTTTTCTTAGTTTTTGCTCATTTCTTAATTTTGGAAGAAGATAAGAAACTAGCAATAAGGGTGTGGTAGAAATATCTAGCTAGTGATGTGCACATAATCCAGATGAATGATGGATAAATCCTATTTTTCTTGGAATGAATAACCTATAGATAAAAAATCACTTAAAAAGGGGTTGCAAGTAAGATAGTTAGGTAGATTGCATATTGTGAGCTAGATCCAAGAAGGATAAGCTTACTAGTAGGATATCAATCCACTCTTAATAATAATTAAGTTGAAAATGATAAAAGTAATTTACCTGTATAAAGTAAATGAAATTCAATACAAAATGAAATTACAATGCTTGTTAAATAAAATAAATAAATATAGAAAAATTGGATAAATACTCATGGTAAATTGGGCAAAAATAGGTTCAATAAATTAGAAGAGGGTCTATAAATAGGGAAGGACATAAAAAGTTAGGTTTGGTTTGGGGTAAGGAGATAAAAATAACTTTCTATTATTTTATACCACAGTGACCATCAGTGATTGGGTGAATTGTTAGTATTTAAGCTAACTATCAGTGATTAGGTAACCATCGATGGTTAAAAGTGATCATCAATGGCTGTGCTAACCATCAATAGTTTCTTGTGGATTTTTGAAGGTTTATGAAAGAGAATTTTTAGAATAGGTGAATGGTCTAAAATGGGTATGTTAAGGATTCAAAAGTTGAGAAACAAGGTACAAATAGGTTTGATCAAGTTAGGCAGGTTAGAAATCTAATGAAATAAAGAAAAATTAGAATATACTTGTAGCTTCATAGATGGTTCGTGGTTGATGTCTAGAGTAATTTTTATAGAGTAATATTACTTTGGCCTCAAAATGAAATTTTGTAGAGGTTTGAGTTTTTTTTTTGTTGAGTTTATAAAGGAATACTGGATGCTAGAAAGCTTGAATACCTATATGTAAGAGTGATTATGATGATGGATTATGGATCTATTTCACCTCCTACTCCCATCCATTTATAGGTAAAGAGAGATGGAGGATAGAAGGTTACCTAGAGGTTAGGGCTATTAATTTTTATGCTTAGAATTTTTTTAGCACTGCATAAGGTGAACATAATAAATTAAGCCCCATTATCTCACACATAGTTGGTGATGTGTTAAAAAGGTGAGGACCTGACTATCAATGGTCAGGTTAATTATTGATGGTTAAGCTAACCATAAAAATTCAAGTATGTAAAGGTAAAATGGGTCAAAAAAGGGGTTTAAAAAGGTTTTTTAAGGGATTAGTTAGTAGGTTGGTGAATTTAGTTAACTAGGTGGCCAACTAGACTTAAGGTTTAATATGGTCAAGAAGGGTCCAAAGGTATTTTGACATCTAGTATGGTTTCCTAGTGTCTACATTTTTCCCCTTTTTGTTATATAGCTTTGAATTAACAAGTTAAAAACAAAAATGGATTCCTTGGTTGAATGTTTGTTTTCCCTATGTATGTAAGGAGTTATTCCCCCTCAAACTAGGAGTTGATTAGTTGAAACTAGAATCAAGTTGGGTTTTCATAAGAGGTATATGGTGAGTCATGAGGTTGGTGAAAAAAGGATGGGGTTGGGAATTTAAGATGCAAACATATAAACAAAATAAAACTAAGTGCAATATTTAATATCACACACAGATTAAGGTTACCAATGTAAGTAAACATAAGATTGGTTCTAGAAGTATGGATGATAAGATAATAAGTCCACAACATTTGTCATAAATAATCAAGTTAATCTATAAGTATCTTAGATAGGGTCAATGTTTTCATAGGTATCCAAGGTAATAAGTGCTCCTTTGAAAAACATGAAAGGTTTATTTATGCATGAGGTGGTGTGAATTCAAATGATCAAAATGGCAAGGTTGGTTGGTGCATTCAAAAATACCAATGCAAGGTCATCATAAAATATGTGAGTGTTCAAGTCAAAAATGACAAAAATCAAGGTAGACATGGTTTAATGGTTGGTTGGAGAAGGGTAATCTCTAAAAGTTTAAATTTGGTTTGGAGGAGATTAGATGATCTCTAAAAGTTAAGAACTTATGTTGGGTACTTTAATTTTTTTTTAAAGTGATACCTTGATCATCAATGGTTAGGGTTTCCAAGGTTGACCATTGATGGTCACCCTAACTATTGATGGTTAGGGTGAAACCCTAAAATAACATAATATAAAAAGTGAAAATGAAATTTTTGTTTTGCTTTTGACATTTTGACCTTCATGTTTATGTGCATTCTAATAATTCAGTGTTTAGCATTTAGTTTTGAGAGTTGACAGAATACTTGAGTGAGGTGTCAATTATGGATTGGTTGAGCATGTGTTTGAGGGGATCAGCTAGGACCAAATATCTAGGGTTGATGAGGATGTGGCTGAGTAGTAGGATGCAAGCTTCAACCTTGATAGAGATCAAAGAATGAGGTACGTGATGTTTTTAAATTATTAGTTAGATGATTTGGTTACTATTAAAGCTAAATTTGGGTAATTTGTGATTGATTTGATAGTGTTTTGGGAGGTTTGACCTAGGTTTAGGTTTTAGTTAAAATCAAGAAAATTAGTAGGTGGAAGTTAAATTTTAATGAAAATTTGGGTTGGGGATAGGTAATAGGTTAGATTTAGGTGATTTAGTGTTTTATTTTTGTTGTTTGGATGGTTGTTTGGGAAGGTAGTTCAAGGTTTTTACCATCAATAACCACACATAGTGACCATTGACTATTAGACCTGATTGTCAATGGTTAGAAATGACTATCGATAGTCAACCACCAAAGGAGGAAACACACTTGAACATGAATGGTTGTAAGGACTATTGATGATTGATTATTTAGGGAAGGTGAGTTTAAATAGAAAGAGATAAAAACTATTTTAAAATGTTGAAAAGGGGTTAGGGGTAGTTAAAATACCTAGGTAGGATAGTGCTAGTTCTATTAGGAGTGATAGGTTGAAATGGGTAGTTCTAGATAGTATGAGGTAAAAGGTTTGATAAGTTTAAGGAATGTTATTGAAATTTTTTTGGGGTATGGTAGATTTATGTGAAAGAAGTGATAAGTATTAGTGTTATAGGTTAGGGTAGATGTTTTAAAATTTTTGTGGTTGATTGTCATTTTAGGTGCTAGAGATAATGTTGTAAGGATAATATTTGGAATAGGTTGATGAGTTTAGGTTGACAAAGAGGTTGATGCAAGTAAAATGATTAATGTAAATGGAAAACTAAGTGTGCAAGATAACTTGGTTTATTTTGTAGGCATGAGATCAGATCAAAATGAGTGATCAAGTCTTGAGGATCTTTACAGAGATCCATGATGAGATGACTGAGGATGATTGGATGGACATGGAGGAGGTCAGCCTTGGAGCCATGATTCACTATCAGTACCTACCATGGGATGCGACTATGATCATGGACCTCATCAAGAGATAGGTGTTAGTGTAAAAGGTTTCACATAATGTCTGGTACCTTTCTAGGGTCTTTTTCTCACTTTATAGTGTGAAAAGGGTTATTCCCCTAATCAGTTCCATCAATTATACCTTTTCACACTTACTTAAGCTTTGGGGTTTTCTATCTTTTATTCAACATTTCATATGTTTTTAGTCTTTTAGGTGGTATATCCTATATATTCTCACCTCTTTATCTCATTTCATATAGAGAATCATATAGAGAAGCATGTGAAGGCTTTCTATTAGCATTCTTGCTAAATAGAATACAATTTATTCTATCAATTTTAGTTTCCTTGCTATGTTTTCCTTTCACTCATTTTGATTCTTGGGTCGATTTTTAGCCAAATCTTACATGGTATCAAAGTAATTGTGAGTTGTAGAATAGTTTTTTAGGATATTTGGGAGTAAA
This sequence comes from Torreya grandis, assembly GCA_037957365.1. NCBI lineage: Eukaryota > Viridiplantae > Streptophyta > Pinopsida > Cupressales > Taxaceae > Torreya > Torreya grandis. Next base: position 556,748 of record JARHVA010007074.1, read on the forward strand.
TATCTATTATTTTCTTGAGAAAATGAGTATGCTCTTTTCTTGCATCTTTGAATGATTTGAAGAATCAAAAAGTTGTGAAATAAATACTAGATTTTGGGGGTTTTCTTTATCTACTTGTTAGTTGCATGTAATTTTTGAAGAATCTTGAAGAAAATTTGGAGCTCACCACAACAATCTAGTCATCCAAGGAAGATAGTAGTGCTTCTATTTTTGTTCCAATTGAACATTGGAGGATCTATCTATATGTGGTTTTGAATTGGCTCTACATGAATATAGAGAGGTTTGAAGAAAATTTGAAGGTTTTTATCAAAATATTTTTTAACCTTCAAGAGAAAATATAAGTTTTTAATTGAATTTATGGTGTATGAGAAGTTAAATATAGCTCTTATTTTGTCCCGATTGGACATTTGAAGCCATATTTAATTTTTTTAGTTTAAAAAAAATATTTTTTCTTCTTGATATAGATATTTAACTATAATTAATCACTCAAAACAATTTTTGGGTTTTGTGCGTCTCGCTCTCAAATTTTTAGAAATTTTTGAATTTATACATTTCATTGAGTAAAAAATAAATTTTCACTTTTTTATTAGCTTAAAATTTAAAAAAAATTATGGTAGTGTTTCTTTCATAAAATTTGGTGGCTCTTTTGGCAGTTCCACCAAATCTGGTAGTTCACTAATTCTTGCAGTAAGATTAGTAATTACTAAATTTAGTCATAACTATAGATAGAAGTAACTAAATCTAGTGATGAACCTAACATTTTGGTAGTTATACCAAATTTGGTATATGACATCATGTTGATGTCAACATAAAATCTTTGGATTTTGACCCCTTCATCATTTCATGCTTTTGAATTTGTAGTTAAACTTCAGAGGCTCATATCTTGAGTGTACAAAATCCTTTCTTAGCACAATTTTTTTTGATTTGGGATAGAATTTAATGATATATGCATTGGTGTAATCATATTTTCATCATATTATTGTAATTTTCCATGAAATTAATTTTCTCATCAGATCTAATAGATAATCATAGTTATTTGATTTTCAAATGCTTATAACTTTCACATACGACCTTAGATCAAGGTGATTATTTATTTTAAAGTGCATTTTTTTAATATATACACATTGGTATCAATTTTAAATTATAATTATATAATTTGTCTTTACTTTTAGTTTCAGGGTCCATCTTAGACTCTGTAAAACTTTGGAAAAATAAACTTCAACATTGTAAATGCACTGAATTATAAAGTGCCAAAATCTGCTTAGGGGGATTATTTATTAAGTGATTTTGGGTGGGTAATCTTATTGAGTTCATTTTATTTATACTTGTAATCATGGCTCCTAATTGTTGGAAACACAAATGTGAGTTTTAGGGAAGTAAACAACATACCAATAATGACTACATTGAAAAAAAACTTGATGATCTCCATGAACTCATTCAAATTCATGAAATGAGGAAACTTTATATTAAAAATAACATCAATTTGCCAAAATCTCATGGCCCTATCCTAGCAAAGTTTTAATCATTATTTTTTGAATTTCACTCGAGCATTTATCCTGATCACATTGATCAAAGTTTTATAGTGATAGATTCTATATAAATTCATGAGTTGACAATTTAAACTCAGTCATCATTGACACTTTCTATAGGAGCACTTAATTTTCATCTACATTTAGTTCTCTCATCGATGGTGAGAACCATCAATCCATGGTTACTGAACTTGAATCATGCATTATTCATGATCACATTGATCAGAGTTTGTCACCCATTAGCATTGATTTAGAGACATCTCAATAGTTTTAAGAGGAATCACCCACTCCTCCCTCTCCTATTTATAGTACTTTAGTGCAACAAGACATTTTTGATCTTCTAGATATAGTTCTTTGGGATGACTACTTACCAGATATTGCAATTTTGTTTTTTGAGTCCCATATTTTAGATTTGGAAGACACTATTGATGATATTCATTTCCTCTTTCATGATAGATTTTATGAAGCTTCTACTTTTTTAGATGATTTGAGTGCACATCCAGACCCTTTTGTTCTTTTTTTTCCTACATTTGCTTCTATAGTGACACTTTTTGTAGATATTCATGAGTTGATAGTCTCTACTCAATCCTCATTGATACCTTCTATAGTAGTACCAAATTATTCTTAGTTTAGTTGTCTTTCCCATGATGAGCACCATACATCAATGGTTATTTTACTTGAATATTATATGGTACCAGATTCATCATATCAACATTCATCACAATTTTGTATTGGCTTAGAGATCATTGAACATCATTTGGAGAAGACATCTTCACATGAGTCATTTTCATGTATGGATCTTGTCCTACATCAATTTATACTTGGATTTGGATTATCATCCTTTAGCATTGACATGGTGACACTTAAGTAGCTTATAGAGACCTCATTCATCTTGAGACCTTATTTCTCACATTACATATTGGAGTGGAAGTTTAATCTACATAAACCATTAGATTTGTTTCTTCCCAAAGGGAGATATGTAGTTTTTTGACGTTGGATGATATTCAACATGCATCTTTTGGCATTCACCATTGGCATAGGAGTTACTTCATTATTGGGGGGACTCATAGTTTCACATTTCCTCCCTCATGGGAGGGTTATTGATTATATATTCATAATGGATTTTCCACTTCAGAGCTCATGTTGATACTTCCTTCTATCATTTTTTCATGTTTTGCATCTCATCCTCTCATGGGGGGAGTTTTTTCCCATTGGGTTTTCTCCTTCTCTTCTTTTCCAAGGGTTTTTTGCATTGTGCATGGGTACCTTATTAGGTCTTGTTATTGGGACCCATTTTTATTTGTTTTTATAGGTTTTTCCCCCATGTTACACTTAAGGGAGAGGGGATGTTAGTGTAAAAGTTTTCTCTTAATGTCTGGTACCTTTCTAGGGTCTTTTTCTCACTTTCTAGTGTGAAAAGGGTTATTACCCTAACCGATTTCATCACTTGGACCTTTTCACACTTAAGCTTACTTTGGGTTATTTTTTTTAATCTTTTATCCCACATTTCATGTGTTTTTAGTCTCTTAGGTGGTATATCCTATATATACTCACCTCTTTCTCTCATTTCATATAGAGAAACATGTGAAGGCTTTGTATTAACATTCTTATTGAATATAATATAGTTTATTTTATCAATTTTCGTTTCCTTGTTATGCTTTCCTTTCACTCATTTTAATTCTTGGGTAGATTTTTAGCAAAATATTACAATGGGGCCTAGCCATGAACACATTTTTGTTGTTGATAGGAGAGATGATGATCCTATTAGAGCATGCACATAGGATTACATGGTTGCCCATTTGGGGGGAGCTGATTTACCATATTAAAAGTGAGAAGAGGGATTACCATAGAGAGCTCTTATATGGTGAGGATTAAGTCCATGCCATGTTGAATTTTAATGGCTTTAGCTATAGGCAATTATGCCAAAAGGATCCAAAGGAATAATGTTTGATGAATATGATGATGATGATGGTAGTGTTATATCTTACATTGATAGACTCGAGTAGTGGATGGTTTCCCTATCTACTACTAGGAGTGTTGGTAGAGATGTTGCTAGGTAGGATAGTGTTTGGGTGGGCTCAAATTTTTTTGGTATATATTTATAGGGAACTATAAGGATTCTAAGCTCATAGTTTATATGGGATTAGTGTTGGCTTTGTACTCCATTATTGGGCATTTGAGCACATTAGGGTGTTGAGGCAACTGGGGATACCATGGGAGGGATACACCTAGGTACACTTCATAGTGGATTTCCTATGATGAAGGGGAGACTATGCATTGACAAGGTTTGGTGGTAGTGCTAGAGACATTGACTAGCTCAAAGATGTGTTGGAGGGTATGGTTATATGTGATGTGGTGTGGAGGCCATAAGTGGCCTAGCCTAGGTGGTCACTCCACGTCTATCACGTGTTATCTTTGTAGAGTTGGAGGTGGGTTTATGGGAGGTGAGAGGGTAAGATCAACCTCATCCCCTTTGATAAAGTTTGAAGGAAGTTTAGCCTCATGCAAGAGATTATATCTCCTTCTCTGAGGTTTATGAGAGAGGATGTAGAGTTTCTACTTCTATAACCATAACCACAAGATGTAGTGCTAGATCATGAGGAGCCACCAGCTAGAACAATGATAGATGATGCTAGTTTTATTGATGATATGTAACATGGTATCAATACCTATATGTAGTAGTTAATTTTGGATGGGATGATAGGGGTAAAAAATCCATGGATGTGGATTTAGTTGGGACACAGGTGTAGGGTGGTAGTCAAGATGGATAGGCAATGATAGCACTGGCAACTTCATAGGCTCTGATTATATGTTTATAGGGATAAGTGGGCACATTATAGGTCTAGATTGTCACTTTATAGGGTTAGGTTACCACCTTGACTAATAAGAGAGATCAAGAAAGGATCTTTCTTGGTTTGGTGACCTAGGAGACGGATACACTAAGGTAGAGGTTAGGAGAAGTGGTATTATTAATATGAGGGCTGCCAAGTATGATTTATATGACATGATACTTGGCCATGGTTGAGGAGTTGAGATGTTATGAGGCCATAATGCTGGAAGAGTGTCTAAAGAAGATAAGATGGGGAGATTACAAGGCTAGTTTGGTAGGTGGACAAGTTATGGAGACTTTGGATCAGTGGGCCTCTATAGTGAGTGGACATATCAACATCTTAGGAGGACTGGCACTAGATGGTAGTGCAGGTATAGGAATAGGAGGGGCTAGTGGTAGTGGTGCCCAAGGGGCATGATATTTATATGTTTTGATATGTTTTATGTACATGATTTTGATACTATCTTGCATGCTGATGATGTGAGATATACATGAGAGAGATATTTATACATTATTACATGTATTATTTATTTGATGTACATGATGTACATGATAGTTATATTTATGATTTTCCTGTTTATAGATTGTATAGAGTTTTTTCTATGATCAAGGTTTATGGTTTATGTTTATTCTTTATACTTATGATATGTGGACTCTTTTAGCTAGGCATGTGATGATGTTGGGTGATGTTTTTGTTTTGTTCATGGATATGATGATGAATGGTTCAATTATGGTTATGTTGATGTGGTTTTATGATTTTATGTTGTATGATGTTTGTTGTGATATTATGGTAAATGGATAGGATGATAATATATATAAATAGATGATGTATGATGTGGTTCATGATGATTTGATCATGGATAGATATATGATGTGGTTTATGGATATGGTTCAGGATGTTTTTTTCATCATTGATATTTTTTGTTCATGATCATGGAGATGTAATGTGATTATGGTTAAGGATGAAATGAAAATATAAAAATTAAGTTAACTAAAAAATTAAATATAGGAAAAATAAATAAGAATGATGAGACATATGTCTACATGAACCAATGATAGGAGGGTAAAGAAAATACATGATGCCTTTTCATTGATAAGGACCTAAAAAAACTAGTGTTTGATTGACTTAATTAACATAAGCCTTTTGGATGCTTCAAATTAGCATGATATGGTTGATAAAATTGTGTCTTGATCATATTGTGTCAAGTAATATCATAATCCCTTGATTTAAATATAGTATATAAGGGAGATATGTGGTGGGTGAAAGGGTAGATGGGTTGATAGGTTGATAGGTAAGGTAATCTTATGTCAGTTAGTTTTCCCCTTCTATAGGTAACCTAAGAACCAAATTAAATAATTCCATGTCTTAATGGTAGGTGTAGACTGATCAATATGGGAAGTCTACTAATGCTATATATGAAAGCTGATTGTAGCTTTCTTAGGATAACTTCTTCTAATTTTGATATATGGTATTTTGCTTTTGTTTTTGATAGTTTTGTGAATTTGATCAATGTGGGAAGCTTCAAATGATTAATTTTGACCCATATGACATATCCATCCTTCAAGGGAGTGTTCTAAGTTTGGGTTTGTATGTTTGGTAGTTGTCCTTTAAAAGAACAATCTATCTTTTAAGTAATTTAGTTATATGTGTAGCTATCCTTCAAGAGAGTAGTCTATTATGCTAGAGAGATATGTGACCCAAGTGGTATTTTGGTATCCCAAATTATTTTGATACAAATTTTTCAATCATGGACCAATATAATTAGGATTAGAGGTTTACATTTATGAGGACAAAACTTTTAGCACAAAAGGGTAATGATATTGAAATGGATGGTTTTAAGAGACAAATGGCCCTAGGATTCCATCTTATGAGTGATAAAAAGTGTCCATGAGAAACATGCCATGGGTAGAGTTGTGGTACCCATATGTATGATTAGGATATAACTATGATGGATAATCAAATGGTTTTATGTTATAATCGCTTGTCCTCAAAGGGAGAGCGATAGGTAGGTAAAGGTGAAAATATCATAAATCAAGGGATGATCTTAAGTTAGATAAGAAGGTGAGTTTGATCCTTCTTGAACAAAATAGAGGACATAGATGTGCAGAATTGAGAGGCTTAGGTTTTGGTTTCTCTTCAAGAGAGGATAAATGATAATCTTTTGATCTATAATTTTGGGTTATAATGTAGGCTCTAAGCCAATTAAAATCAAACTTTCCTCTCTTAATTTTCTCCATATCGGCTACATGTTGGTTTTATTTTAGGATGAGGTATTTTATATTGAATTCTTGGTCTTGTAGATGTTTGTTATAGTCTTGCTTGATTCATTTTTGGTAGACATGAAGATTATTAAGCACTATGAGTTGATGTTCATCAAGTAACTCAAGTCATGCTAGACATTCTTGATGATAAATACTCTTAGAAATGATTGCCTATAAAGATATGTGAAGAGAAGGAATCTAGACTTTGAGAGGCAAGACTACTTTTACTATAAAGACTATAAAGAAATGGGTAGCACCTGTAGAGGTTTGAATGCTAGTGCGATAGGCCCATAAAGTGAAAGGGAAGTGCAAATGCCAATCCTAACCTAAAACACCAACTACTTTGGATAAAATTTTGGTAAGATTTTTTTTAGAGTCTTCCACCTATCCATTTGCTTATGGATGATAAGGTAAGGAAAATATTAACTTAATGACAAATGCATCACAAAGGTATTAGACTTGCTTGTTCTTGAAATATTTACTATTATTGGTGATGATATTATGGGGAAAACCAAAATGATACATGATATGGTGGTTGATAAAGTCAACTATCTTGTCATCTTTAGTTGAGATGAGAGAAATAGCTTCCACCCACTAGGTGAAATATTTGGTGGTGGTAATGATGGACTAGTGTCATTATGAAGAATGAGCATTGATTTCCCCAATGAGATTGAGTCCCCATTATGAGAAGGTAAATAGTCTTAGGATACTTAAAGGCCATGGGTAGGTGTGTGATGTAAATTGGTGTATTGTTAACATTTAACACACTTCTTTACATAATCACATCAATCTTAGTTGAGGGTGGAATAATAGTAGCCAAGGTAAAGGATATTTTTAGTGAAACTTAGGCCACTAAAGTGTCCCCTACATATTTGATCATGTGTTTCCCTAATAACATGGGAAACTTTATGACTATATAGACAATGGAGAAGGATTCCATTGAAGCCATGATTATAAAATATTCCCCTTAGTATGGTGTAATGAGAGGTACTCTAAACAAAGGACCTTTGGGCATTCCTAGAGAGTTTTGGAGGAATGATGCCAAGGTTGAGGTAGTTAAGGGTTTATTCATACAATATGTTAGATGGAGATTTTTATACATTAAAAATAGTAGGAAGGTCATAATGGATATAAGAATTCATGATGAAGTAGTGGATGGTTAAAAAGAGTTTAGAATCAATAGGTTGAAATGGGATTTGGGAAGCAAGAGAAGCCATTCTATATGTAAAAAATTTGGTTAATCATGAAATAGACTGGATAAGGTAATGATCAAATGATGTTAAGATTACATCTACTTATTATTTATACTTTTGGAATACATCATTCTTATATTGGTAGGATTTATTGATTTGGTTGACCATAAGTTAGGAATCACCAAAGACATTAATGATCTTAATTCCCAAGGATAAATCAATTTAGAGACCTATGATGAGAGATTCATAATTAGCCACATTATTAGTACACTCAAATTCAATTTTAAAGGAAAGATAAAGAGGTTCACCATCAAGGGGAGTGAGGATACTCTAGGACCACCACCATGTTAGCATTTATAGCCTTTAAATAATATGGTATTTTGGTATGTGAGGTTCTCTTGACAAGATTCATGATGGATTCATCTAAAAATTCAAGAGGAAGTAGTTGGCTATCTATTAGAGTAGATTTATCCAATTGGTCAATAATGAATTTCCATTTAATTGACTTTTTCTAGAGGAAATCATGGTCAAACTCAGCTAGAAGCATGATCCACTTAGCCATACATGAGTTTTGGTATGGTTTAGAGTCTATTTACTTGAGGGGTTCAGTGTTAGTGATGACAAAAGTTTTGTGATTAATAAGGTAATGATGAAGTTTGGAAGCCACAAAGACTAAGGTGATGAAAAGTTTCTTAGAATGGGTATAGTGAGTCTCATACTCTATACATGTTTGACTTATGTAGTGGGCATATTTATCTTTGTTTTGTTCATTATGGTGAGTGAGAATTGCCCCTAAGGAATGGATAGTGGAACAAATATAAAGGTAGAAGGGTTGGTACTCTTTATGAGGGGTAAGAATGGGTGGAGAAAGGAGGTACTTTTTGAGTCAATAAAAGGCTTGTTGTTAATCTTTGGTCTACTTAAAAGATGTGTCTTTCTTAAGAAGATGGTGGAAAGGTTAACATCTATCCAATAATTGAAAGATGAAGTTATGTACAGATTAGATATTCCCTTTAAGGCTATAATGTTGCTTAAGTTGGGTTGGAGGATGCATCTCAAAAATTTCTCTAACTTTGGTAGGGTCTACTTCAATTCCTTGAAGAGAGATGATAAAGACAAAATATTTCCAAAAATGACCCCAAACATACATTTCTTGGGAATGAGTCTTGACATGAAAATGGATTAAGTGTTCAAATATGATGGTGAGAATGGATGGGTGACCCTTGTGATGTTGATATTTCCTAAAAATATCATCCACATAGTCTTCTATGATTTTATGGATTAGATCATGGAAGATGTAGGTCATCACACATTGGTAGGTTGCTCCAAAAAAATAGACCAAATGGCATGACTCTATAGCAAAAGGTTCACCATGGGGTGATGAAAGAAGTTTTATGTTGATCTTTTGGGGAAATCAAGATTTTAGTATATCATGAGAAACCATCCATGAGAGACAACATCTCATGGATAGCTATAAGATCAAAAAGTTGGTCAATATTAGGTAAAGAAAAGTCATCCTTTAGGTAACTGAGGTTGAGCTCACAAAATTTGATAGAGAGGCAAAGTCCCCCTCTAGGTTTGGTAATGGGAATGATGTTAGAAACCCATTGAGTATAATCAATGGGTTGTATGAAGTTGATAGATAAGAGGCAATAAAGCTCCTCTTTGACTAGAAGGGTGATGTAAGAGTGCATCCTAAGAAGCTTTTACCAAATAGGCTTAATGTTAGGATGGGTGACAATGTTATGTAGGGATATAGAAAGGTCAACTTCAAAAACATCCTAATAATACCAAGTAAATGCTATGCTTCAATCATGAAGGAAAGATAGGTAATCTTGTTTCTTCATAGAATTTAAGGATTGACCAATCTTGAAAATGTAAGGGTTATCTTGAGTACCCAAGTTTCCATCCATATTTGATTCATTCAACATGGTTTAGTTCTCAAGAGGAAGGGATTTGTTGATATAATAGTCCCTCACACCAAGGTAGGTGAGAATGGAATCATCATCTTGATGTTGGATGGTCTTGATGGTAGGAGAATCATTTTCTACCATTCTAAGATAGATAAGAGGAAAAAATTTAGTTTGGTCATCCTTTTGATAAGTCAAGGGGACCAAACTAATGGTATTGATAAAAAAAATTAGATGGGATGATATTAAAATCCTCTGACTTCAAAGGCGATTGGGTTGGTGAGAATGGGATATCCTCATCGATGGTGGTGATGGGTTCTTCTAGTGGTATGAACCCAAGACCAAATATCTCATGAGGTTTTTGGGATTTTATTGTAGGTAACTCATGAGGTCCATGCTCATAATGACTTAGGTCAAATCCCTTCAAGGCACACCTATGAAGGTATAGCTTGTAAAAATTTGATTTGTCAAAAGAAGAGAAGTCAGAGATGAATTGTCAAGTGAAAGAGGTATTAGTGAAAGCAAGAAGTGGATGATCAAGTCCCACATAAATTAAATTAGTTTGATGGTTGGGAGGCCTAAAAAGGATGATGGTTAGGATTTTGGGGTCAGAAAGAAGATCATGGGTAAGGTTCCCATACTCTTAAGGAGTAGGTAAATAATCCAAAACTAGAAAATGATATTCCCCCAGTGAGGGACATTGGAACATGGGTTCCAAGGGTTCCTATAAAAGAATCTAATAAGAAGGGATAGATGAACTAGTTGAAATTTCATCGATGGTAGAGGTAGAGGTGTTATTCGTTTTGGTTGGTGAGGTAGTGTTGTTGTTGGTTGGTGGTAAGGTGGATGAATGAGGAAGAAGAATTTCATTCATTAAATATGTCATGTTGTATGATGAAAAATTACTAGGGTTAGGTCTTATGGTAACAACTTGACCTTCATGTTCTAATTGACACATCGGTGTAATGTAGAAGGGACACAACTCATGGCATAGATCCAAGGGCATCCAAGTAAGAAATTATATTAGAAATTTACCTGTACAATGTAAAAGAGTTAAGGAATGGTGTGAGGTATTAAGAAGATGTGGAGGATAATTATCCCTAAGGTAGTAGCCATAGTATCATTAAAAGAGCAGAGGACTGTTGTAGTTTCTAACATGATATTCTTAGGAAATTAACATTTGTCATAAGAATTAAAGGATATAATGTTGATAATATTTCCTCCATCAATCATTACCCTTTTGATGTGGGTTTTATTGATTTATGTAGTAATGAAGAGGGAAGTATCAGGATATTTAGAATCGATAGAAGGTATTTTTGAATCGTAAAAGGTGATGAAGGTATAAAGTTGGAAGGGTTCTGAAAAAAGATAAAGGAGGTTGAGGTTCTTATGGTTAAACCTCTATAAATTTCAATGCCTCTATCAATGATTTATGGTGATGGGTCAAGGTGTTGATTAGTTTAAAAAGTCTCATCTTTGCCAGTGTTTGGTGAAGTTATTTTAACACTATTCACTAGATGGTTCTAGAAGGGCTAGAATGAGAGGCACCTAAAATAGATATTTTGAGTTTTTGAGAAGGTGAAGATAAAGGTGATGGTGCTTGGTTTTGGTTGGAAGGTTGAGGGGTAGAAGGGTAGGTCCATGGTATGGACACTTTTACTTTTCCCTTATCCTTTTGTTTGGCTTCAGATCAGGTAACCATATGGATAGTTTGGATTAAGCGAGGTGTTGGGTTAGATGGTTGCTTTGATTCCTTCTCACTTTCAAATGTGAGTGGAGTAGGTAAATATTGGAGGGGTTGAGTTGGTGTTTGGGTTAGTAATGGGCTCAAGGTAGGTTCATCTGATAGTAGATCATCCTCATCCCATAAGCTATGGACAAGTGTTTGGAGAGTTTTATAATTCTCTGTATTGTGTCCAGGAGTCATATGGTGTGAGAAAATCAAATTGTCATTTAAGGATGATGGTTTAAAAGGTGAAGGTTTGAAAGGTTTGATGGGTGGTAAGGTTAAATAAGAGTTTTGAAACAACATTTATATAATGGTTGAATATGATTTGATCAAAGGTGTTGAGGGTGTTGGGTTTTTGGTTTTAAGAGTGGGAGCCTTCCTAAGAGTAGGCTCTACCAAGGAAAGTGGAGGTGGTGGAATGTTTTTAATAGGTGGTTTTGGTTTGGATTATTTAGTTATGGTTAGTTTGGATGTGGAAGATTTAGAGGTGGAGGGTGAAGGTTTGGTGATATGTGGGAAGGTAGAGGTAGCTAGGTTAGTTAATAATGATGGGGATTTCAGTGATTTGGAATTAGATGTTGGTAGAGTAAAAGGACAAGGTTTACTAGATGAGGAATAGGTAATAGGGATAATATGGGGATGGGGTCTTAAGATGAAAGGTAGGTGGGAAGGAGGTGGTATAGGTATAGTTCAAGGTGGGAGTTTAGGTGGTTCCACCTTCCTAGTTGGTTTGGTTGGGGTTTTTTTTGGTGAACTTGAAGGGGTTAAGTCAAACTTCAAATATGGGTGAGAAAGGCTAGGTGTAGGAAGTATTCCTATATTATTTCTAGGTTTGGTTAAGGAGGTGTAAAGTGATTTTAAAAATTTATATATAGGTGGGTTAGATGGTTCTCTTATGGTTTTGGATAAAGAAGTGTTTGAGGACAGAGTTGAGGTAATGATAGGTTTGATGGTAGATGCAAGTGAGGTTGAAGGTTTAGGTTTGTTTTGGTAAGGGAGACCAAGATAATGAAAAAAAGTGTTTCTATCTAGGTTGGGGTGAGAAGTTAAATCTAGATTTTGGACCAATCTAGAAAAAGGATTGTAAATGGGTTTGATCCCTAGGTCATTGGTTTCAAAATTTAATCCCATGGGTAGAGGTGAGGGAATGGTTTCTTCACCTATATTTATAGTGGGAGGTTACAATTTTTAGAGGAAGTATCCTCCATGGAAGGTGTAGGTAAGATAATCTATTCCTTTGGGATGGTTCCTAAATAGAGAATGGGTGGTTCTAAGATAGGTTAGGAAGGTTTCATGGCCTCAAGTAAAGGGATGGAGATGGTAGTTTCTCTTAGGTAGGTGTCAAAAGAATGGTAGGTAATTCAACCGCTTCACTAAATTGAGTGGTGAAGAGGTGGTTTAAGTAATGGTTGCCTCCATTGGTATTTATATCAAAGGATATGTAGAATGTCTATGGTCTCAAAAAGTAAAGAAAGAGGGGTGGTTGCTTCCTTTATTTTAATATCCAAAGGAATAGAAGGTGAATCCATCACTTTAATGAGTGGAATGGAGGAAGGGGTAGATGAGGTGATTTATACTCAATGATACGTTCACTAATAATGACATTAACTATATGGACCTCATAAACATGAGATGATTCTTGTTTATTATCATCATAGTTAGTGGAATGGGCATGGTTGGGAAAATTTTTATGAAAGATGTCAAGGGATTGATTTATAAGTACATTGGGATTATCAAATATAAGTTCTCCCTTATCAATCATATTTTTGATAATATTTTTAAAGGTATTGCACCTAATAAAATCATTTCCAATGATATAGTGGAAAGCACAAATATCATTCTCATTGTACCAACCAAGTGTAGGGTGAGAAGCATCAAATTATTGTGTAAGTTTTATTAGAGGAAGTTATATGATGTTTTCTTTGAGTAGTTTATCAAAAATTGAAGCATAATACTCCCTTATCGAAGTATATTATTTTGGGGCAACTTAGTTTTTGTTTTAGTTTAGTTGGTTGGAAGAGTTAGAAGAGTTGGTTAGGTTAGGTTGGCTAACAGTTTATGGTGGAGCGATTTTAAGCACAATCAATTTGGTAGATGCCTTTGATTTGGTATTGGGATGGTTATGTTTATTGGTGGTTTTGGAAGAAGGGTCATTAGATTTAAATCTATAATTTTTGTTCCATATTTTCAATTTTCTCTCATCAATGGCTTGGATTTCTAATTTTTATGCCATGGTGAATGCCTCATTAAAATTTTAAATAGTTTGAACTTGAAGTGTTGGGTTAATATGTGTGGCACAACCTTGAGAGAATATTTCAATAAATTTGGTTTAATATAAATAGAATGAAATTTGATTGACGAGACCTCTCCATCTAGCTACAAAATCGGTAATTAATTCATCATCAAATTACCTAATGGAATAGAGGTTAGTAATATAGACATTTTTATATATATTGACTCAAAATTGATCTAAAAAGACTTGGGCAAGTTCATAAAAGGAAAATATGGAATGATTAGTGAGATCACTATACAAATCTAGGGCTGGTTTAGATAAAGACATGGGGAAGGTAGAAAGGAGAAGAGCATCATCTTGTGTTATCAAATAACAAGAATGGTCAAATTATCTGAAGTGTTGTTTTGGGTCCTCCTTACTTTGAAACATGGAAAACTTAGGTAGTTTACATTGAGGAGGATTGGATCAAATAGAAATGGATAGAAGAATAGGTTCATTATAGATTTGATCATATGATAAAAGGTTATGAGTCCCATAAATAGATGATTCAAGATTCAAAATTTTATCTATCATCATCTTAACTAAATAAATTTTAGGTTAGGAATCTCCATAATTGGATGGTATGTTTCAATGAGGTTGGGACATAGTAATGTATGGATAAGAGGTAGAGGGTTGAGAAGATACCACATATTGGTATGTGGTCATTATAGGTTGGGATGGTGCCACATAAGGGTTAATGGCTAGAAAAGGTATGGAAGAATGTGTTATGTATCCTTTTGGATTAAAAACATATTGGTAAGATATCATGGGTATTTATTGTGGGATAGAGGTGGGTTAATTTATAAGTATTAATGGGTTGTTAGATGGTCAGGTTGAATAGTAAATCTTTTGCTAATAGGTGGAAAGGTAAGAGGTCTGAAAAGTACCAAATTTTGAAGAGGGGTAGAAATTAGTTGGTTGGTGGTGATAAGAGCAATAGTGGGAATAGGGGTAGAATATACCCCCATTGTGGATGGGGTATAGGTAACAAGAGGTAAGGTTGCCTCTACATTGGATGTGTTGATTAGTGTAGGGGGTGGTTGGTTATTGGTTGGAATGTTGGATTGGGTTTTGGTGGTGGTAATGGATGGGATATTGGTAGAATAAGATGCTTGGGTAATCAAATGTTGGGTAGAGGTAACACCAACCATAGTATGGGGAGGTATACCATAAGGTAGATCCATAGGAGGAACCAAAGTAATAGAGGTGGGGTGAGTTAAGGTGTTAAGGTAATGTAGGAGGGGCATGGGGTTATTATCAAGGAAGGTATTGAAATATGCATCACCCTCAATAACTATTCAATGAATTGTAGGAGAGGGGGAAAGATGAGGATAACTCTCAACATTTGAAGTATACTCCATGGAAGAAGAGGAAGAGGAAGATGGTGGTTATTGGTTGGTTTGATTCCTCAATTGTTGTCTAATAAAGACCATGAGAGGAATAGAAAATAAATGATGAAAACTTACACCTCAAACAAAAAACAAGAAAAAGGAAATTAATCTCAAGACAATCCAAACATACATTAGAGTGTGTTCAAAACTTAAGATTCTTTTTAGATCACTTTTGGCTTATGCCTTAGAAAGTGTGAAGAAGAAATTGGTTTGTAGATCAGGTACTAAATAATAAATATAAAGTTGGTTTTAGGTTGTGTTTAGGTTCTCAAAAATAAGAATCTATATTAAAATTTAGTACGTAGATTAATATTAGGGCCTACCCCCTCACTTCACACACCATAGTGATAAGCATGTTAGCTTAACAAAGATATACTAAAGTTCAGAGTTTATACTCAACCAGAGAGATGAGTTGGTTCTCCCCTTGGTAATGACCTTCAGGTAGGATTGTTGATAAAGGGTAAGGTTTACCTCTAGGTGATGAAATCTTAGTCGGGCCTTTTCTCAATTTTGTTTTGATGTGTTGATTGACTATGTGGTTTGGTAAAGTGTGTAATAATAATAGTGAAAAATATGATTGATTATTTTTGCCTTTAAGTTAAATAGATGAATTAAAATCAAGCAAGTAAACAATGTATACAAGGTATTTATTTTAATCCCAAAATAAATTTAAGATTTTATTGGATGATAAAAGAATAAATGAAGAAATAAGGGGCACCTAGATGATGTTAGGGTCCCACTAGGTGTGACAAAATGTTTCTCTTAATTTATACTCATTTATTAATTTTAGAATAAGATAAGATTTTAGTAATAAGGGTATGGTAGAAATACCTAGTTGGTGATGTACATGTAATATAGATAAATGATGGAAAACTACTCTTTGGCTTAAAAGGAATAACCTGCAGATAAAAAATCACTAACAAATGGGTTGTTAGTAAGATAGCTGGATGACTACCTAACGTGAGCTAGATATAAGAAACATAAGCTTGATAAGATGCTGTAAATAAAATCTTAAAAACAATTAAGTTGAAAATGATAAAATTAAGGTACTTGCATAAAGGAAATGAAATGAAATGCAATACAAAAATAAAATAGAATGCTTGTTAAATAAAATGACTAAATATACCAAAAATGGGTTAATATTCATGCTAAAGTGGGTGAAGTTAGGTTTAGAAAATTATAAAAGGGTATATGAATAAGGAGGGACATAAAAAGTTAATTTTGGTTGGGCGTAAGGGGATAAAAATAACTTGATATTATTTTTTTCCATAGTGACCATCAGTGGTTGGGTGAACCATTGATGGTTAAGCCAACCATCAATTGTTGGGTAACCATCGATGGTTGGGGGTGACCATCGGTGGTTTTGCTAACCATTGGTGGCTGTTTGTGGATTTCTAAAGGTTTCTAAAAGAGAAGTTGTAGAATAGGTGAATGGTATAATAATGGTTCTTTTAAGGATTTGGAAGTTGGGAAACAAGGTACAGATAGGTTTGATCAAGTCAAGGGGTTAGAAATCTAATGAAACAAATAATAAGTAGAATATACCTATAACTTTCTAGATGGTTGGTGTTTTATGGCTAGAGAAATTTTGCCAAAGTAATAGTAGTTTAGTCTTAAAAACAAATTTGGTAGAGTTTTAGGTCTCTTTTGCTATTGTTGAGTTACTAAAGGAAGACTAGATCCTATAAAGCTTGAATAACTATATGTAAGAGTGTTTGTGATGATGGATTTTGGATCCATTCACCTCCTAATCCCTTCCTTTTATAGGTAAAGAGAGTTTGCAGATGGAAGATTCCCTAGACAATGAGTCAACTAATTTTGATGCTTGGGAGTTCATTAGCACTGCATAAGGCAAACATATTAAATTGTGCCTCGTTATCTCACATATAACTGGTGATGTGTTAAGAAAAAGATGACTTGACTATCAATGGTTAGGATAACCATCAACAATTAAGCTAACCATCAGATGTCATGTATATGAAGGTAAAAGGGGTCAAAATGGTGTTTAAAAAGGTTTGTTAAGGGTTAAGTTAGTAATTTGGTAAATTTAGTTAACTAGGTGGTCAACTAGACTTAGGGTCTAATAGGGTCAAGAAGGGTTCCAAGGTATTTTGACATTTATTATGGTTTTATAGTGTCTAAATTAAGGAAATAAGTGGTCACCCTATCTTAGTCCTCTTTAGGAAGGAAAAAACCTTTTAGAACACTATTTATGATAACTTAAAATTTTAGAGTGGTGATACAATTCCAAATGATCTTCCTTGTGTCTTGGTTTAAACCCAACCTTTTTAGAATCTGCATGAGGAATTTATAAGAGACCCAATCATTAGATTTTAAAATATATATCTTGAGAAACATGCCCTACCTCAGGGATCTAGATATTGAAAGAATGGCCTCATGAACTAGAACTATGCCATCCTTAGTTTTTTGCTAGTGACAAATTCCCCCTATTGCTCCCGTATGACTTTATCAAGAAGATATTGCATGCATTTTACCAAGATATAGGAGAAGATTTTATGCATATAATTACATAGAATAATGGGCTAGAAGTCATAAACATTAGTAGTGCCCTACTTTTTTGGAATTAAAACAATAAAAGTGTTATTAATTTTCTTGAGTATAGATTTTGATTTAAAATATTATATAACAACAAATTCCACCTCTAGATGAACAATGCCCTAGAATTTTTGAAATAAGAGTGAGGGGAATCCATCACATCCTATTTATTTGGATCCTTTCATTGAAAATACTACACTTTTTATTTCCTCATCAAAAGGAACCTTGGTGAGGGAGACATTGTCATTAGCTGAAAAGACTTTATTGAAATTGTTGGGAGTGGAAGCTACTAGATGATCATTAGTTATGCATTCTTCTGAAAGGAGAATTCAGAAACAAATTATTTTATAGTGGGAGATATCATCTTCATATCTTTTGATAGTCCCACTTTCCATTTTTAATTAGGATATTTTGTTTCTGTTCCTATGTCTAGCAGTGGAGTGGTGAAAGAATTTGGTATTCCTATCACCCTCCTTCAGCTATGAGCATCTAGAATTTTGTTTCAAAAAGGCTTTCTCTCTTGCTTAAAATTTATGAAATTTACAAAGAAGTTATTTTTCCTTGGAAATCATGTGATCATTGCAACTCGCTAAAGCATAGAGATCTTTAGTAACTAAATATTTCACTCCAAGGGACTATTTTTGTATGAATATGTCATCAAAAACTTCGTTATTCCAAATTATTAACTTTATTTTAAGGAATGTAAGTTTTTTAGTAAGGATAATGAAGGTGGTTATTGAGAAGGTTTATTTCCACCACTCTTTCATGGACTCTATGAGATTAAAATGCAGAATCCACATGCTTTTAAACCTAAAAGGGAAACATTTCTCCTTCAAAGACCAAGGGATTATGATTAGACCGAATTATAGGTAAGGAAGAAAGTTTAATAGACAAATGGATGTCCCAATTTATGGAGATCAAAACTCTATCTAGACAGACGTAGATCAAGATTCCCCCTAGTCTTCTGTTGCACCACATAAAAGGATTTCCACTTAGGTCTATGTACACCAAACCTGCATTTTGAATGAAGTCATTAAATTATAATGTGTTTTCAATTATATCCAAAAGTCCCCCTTTTTTGTCCCCTAGTGTGATCGGGGTGTTAAACTCACCAGCAATAATCTAGTTCTAATTAGCACATATCCTTCAAAAATCTATCATGTTTTTCCAAAGAAGGTTTCTAGTAGATTTTTCATTTGGGGCATAGACATTACTTAGAATACATATATCATTGTTTTTTAGGTCCATGAATATGATATAAATCTGATGATTAGAATTCTAAAAGTGGTCCAAAAATCTATCATGTTTTTCCAAAGAAGGTTTCTAGTAGATTTTTCATTTGGGGCATAGACATTACTTAGAATCCATCTATCATTATTGTCTAAGTCCATGACTATAATATAAATCTGATGATTAGAATTCTAAAAGTGGTCTCCTAAGACATCTGGGTTTCATAAGAATGATAAACCAGCTGAAGCAGTAGTAGACTCAGAGGAAAGGGCTTGGGCATTTCTCAAAATTTTCACTACACATGCTTTGAGAGTATAATAAATTTTTTTTTTCATAAGTGATAATAATAGATGTAAATACTCTTTTAATGTGATTGTAAAGGGTCCATTATTTTTGGGGGTTATTTAAACCCCTTACATTCCAAGAAAGGATTTTGATTTCTTATCCCAGTGGATTTTAAGAGTTTGTTGGGTTCCATTAATAAACTATTTATCCATTTATAAGTTCCTTATGACCATCCTTGGAGATATTCCCATAGGTTTAGGGGCAATAGCAATGTTGGATTTTTTCCTACCTCTTTTATTTTTAGAATTAGAGATAAACCATTTATTTAGGGGAATGTCTTAGGGAGGAAAAAGAGTTTTATAACATTATCTCTAGTCTTTGTAGGGATCTGATGACTTTGAGAAAGGGAAGAGGGAGAGCCTCAGGGAGTGAGGGAAAGGGACATCAAAGTATTTAAAGAGGTGGATATTCCACATAAGGGCTTGAGTGAACTCTGAAAGAGGGGAAGGTAGATCGACACCCAAGGAAATGGGTGAGGAAAAGGGGAAAGGGAAAGGCACCATAAAATAGAAAAAGGGGGGAGGGGACACTAGAGGTAGAATTTAGGGGAAGAAAGAGATATGGAAGGTTTAGGAGGGGTGAAGGGGGAACTAAGCTAAGGGAAAGGACCAGATGAATTGAGGGGGGTGGAAAGCTTAGGGGGGTGACCAACACCTAGTGGGGGGACAAGGGGAAAAAGAGGATGAGGGGGGAAGAGGGGGGCCTAAGGGAAGTCTTAAGGAAAGGGATGAGGGGGGAGATGAGGGGGAAGAGGCCAGTGGAGAGGCAAGGGGAGTCACTTTAGGGGTGCCTAAAACACAAAAGGACTTTTAATGAGTAAGAGATAAAATAGGATCAAAAGGGTTAGAGTAAAGATTACCTTTAAATCCACCAAAAGAAGGGGTATGCAAAGGGTCTTAGGGGGAACCAATTTTTAGAGGGAGTACTAGCTATTATTCCTTGTTTGTCATCTCTTTTCTAATTTTTTTGTGAAGGAAATTTAGAATCCTAACCTTTTTTTGAGTAGTCAATAATAATATGACTTAGGACACTGTACCTTGGGTAAATGATTGAATTATTTTCATACACAATGTTTTTCATCCATTCATCATACTTTGACTTGATCTTGATCTTTCCTAGTAAGGGCTTATTGGCTGGTAAGAAAATATGAAGATGGGTAGTAACCATTCTCTAATGAGAGAGAGTAACTAGACCAATTTAAATAAGTTGACCTAGGGCCCTAAAAATACCAATGATGACCTATAAATTCCAATATTTCAATTAGATTTAATTAATAATAACCCACATTGGTAGATCATCCATGGAAGTATTACTGAGGCTAAACCTATCCTTTCATCTATCAATATAAACACCCACCTTGCCCAAAAACCAATGACCTTCTTGGTAGAGGTAAAAACACTAAGAGGAAGAGGTGAATAAGTGAACCCATATATTACAATTTCAATTACAATCATTTAAAACTATTAAACAATCAACATATATCAACTTGATCAAACAAAATTAACAAGAGAGCTCATTCATTCAACACATACACAAGATCAACCACACAATATATAGTTCCTGAGGGAAACCCGCATGGGGAATAAAACCCACTCTCAAGTCTAAAACATATGGAATACTTGTCCTAAAAGAAATTAAAAAAAAGAGACTGGTCAACTCCTTTAGACTGGAAAACCTTGATTAAATCCTTCTAACCAAAGGCCTTTAGTGAAACACCTCTTTCAAAATGAGAAACTACCCCTAAAGAAGATCAAGTCCTTTAGAATATAATTTTATGTGAACACCTCCAACATAGAAATAACTTATTCAACACATAATTATGGATATCTGATTATCTAACCCCTATACAAATTCCTTTTCTATCTCATATAGGCATGCCACAATCTCTCTCCTCCTTCACTCAAACTATCTTCATATGCACACTCAGACCTCTTCACATATCCTTAAACTAGAAGATAATTATTATTACCTCAAAAATATGACCTATAGGTCATACACACTACCTGTCCTTCACTCCACAACTCTTACATACACACTTCTCTTACATAGTCTAGAAATAATCATCTTTGATTTCATTATTTATAGATCCTTCATGAATTATAATTTCAAAAATAATAGTTTTTATCCAAAACAAATTCCTTAAACCTTAAGTCATCTTACATGGGTCACACTTAAGCACAACTCTCTTTAAAATAGGCCTAAGTCACCTTTTAGGTCCTATGGAGACCTACTCAGCTCTTTGACACTTATATGAGAAAACTAAAAACACAAGAACACTTTACAAAAAATGTACCCATTAAAAATTATATATAGGTCCTCTTTAAGGTCCATAAACCATCACATTACTCTTTTGCTTAAGCACAATTTTCTTAAACAACATTATGTGAACACAGTCAATATGAATGAAAACACTGTCGACTTTTAAATATTTATTCATCTTACATATAATTGGTCAAAAATTCATAATGAAATTTTATTTTTATCATGGCATATAAAAAATTATACAATATGTAATTCATCATGATACATCTAAATAGTAAAACAATCTCAAACATCCTTCTCAAGTCATTTGTAGAACACAGTCAAACACACAGTTAACTTTGGACCTTCATAAATTTTACTATACACACTTTTAGAGATTAAAAATTATATTTATAAATGAAAATTAGTGTAATATACAAATTTTATTTTTAATACATGGTAAAATTATGAATAGATCAAAATTTATGGCTCAAAACCTAGGCACTGGTCTTTCTTTTATGAAATTCAAATATTTGAATTCAAATGGTCACAGTTAAACATCCAACACTATTATGTCATCTCATGTCCTCATTGCTTAGATTAATCATGCACCATTAATATATTATGAATAATAAATCATAGTGTGCCAATTCCCATATTTTAAACCTTGAATATTCGACCTCATCATATGCAATCTTATAATATCGACTCAATGCACATGTTTGATCTCTTGTACATAGCTCAATATTTATCTATGTTAAATATTAAACACCTTGAAAACATCTAATTCAATACAAATATCAATATGTATATGTATGAGTATATACTAACCTTTTTCTATTATAATAATTTCTATCTTTATCTCTTCTCGACCTTCAACATCGAACACTTGTCCTCATCTTACTGTTTCTAGACATCTTGGAATGAATACACTCTATTAATTCTTTTGTAAGGATATTTATATTAAAATTCATTAATAAATGAAAAATTTTACCTATTTAACTTATGTGTACCTTATGTATTCATTTTATGATCACTTTTGAGCCATTATATCTCTATTTGATCCTAGTATTTAACATCATGTAAAATAGACTATGGGGACCGTTGCTATCTGCCTAGAGGGCCAACTTTACAAATTCATATCTTTTACCTTGCTCAATTATATATTATAAAATTTGGACCATATGTTATAATTTAAAAGAGTAATCCAACCATGTGTTAAAATACTCTTGAAACCTTTGTACATGAAAGATATAAGTCCATTGATATACTCATGCATATTTTTTCTACCACAAAGGCAACTATGTCAAAAACTGTCTAGGAGGCCAACTTTGAACATGTATATATTTTCTCACACTACATCTCATGACCTAAAATTTATCATAAATCAACTAGGCATAAAATTTAATAAACACATGTAATAAGCTTATCTTAAAACTTTGACACATGTGAAATATGAATATTTCAATATGCTTACTTGGCTCTTCTTGCCACATTACAAATTTGGCTATGGAAAAACACTATCAAACTGCTTGGGAACCCAACTTTACACTTGAGTATATTATGTTATGTTTTATCTCATGACCTTAGATTCATCACATAAAAACTATGTACAAATTTTATCACAACCATATTACCAACTCCCCATGACTCATCCACATATGGTAATGGAGATGTTAGTAAACTGCCTACTTAATTTTTTTGCTACTAAACCCAAAATGTCTAGATGAAAATAATGATCAATCAGATGAAATCCACTCATTTTAACAATCACTCAAATCATATAAAATATCTTATAGGACCCATTTCATAACCTCAAATCACCATACTCATACCTAAACATATCTAACCATTCCAAAACTTAAGATCAACTAAGCCTCATTTAAGCATACTAGAACAAGCACATTACACACTTTATCATTGTCACTTAGACTATCAATGCGCTTCATCGACAGACTTGGAAAATTTCATAACATCACCATGAAATCATTAAAAATTCTCCAATAATCTCTCTATTTTTCATTGATGTCAACAACCATCATATAGCAATATATACCTCACCTTCCTTCTCTCTCTTTAAGCACTCGTACAATAGGAACTTTCTCCCCCTTTGACATAATCATAAATTGGGAAACAAAAAATGATGAGGAACTAAAAATACCATCAATAGGAAAGGACCATCTTATAAATATGATACAAAATTCCCCTTACCTTTAGCCTATCTCTTCTTGCCTTGACACCTTCCTCTTACTACATGAAAGCATTCTTCTTCAACTAAGCATTATAACCAATGAAAAAATAACAAAAAAATTATTAAAATATGATGGGACTCACCAAGAAACATTTGAGAGAGACTCACTCTAATATTTATAAGCCTTTTCACCATTTTATCATCTTCAATTCTCCACACATCATGAGGAACCACCACACATGCTTACTAGCCTTCTCTCTCTAGCTATCTTAAAAGACTACCACAAAAACTTCATGCCACTTAAAAAATATGAAATATTAAATAATCCAACCTAACAACTCACCTTGAAATACTCATTCCTTTTTATTTTAGATAAAATAAATAAAAATCACTCTTCCTCTTACTAGACCTGTCAAGTCTCCTTGTATCCCTACCTAGAATGTGCACATCCCACAACTTTTAATAGACACATCACCAAAACCTAAAACTTCATATATGGATCTCTCTCATATTCCCCCTCAATCACACTAATTTTTAACACCTAACACAAACTATACAACATACTTCCTTCACAAACCAACTTACCAATTAGGCCTCCATCTTGACAAAAATATGAATAACTTAAAAACCAAAAACATTAAAATCTACATTAATATTTACTTTTCAACCCATTTGGTCCATTTAGCCTATTCATAATCCTCAAACCTAAAATCAAAAGGAAACACACATTTCTATCATAGCCCAAAACCCTAGAATCTCAAAACTTATGGACCAAAATTTGAGATTTTAAATCTTTCGGAACCCATACATACTATAACCCATTTTAGGATATGCATACTCTTAAGTAAAATCTAAAAAACTTGAAATCAAAAAAAAATTTCCAATTTGACTTCAACATACCTTCAAAATACAAAACCACCTAGATCATGATAAAATAAGATCAATAGACCTTTATATAAAAAATATCATCTTCACAAATCACAAATCCTCTTTTTCCACTTGAAAACCTTTAATCTAACCCTACAGAATAACCATATATAGCTATGACATCACTCTAACATCACCATAACATATCTTCCACCTAGACATACCTACACTACTTGAAAACACTCATCTCTAGCCTTATATGAACTTTTGATGAACACCATGGAAAAAATTTCTTCTCTACTGAAAGGAGTCTCTTAAAAACCATATAAAATTACATCCTCTTTACCACAATGCTCTAAAACAAATTGAAGATAGTAGTGGCCCACATATGCTCAATAATCACTAGAATCCTTTTATAACTATAAGACTTCTTTCTCTTATTCTTCTTCTTCTTTGTCTTAAATATGACAACTGGTTCCTTTTCTATATCACTTTTTTCTCTTCTAAGATAGGATTGACAACACATGGATCAACTATGGAATCTTGACATACCTTTTCATTTGAACAATCCACCTTGTAATTAGGAACCTCATCACTAGGCACTGATAATTGATGTTATTTAAATTATACATGGTCATTAATGGTATGATGTTCACTTGGATCCATACACATCTCATAACTATCCTCAACCATTACCTTGGTCTTGTTCTTGACCTTGGTCTCTTCATTCATAATATGAGCATACAATGAGAGACCTTGTCACGATTCAACTTAGAAAGCATTATCCACCATATAAAATAGATTAGTTGGAATTATATTCTCACCATGACTCATACTTACCAAATTTGGTATCCATGAGTTAACTTGACTTCTACCTTGCACTCTAAGAGCATGATAAAACCTAATCTATCTTGTAATCCTTTGCTTTCGTAATATAACAACGTGACCAATATTTTCATAGTTTGTAGAAAAAAAAGAATCCTCGATGGAAACTCATCTTGTCTTACCTTGTTCAAAAAAAACTATCAATGTGTCTAATGTCATGACAATTGAAACAAACAACTCTTTTTGAAGAAGACTTTCCTTACCTTCCCTTAATTGGACAATATTTAGTTAAGTATCCATTATCAAGATAGTTGAAACACTTAGCCTTGCTCACACCTTTTGAATGATGAAACCCATCATAGTTCCATGAAAACTCATTTATAAAATGTCTCTTGCATTCTCTATATTAGTACCCAAATAGTACAAGTATAGCAGTAACCATTGAAATTTATATACCTCATGGTATTTGGTTATCTCATCTAATTTGGATTCATTATGCTAACACCTTCATTCATTATCTAAATATTTGTCTTCAAAGGCTGAACCACCTTTAGGTTATTGAAATTCATGTCAACATGATAAACAACATTAGGCTCTTCATTAAAACCCAATCCAGATATGTCACTAGCTAAATTTTGACTCTTTAAGAGATCATCTAAATCATTAGAACTTTTATCAAACTTGAAAAATTATTTCACCTTACTTTTAGACTTATCTAACTCATATTTCAAAGACACAATCTCATAATCATACCTTGATCATTCTTTTTATTTGGCTCTTAGACTTGTAGACATAGATTCCAACTTAGAATTAAGAAACATGACACCACCTTCATGCTCTCTAGAGTTTTCAACCAATCTTGCCGTAAACAAACTTAATTGTTCCCCATATTCCTTGAGTTTAGATTTCATCTTATTATTGACCTTCTTCTCAATTTTTAGTTATTCAAGAGCATTCATCAATTTAGTCTCACAATTCACCTCATCTTCACCATCATCTAAATCACTCCAAGTAGACTCCTTTTAATGTGAACAAATTCCTTCCTCAACCATGAAAAGGGATCTATCTTCAATATGACCATCATATTCATGATCATATTCTAATTCACTATATTCACTCTCATCTGATGAGATGCAATCTTCTTTGGTGTAGAGACTCTTCTTGTTCTTTAAATACTTCTTATTGTCAAACCTTCTGAATCCCTTTTTGCTTTTATTAGACTTGAATGATCTATTTCCATCATCATGAACTTGATCATGGTCTTCATCACCATCCTTCTAATAATTATGAGGGAACTTATTATCAAAATGTCTTACCTCTCCACAAGTGAATCATTTGAGGGGTATTTTACCCTTATACTTGCTTTAACCTTTTTTCAATTTCATTGAAATCAAAGTAATTAGTTCATCCTCATCTATATTAGAAATGTCATCCTCTTTAGGTTTCTTACATTAGAGTTTATTATTTGGATTCATTTTTGTCTTGAATGTTTCTTCCTTATTTGGTGGCATATCATCATTCTTACTTATCTCATAAGTAGTAAGGATTTCATCCAGTTCATCCAACTTTAGCTCAATAAGATCATGACTTTATTCTATACTAGGTACTTTAGGATCAAATTTGAGGGATAGTAACCTCAATACCTTTTTAGCTAAAATAACTTCTTCAAAGTTCTCTCCAAGACCTTTGATGATGTTTTTAATCTCATCAACTCTCTATAGAGAGGATGCCACTGAATTTTCTTCCTTCATCTTGACAGTGTCAAATTGCCTTTTGTGAGTCTATAACTTAGTAATCTTGACCTTTGAATCTCTTTCATAAATGATCTAAATTTTTTCCCATGTCTCTTTAGCAGATTAACAACGGATTACCTTGGTGTATTAAATGTTTGAAAGACTACAAGTTATAGCATTCATTTTCTTGAGATCATTCTCAAACAAGTTCTTGTCTACAACACTAGATAGAAGAGTAGTAAGAGCAACATAACCATCCATAACAGATTTTCATACATCAAACCCTAAGGGCATAATGTATGTCCTCATCATAGAAATTAAAAATGAATAATTGGATCCATTAAACATTGGTTCTTTCTGAGTGGAGAAAACTCCTTGATGACTACTCATATTGTACCTTGGATCACCTTAATGTTATCAATCCTTTATCAAATGACCTGATCTAATACCAATTATTAGAGGTACAAACACTAAGAAGGGGGGGGTGAATTAATGAGCCTAGATATTAAAATTTCAATTCCAATTCCAATCCTTTCAAACTATTAAAAATTAACATATATCAATGTGATCAAGCAACATTAACAAGAGATATCATTCATTCAACACATATACAAGATCAAACACATAACACATAGTTCTCATGGGAGACCTTCATGGGAAATAGAACTCAATCTCAAGCTTGTAAAATATGGACTACTTGTCTATAATAAATTACAAACAAGATACTACTCAACTCCTTCAGACCATAAAACCTTGAGCAAATCCTCCTAACCAAAGGCCTTTAGTGATACACATGTTTCAAAAGAAGAAAATACCCTTTTGGAACATCAAGTCCTTTAAAACCTCCTTTTATTTAAAAACATCCACCTTAGAGTAGATATATTCAACACTTGATGATGGATCTTTGATTATCTAAACCTTGCACAAAATCCCTTTCTATCTCATATAAGCCTCTCACACAGGCATGCCATAATCTCTCTCCTTCACTCAAAATATCCTCATATGCATAGTCATACCTCTTTACATATCCTCAAAATACAATAGAACTAAATTGACCTCATAAATATTACCTACAAGTCATACACGTAATCTACAAACTATTCCACTCCTCAACTCATTTATTATGCACACTACCTATCCTTCACTCCATAACTCTTACATACACACTCCTCTTACATAGCCTATAAATCATCATCTTTGATTTCACTATTTATATATCCTTAATGAATTATCATGTCAAAAATAATACTTATCATCCAAAACACATGCATTCAACCTTAATTAATTTTACATGGGTCACACTTAAGCATAACTCTCTTTCAAAAAGGCCCAAGTCACCTTTTAGGTCCTATGGAGACCTACTCAACTCTTTGACACTTATTCAAGGAAAATAAAAAAATATAGGAACAATTTACAAACCATGGACCCATTCTACATGATCTATATTTCCTCCTTAAGTTCCAAAAACTATCACAATACCCTTCTTTTTAAGTATAATTTTCTTAAACAACATTCTATGCAAACAGTCAATATGAACGAAAACACAATTAACTTATAAACCTTTGTTCATACTACATATAATTGGTAAAACCTTAATAATTCACATATATCATCCCCATTATTTCTAAAATATGATCCAATATCTATTTCATCGTGATACATCTAAATAATAACAAAATAAGCTTGAACATCCTTCTCGGGTCACTTGTAAAACACAGTCAAACATATAGTCAACATTGGACCTTCATAACTTTGATTGTACACACTTTCAAACCTTAAAATTTATATTTATATATGTGCCTTGTATTATTATATAAATTTTGTTTTTAATTCATTTTATAATTTTACATATATCAAAAGTTATGGATAAAAACCTAGGCACATGTCTTTCTTTTGTTAAATTTAAATATTTAAATTCAAATGGTCACAGTTAAACATCAAACACTATTCTATCATCTCATGTGATCACTAATTTGGTTAATCACACACCATCAATATATTTATAAATTTAAATCATAGTTCACCAATTCCCAAACATTAAACCTCTAAAAATTGACTTCATCACATTCAATCTTGTAATATTGACTCAATGCACATTGTTGATCTCATGTACATAGCTTGGTGTTTATCTATGTTGAACATTTAACACCTTGAAAACATCTCATTAAATAAAAACCAATATTTGTATATTTTAAAATATAATCTCACTATTATATCTTTGAATAATCTATATCTTTATCTCTATTCAACATTAAACATCGAACACTTATCCTCATCTCATTACTTCAAGACATATTGGAATGAATATGCTTTGTTGACATTTTTATAAGGAGATAAATTTTTAAATTCATTAACCAATGAAAAATTTGACCTATTTAACTTCCTATTAACCATATATATTCACTATAAAATCACTCATGATCTATTATATCTCCATCTGGTACTGATCTTTAACATCATGAATATTAGACTAAGTATGGGGACCATTGCTATTTGCCTAGAAGGCTAACTTTATACAATCATATCTTTTACCTCGCTCAATCATATATTATAAAATTTAGACCATGTGTTTGAGTTTCAAATAAGAGTCCAAATATTTTTCTAAATTCTCCTAAAACCTTCTCATGTGTGAGATATAATTCCATTAATTTGTTCACTTAGATTTTTTTCTACCATAAAACCATGTAAAAAACTACCTGGGAGGCCAACTTTAAACATGCGCATCTTTTGCTGCACTATATCACATGACCTAAAATTTAGCATAAACTAAATAAGAACATAAAAAAACAAATTGATATAATCTAATTATATTTATAATTCCACATCTTCAAAATATGACTATATTAAAATGATTCTTCGACTCTTCTTGCCACATTGTAAATC
Organism: Torreya grandis; assembly: GCA_037957365.1. Taxonomy (NCBI): domain Eukaryota; kingdom Viridiplantae; phylum Streptophyta; class Pinopsida; order Cupressales; family Taxaceae; genus Torreya; species Torreya grandis. Next base: position 586,735 of record JARHVA010007074.1, read on the forward strand.
TGGCTAAGTATGGAAAAACATTGTCAAACTACTTGGGATTCCAACTTTGCACTTGCATATATTATTTTATACTTCATTGTATGACATAAAATTTACCACATATAATATAGGAATAAATCTAATCACAACCATATGACCAAGTCCCCCTGAATCATCCACACATGGTAATCATGATGTCAACAAACTACCTACTCAAATTTTCTACCACTATACCCAAAATGTCTAGATGAAAATAATGATCAACTAGATGAAATAAAAACATGTACACAATTAGTAAAAGCATATAAAAACTCTTATAATACCCTTTAGACAACCTTAACTCACCATACTCATCCCTAAAAATCTCTAACCATGCCAAAACTAAAGATCAACCAAGCCTCTTTCAATCATACTAGAACAAACACATTACACACTTTTTCATTACCACTTAGACTATAAATGCACTTCATCCACTCACCTAAAACTTCCAAGATATCATCATGACATCATTGATAATTTTCCAACACTTTCAAGATAACCTTGATGTAATCCTCTTATAGAAAGAAATTTACTAGGAAGAAACCTCTAGCCAAAATGACTACCTCTAGGTGACATTTGGCTTTCCATATTTATTTTTACCATTTAAAAGATATAAATATTTGGATGATAATAATTAACCCTAAAAATAATGGATTTAACAAGATCTATATCATCCTACTCCATGATGGTTTTTAGAATAGGGATGAAGATCTCGTTATAGGTTTCCTCTGGGAAGATCTAGAAAAGCAAAGAGACCTGGCTCATTTGGGTTTTTCCTTTGACCATGTCATCCCATGATAAATTGGAAACATGAGAGTCTAATTTTTATAGGATAAAAACCTTAATGTCTGACTACTTTAGGGTGAAATCCAACACCTTAGGATTATTGTCTTGTATGCATTCCATTGGGTGGAACCCATGACTAAGGTCATGTGGGGTTGTGTTCACCTCAAAAAGAGCATTGTTTAATCCTTTATATGCCTAGATACTATACACATGATTGTTACAATTTTACCACCTAAGTAGAAATTCAAATTTCTAAAGATCCTCTGTAACATCCATTCACCAACTTAATACTTCAATATGTCCAAAGTTTCTAATTAAGTTATTTTTTATTCATATGATAATTGTTATATATTCCCTTTAGTCCATACAAAGACTTTATATATACCTTAATATATAAAAGTATGCATTAGTGAAGATATATCCTTTATTAAGATTCTTTTAATAACTTCATAAGTTATTAAATTTTAATACCTTCTTCAGGATTAATATGAACTTAAACATTCTAAATTATGATGTTGTGACTTAAACAAAGTAGACCACATTTGATCATATTAAGAAAAGTGTTAAGAATTTAGGAGAACCCTTGTTTTAATTTTTTCATATCCTTATAAATGGAATAAATAAAAACATTATTTAAGTGATAGGACTATAATGATAACCTTATATAAGTATTAAAAATGTTTTTTTGAAAAACTAAAAAATTAAGTTATAATAAGTCATGCACAAATCTCATGCACATTATAAGTTAAGTAAAATAATCTAAAGAAATCTTTTAAAATAGATGAGCAATTCAATGTCTTAAATTTTAATGGTTATTTCACTTGAAGCATGATGTGTTTGAGGAACATCTATTCATTATTTAAAAATGAATTATGGAATAAATACAAGTTTTCCTATTTCATTATAATGACAAACAATTGTTAAAGGGAAATCAATTGAGTTATAAACATAAAATTGAATTGGAAAATCTTATTTGAAAGATAATAAAGAGAAATGAGCTTAATTAAATAGTAAGTGAAGGGTTTTAAGCCTTAAAACATTGAAATTAATGAAAATCATAGCCTAAAGGACATTGATCTAAGAATAATTTTAATTCACTTAAGTAAATATGGTTAAGTGTTAAACCTAATATAAGTGCATATAGTTCTTTAAACTCATGAATAAATTAAAATAATATTTGTATGTATGTTTACATAACATAAATAAGGATTTATAAACTTAATAATATTGTTAATAAGGCCTAAATTGACTTGTGAATGTCATCCAATTGGGTTATGGCCATGAGGCTAACCCTGCCTTACGAAATTTATAGGTTATTCTAAAATAAAACTTAAGCATGGTTATTGAAATAGCATAAGAGGCTATGAGAACATGGTCTTAATCAATTAGAATCTAAAAATAAAATTATAAATTTGATCAATTATGAACTAGTAATGTAATATCCTTAGGTTACCTATCATATGATGTTAATATAATCCTATGATTATTTGTAAATTTTGTAAAGTATTACAAAGCTTTACATTACTTTTGGAAATAGTCCTTTTCATGATCACTACTTGCTATAGGTGAGTTTGGTAGATCTTACTTATAAAATCTTGGTATAATGATTATTCTATTTAATCTATTTTTATTCATTTAATTATTTGATGAAAATTTCTAATTTACCTAATGAGGTATAAAATTGTATATCCTGGGTAGGTACTTTGGTAAGTGTATAAGTTAATGAGGGTTGATTTAAGAAGGCCACATTGAATTACACATATAGGGTGCATGAGTTTTTATATAATGAACCACTTCTATCAAAATACTAATTGGTTGAAATGCTTCCTAATGAAGTCATTGTTAATCTATGTACTTGGTCTAGTTTATGTATTGGATAGGACACAATTATAGATCTCATTATGTTTTCACATGTTAAACTCTAGTTATAAACTTTTTAACATAGTTTTTTACCTCAATATTAAAAGGATAATGGTTATTACATATTGGTATCATATAATGTTTTACTAATCTAGGGAACTTTGGAGAAAGTGTATTACTATTTTTCCTACCAAGTTGTTTATTTCATCATAGAGTGGTGAGAACAAGACCTAGAATAATGAACAACAACCCAAGGGATGTTAACCTTAGTAGAGGTAGAGGTCTTAGGGCCAATAATCTTGAAAGAAAGGCACCTCTTATCAATAATTTTAGTATTAATGTTGGATCCCTTATTGTGATGAAAAAAATCCTAATGTTAACGATGAAGTAGTCTTGAATGGGATATTAAATGCACTAAATGCACTTAAAAACTATTTGGGCACCCAAGAATGCATATTAAACAACTTGGAGTGTGTTCCATTTGAGTAAATTTCTCAAAGGGAAGAAGGTTAGGGTGGTGAACTAGTGTTCCAAGATAAACCTGTAAATTTAGTTTATCTTATTGGTTTCTAGTTGTACACCTCATACTCTAGGCCTTACATAGTTTAGAGAAAATGGAAAGCAATTAGGAAAAACCTATTAATATTTAATTGTAGCCAAGGAAGGGATTGACATCAAGATTTGACCAAATGCATAAAATGACTGATAGGAACCTATAGAGGGTTTGGTTATCTCTTTACTACTTTTGGATCTACCTCAACCAAGGTAAGAGGATTTAAGGGGTATATTGATCACATGAAGAGATTATATAATTCAATATCCATTTGGATTATCAACATAAAGAGCCACAAATCCAACCAAAACATAATTGAACTCACTCCATCAAGGAAGGGTTGTTACATAAAATGAGCAAATGTTCTAGGTTAGATACAAGATACTAAAGATAGATTCAAAAAGTGATTACAACATTCAATAAAAAAAATATTCAAAAACTCAAGGGCTGAATACAAGATTATAATTCAAGGCTTTCAAAATAACAAAAGATAAAAACATGTTAAATATACAATGTTTATGCATCCATAAGTAAATAACACTTATTATATGTATAGGATGTGTTATGCATTGGGAAAGACATGGTAAGACAATTTAGATTTTTATAGATAAGGAGAAGAGTGAGCTAGTGGTATTTAAACAATAGGGATTCTTTCAGTCATTCATGACATCACCTAATGTAAAGATGTAGAAAACTTAAATACAAGATAATGGAACTACTAGGATTGATTTTCCCTTTTTTATTGAATACATAAACCTAGGCTGCCCTAACAAGTTATTCAATAACATATTTCCAAATATAACATAGAAAGGGATTTATAACCTAGCTCTACACCCAAGATGACAACCAGTAATGAGTAGGGAATGAGATGTCCTATCAAAAACATTTGTAAAAAAAACATTATCATAATTTATCAATACAAAATAGTATAGAAACACAAGTATCTTCATTAACTTTACAATAAAATATTACATATATCAACATTTCAAAATGATACCATGGGGATAAGTATGGTGGATTTTCTCCATGTGGAAAGGGGAGACACATAGAGATGCTCTCAAAGCTTTCTAATGGCTATACAACTATAACCACCTTAGCAAGAGAGATAAAACACACACATTAGTGATCCTAAAATATGGAAGGGCCTATACTAAGGAAGACATAGACCTACATAATGACCAACACAATGGCTAACCAACCTCTAGAATATAAGGTAAGACTTCTATTTATTCATTTTAAATCTAGGACAATGGGTTGAAATTTCTAAAATTGTATAACAAGCTTCAATTCCACCAATATACCAGTAGCTAGAATATTCTCTTTGCCATTCCTAAGATCCTCATTCACTTATAATAAAAAATCATTATTACAACTTCCTTTGCAAGGAATGATGAAGATTTATAAGAAACATTTTATATCTTGACTAGAGATGCTAGTGAATTCATGATCTATATGGTGAACTTCATAGTGAAGGCCTAAACTACTATTTTTCATCATTTGCAATAGCCTAGAGATGTTCTTGATCACTCACTTATACCACTGGAGGGACAAAATAATTTGAAGAGCCAAGAATATTTTGTCCTTATATGCAACTTATCTATAAATTCTCTCTTATTGATAGATTGTAAATCATGGAAACTTATGGATAAGAAATCTCTTCTTTATTTATGCCAAACAAATCCCATTACCTTGTAATGATTAAAATTTAAAAGATTTAGCTTAGATGAAAATATAAAAGATCCATGATGGCTAAGAAAATATACTGTAGGATGGTAGTTAGATGTTCTTATGTGCTTCAAATCATTGACACATCTATGAAAGAACCATCAATTTTAGATTTTAGTCCATAGCTTACCACATATTAACACCTTGAATTCCACCTTGGATCCAGATAGGCATCCACATAGCTTAAAAATTACTAGGTCACTTCATTGGCTCTAATCTGGGCACATGCCACTCTCTTATTAGTTTCAAGCCTTTTTAAAAGTATATCTTAGCTCACACCATTAAGTCTACTCACTCAAGTAACTACATGCCATTTATCTTAATCTATAAGATCAAATGTCATTGGTTTTTTTCAGGTCCTATGTCAAAATGGTACCACTTCGTAGTTTCACAAGCTCTCTGCATCATGATTTATTAGTCTTGTCAGGCTAACATGCTCTTAACAAGTGGTTGTCCCATGTTCGCTCTGGTGTAGATGCCTAAATATGTATCAGAGGGTGATCTACGTGTTTAAGAAACACTTCTTAATTTATAATTCTAAAAATGTAGAGCATGATTTTTAGTTTGTGATAATCTTGTTATCTATGGTGGAATAGAGGTAGAACAAATGACTACTTCATAATATTTATATTAGCTAGTGATTGGGAGCTATCATGGCCAGTAATATATATATATATATATATATATATATATATATATATATATATATATATATATATATATATATATATATATATATATATATATATATATATATATATATATATATATATATATATATATATATATATATATATAAAGATGATGTATGACAAATAAAATGAATTATGTTTGGTTCTAATTCTAAATATTAATCTATGTGAATATTTACAACGAAATTTAAACTAAAGTGATTTGGTTAAAAAAGATGTAAAAAGGAAGGGTGAGTCAGAGAAGAAAGATATGATTGATCTTTATCTTAGACATCCTGACAATGTTCAATTATTTCCCAGGTACATACTTAAAACCATTATATGAAGTAAAAAAACATAGGTTCAAATCACAACATATATTAGGTGAAATTTTAAGGAAGATATGGAATAATGCAAATAAGAACTAAGTTTACTTTAAAAATTTACTCCTTTAAGGAGATAAATGATGCACATCTATAAATGTAGATCAAATAAAATGAAACAAACTAAGGAACCTTCAATAAACCTAGAATTATAAAAAGTTAACAATTTTTCATTAAAAGGTACACACCATGAATTCAAAAAAACAATTCAAACTTGAAATTTAGAACAAACAATTGAGAGAGAAGCCATGTGACAATTCACACAAACAAAATGAGATAATATTTTTAGAATTCTCTGCTTACATTAGTTACTCAAAGTTTACACTAGTTTTTAGCTCAAAAAATTCCTTTCTTACAAATGGTAATACTACCATTTATATAATACTAAGGTCATACATTTGTCAGCCATATCAAATTACAAGTATACAAGTGTAAGGATAGCTTTCATGTCTTCAAAGTTTCTAAAATACACTAAACCTCTCTAAGTGGACTAACCTATAGGCAATGTGCTTTTAAAAAATGCACATGATTTTACAAAAGAATATTATATTTGATAATTTTACAAATTTAATATAAAGAGAATATTCCTAACTAAATTTTGCTTTGGTGTCCTTATGTTGAAAAAGTCCCTTATTGTTGTTACCTGCCTTGTAGGATTGTCAACCTATAATGTTGTTCACTGATAAACTGAAGATCCACCACTAGATTAAATAAAATATCCTTTCCATGATCCTCTACACCTTTAAGGTTCCTTTCAAACTTATTTATATCTTGTTTGATTCCCTTGACATCTCTCATTTTCTCATTGGATGATAGGAGCAAGCTCATGACTTTATTATTACCATCTACTATCTAGTTTTCCCCCTACATTCCTAATTGTTGCATGATTTGAAAGGTTATGTTCTTTAATTCTTTATTAGTTATGATACCCAGTGAGCTAAGGTCTATGGGATCCTTTATCAAGCTATTTAAGATATGAGATGTTCTATCTTCTCACTATTTGAAGTATTTCACAAGGTCATCTATTCTTTTACACAAGCTATCTAGGGCCTCAATCTTTTCTACTAATATGGCCATGGTCATATTCAAATGTGACCTAATTATAGTTCTAAAATTTTGGACTATATCTTTGGACAAGGCCTTAATCAAGTGTTTTACCTAAAGACTTGTAGCTTTCCATTTGCCAACTTGTCATGTTAATTTGATTTTTTATTTATCCTTATTTGGTATTAACTAGCTTTAAAAAGTTGAATAGGTTAGCCATTGTGTCCTAAAACTTTTTGAATCTATCCTCATGAATTGATAAGATAATATCCTCTTTCAAATTCTTATTTTCCTTTAATATGCCCTTTATCATTATTTGTAACTGATCACTTTGAGCTTGGGCCACTTCAAGGATCTTCTTATCAAACATTTTATCTTGTCATGGCTCCTGAACTAGCACTAGAGTTAGACCAATAAAAGGTGCAATCTTATGGAAGGTGAAATATTCACCTTCAACTATGGATTTATTTTGAATTACTCTCTCCATGCTAGATATTTATGGGTTGAACTAGACTCCCACTAATTATTCAATCACTTGAGGAGTAGGGATCTCAACATGTCCTCCACTTGAAGTTATAAGAGAATCCACCTACATTCCACTTGACTGTTAAAGGGTATTCAAGCATCTCTATTTTTATTATTGTTTTAATGTCATAATACAGGGTTTGAGTTCATCATGTACATAGATGTTAATAAATTTTGTGATATCCTAATGGTGGTGTATCATTGGAACCTTTTATAGCTTGCCATATATGAAGTATTCTAGAATGGAAGGGCCATAAATTGGATTGTCTTCATTGAAAAGGCTGATTTGACTCCAATTTTGAGTGAAAGTCAACTTTGGCTTCTTTCTTAGACTAGATCCAAATCAAATTTCCTTTTGGGTTGGATTGAAATTAGGACCAATTCTAGAGCTACCTCTTTCCATTTGTAATTATTCCTCTAATTCATAAGCACTATTTAGTGCTTTTAAGGCATCCTCTACTACCTCATCATGATCCAATGTAATTATGTCAATTTATTTAACTAGTGACTCTAGTTCAGGATGAGTTAAGGAAGATCACATTTAACCAAGTCTCCTCTCCTCAAGTCTCTTTTCTTATAGAAATTTTGAAATTGGTGCTTCAGTTTGTTGTGTCTCTACCTATGACTTCTTGGGATGAGGTCTATAAGATTGTCCTGATAATAAATGATACTACATTATCTCTATTTTCCATAAATCCTCAGTTGGTTTTTGATCTCTGACCAACTTAGCCTCTGGCTTTATGTTGAGTTTATTCAATCTTGATAATACCTCTATGAAAAAATAAGCTTTAATGTATAATTAGTCATAGACACTAGGGTGATGAATGTAGGCCATATTAATCTACTTAGCATTTAAATGTTTTGTAACACTTTCATAGGGATACGATTGTCTCATCTCATAAATCTATAAATTAAAGGAAATCTTATTCCTAGAGATAGTCTCTACATGTCCCAAATTCTAAAGCACAATCCTAATAATGGTCAAGGGTAAGGAATAGAGCAGTCCTTTCCTTTTTATTTTACATATTATATGTATTCCATGGAATAATTGGTAATCTACCTCTTGGTTTGCCAACTTTATGTGTACATGGACTAGTAACCTAAGGGGTTAGCTCATGGTTCCCTCTATCCAAACTATAGTGCAATCTAGATATAGCTAAATGTCCCTAATGAACTCAACATACTTATTGATCAAAGGGATAAACCTCATCATATGGATCCCTATTATGGCTTCAAATAAGGATAGGTATATGTAATCACATATAAAATGAATATGGTCCTTATACTTGACTATATGTAATTTGGAATAATATTGTAAGATTGTTTTTCTCCCATTAGGTGACCATTATTTTATGTTGGGGATTTTGATAGTGACTAACAAGGCATCTAAAAGATAATAAATCATATAGAAATGGTTGTCAATTTTCTTATTTATTTTAGAGAATTATTTTTTCAAGAAGATACTGAGGTTTTTTCCAAGAGGGGGAGTAAGTCCTTTCTCAACCATGAAATACATAAAAGGGACCCATATTTTGTTGACATAGGTCATTGAGGGGATTCTATACAAGCTTTTAAATAATTTCATAATCATCCTAATACCATACCTAAATTAGGTGATTGGGATTCTTCTATTAGTTTCAAAGATTATGTAGGTTTCTGAACATAACCATGGGACAAGGATGGTTTTAAGGTAATTCTTATTAAGCCATTATTTGATTTTGGGTAACTGCACCTAAGGCTTGGGTAAATTATAATAAATTTTAAATGTAATAGGGGAGATATAATAATTTAAAAAAAATTATGCTCATGTACTATCATGTCTTGATCAATTTTACAATCCCTAAAAATAGGATCAATAACATTGATGCAATGCAAGACCTTCGGCTTTGTTACTGCATAATGAAGACTTTTCATTTGAATGGTGAGTAGTTCATCATATCTCCAACTAATTGATGCAATATTTACATACTCTTTTCTAATGGTTGATAGTTCCTCAATGGTCTAGAAGATCTTGGACCAGTTGTTATCTCCTATGATCAATGATATAACATTAAATTCAATACCCTTGAACAATCTCCTTTTTGAATCCATAGTCAAATAGAGATCTATGTCCTCTCCATGTTGTTTTTGAGCCACCATGACTATGAGTTTATGTAAATTTCTCATTAGTTGACTATAGTTTACCCCTGGATCAATTTACAATTTATAGATGGAAATTAGACTCTCTCAATCTTGATTATGATCAATTTGTGATTGAATTAGGGATTTGTATATGTTATGGTTTTTTAAAACTCCTTTTGTGTTGTAGTGATGATAGATTTTTCACTTGATTGATTTTATTCCTTAGATTTGATTATGACCTTTGCATTTATACCTTTTCCTTTTTATACACATAAGATATTCAACTTTATCACTTTCTGTTGATGTGGTATCATTGTGGAACTTATGTGGCATTTTCATGGTACGCTACTCATTAATATTCAAAAAAAGATCATTACCTTTTGAAAAATCCTACTTTATCTCACTTTGTTGGATCATTTTTCATGGATCAATGCAAATCATTAATCTCATTCTTGAGAGTTACACACCATTAATCATTATATATACTTGGCTTTGAGGTTACACCACTTGGAAACCTTGTGGGCCTCCAAAGCTTTGTATCCTATCAAATTTTCTAGTTAGTGCACTTTCACCACATGGTGATTTTGCACTTTCTTAGAGCTCATTTGAAACCTTGACTTAGCTTCACTCTATCAGATCAATCTCATTGATATGAATGTGTACCATATATCTTAAAAGGATGCACAATGTTTAAGTTAGGGTTGAGACATAAATAACTTAAGTTATAAACTTTATACTATGGTTTCATTTCATGTTAATAAACATGAAATAAACCTTAGGCTAAAATATTTAAGCTAAGCTTAGAACATAGTAAAAGGGGACCCTAGAAAATGTTTAAAGGACTTGATGTAAGTTTTCTAATCAAAGGTTTTATCAAATTAATGAATATGACAAAACTTTAAGATAAAATCTCTAAGTTAAGTCTTATAATAATAGGACCCTACATTAGTTATATCGAGCCAATAGATGAAAATATCATGGAATATATGTGGACCAATCACAAGATTTTATCCTAAGGTTTTGTCAAACATTTAATAACATGACTAAATCTTATGATAATATTTAAGCTAAGTCTATGGTATTTATAATTATTCCCACACAATTTTACTTTGTCTATGATAGGTCAAATTTTAATGAAAGATCAATTTTGGTATTGAGGTACAAAATCCTAAGCATGTTTATTTTCCAAATGAGACTCCATCGATCCTACAATATAGAGAATAAACATCTTCATTTATTAAAGTAAGATTGGTTTCTAAGCTAAAATTTGATGGTCTCACAAATGTCAATTAATGGTCATGAGAACATTATTTTTAAGGTCACACAATTAACAATAGGAGATAAAATTTAATGGTCTCATGGATATCAATGACGGTCTCATAGACATCAATTGAAGGTTGTGAGGATGTCAAATTTAAGACACAATTAATCTTAGGGGATAAATTTTGATAGTCTTGTAGATGTCAGTGACAACCTTGAAGACAACAATTAACAATTGTGTGAATGTCAAATTTAAGCTCAAAAAATACATTAGATCCTATGGAACTTTGATTCAATATGAATTTTTTAGTGATCTTGCTTGAGTAAATGTAGGTTGTTGATTACAATCTGAGCAGTCCAACATGATTAGTTCCTATGGTCATAAATAAATCAAATTAGCTTGGGACTATTTATAATTAAGACCAAATTATAACATAAGTATTTAACATAGGTCCTTAAAACATAATAAAATGGAGACCCTTCAAATAATTAAAGTCATAACATAAGTTTTATCCTAAGGTTTTATTATATTGATAAATACAACAAAATTTTAGGATAAAACTTAGGCTAAGTCTACGTTATAGTAAAAGGGACATATTTTAATCCATGATGATCTCGCTATGTTTGATTAACTTCACTTGAATGAGCACAGACCATTGATTCTACAAGTAATCACATAATTTAAGTCAGGGCTCGAAGGCATATAAGAATTAGGATAAAGTCTTAAGACTAAGGTCTCATTTATGTTAATAAACACAAATAGGGCTTTAGGATTAAGACATTAGTCTAAGTTATCAACAAGAGGGACCATGTGAATAATAAACTATGAATAATCTAGGAACATTGTAAAAGAATCATATAAACGTTAACATTAGACCATGCTAAAATAAAAGGGGACAAAGGTGTTATGATATAAAAGAGACCTAGTATATAAATTTAGACTAAGGTTTGGTCTTATTAAAAAACATGACTAAGCATTAGTATAAAATTTTAACTAAGTCAATAGCATATTAAAAGTTCCTACATAATTTTATTCTCACCAATTTTAAATTTGAATGAGGGGTCTAAGCTAGGGTTTCTAAATGAGGGTTTTAGGAAGCTTGAACATCGATTCAATTTGAATTTTAATATACCAAAGGATATTAAAATGTCATATTAAGATTAAATTATTAAAATTATGAAACCCAGACATTGTCTACTTTTAATAGACACTCATTAAACCTATAAATAGAAATAAGAAGATCCAAAGTTAATAAACTTTAGACAGGGTTAAACTAGAGCCACAAACAAGTAGACTAATTAGAAAATGGTGAGGATGATCTTCAAATATGAATAATGTATAAACATGGTATTAATGTTTTGATAAAATATATTTTTAATGTGAAAGTATAAATTTACATAATTTGACATGAGGGTCCCAATATTTAGAAATTGGGGTATGTTGACCTCAACATATATGCTTCATTGAAAAGTCATGGTTTAATACATGCCATAAATTAGATAGCATATGCTTGAATGCATGTCATCAATATTTGGGAATGTAATTGATATTTAAATCATGCCACATGAGCTCAACACTTGTCATGCCTATGCTTGTCCTAAGTTATTTTGACTATTCATCTTTGATCACACATTATTAGATCATCCTACTCCATGAAAATTCATGCCATTAGTTCTAAGACTATTTGAAAACAAACGGCTACTTCATAGGGTTTAAAATTAATGCTCACATGACCATCTTAGAATATTTGGATTGCAATGACTATTCTTTGCAACTTAAATTTGACATCCACGTACCTATCAAAAGACATCCACAAGACTGTCATACCTATAATTCAAAAATTTCTTTGATGACTTTGTTTTATGGCAGTTTGGTCAGCATACTTTTTGTCTTTGACATTCTTGTTTGATTCTCAATTCTTTTTATCTTTGGCTTCTTTATCTTTGGATCTTCTACTTTTGGATTTTCTTCAACACAATTGACCCACAATAATTCTTTTGGGCATTCTATTAGGACAATTATCTCAGATAAAATGTCTGAGACAATTCCCCTAAAGGATTTAGCTTCACACTTTTTTGACAAGAATTTAGCATTATTGGACCTTTTACATGGGTAAGACACCCAAAATAATTCATCATTCAAATTTTTGAATTCATCAAAATAATTTTTTCAAACATTTTGTCTAAACAATTTTCATAAAGAAATTGGTCTTTTGCACTTTTGCCAATGGAAATGGACCCTTGTCATTTTGTCAAAATAACTCATATTTAGCTCTTTTGTCTTCATCAAGCTAATTTTTTTAGACATTTTATCTAAAATAATTTCCCCGTATAAATTGAACTTGGTACTTTCCCTAAAGAAATGCAATTATTTTAGACTTATTACATGGGGAAAATGTTTGAAGGAAATATGACTTATACTCCATAGTAACTTTTCCAAAATTACCATTAAATATTTTTAAACATATCCTTCAGAATTTTTATCAAGGTCACTTTTTGTAAAGAATATACCCTTTAACCTTTTATAATGGCCCTTTAGACCTCTTCGAAGTTTCTTTCAAACTTTCTAAAAGTGTCTTATGAATCTTTTAAAATTGCCCTTCAGACCTTTTGAAGGAGCCCTTGGGAATTTTTTAAGGAAAAAATGCCTAAAGAAAATGACCTTCTAAATTTTTTGAAAAGGCAAACTGACCCTTCTGCAAGTGTCCTTTAGGAATTATGTAAGGATAAAATGCCTAAAGGAAATTACCCTTAAAAAAAATTCAAAGGAAAAATGACCCCATGGACTTTCTATAGACACTTTGGCCAAAATAAATAAGTACTTATAATTATTTTGGGATTTTTCCATGGAAAAATGTTCAAAGGGTAAGTTCCCTTTGAACTTTTTATCATGGATAAAAATTATAAAATAAATTAGACTTTTCACCTTTTTTGAAACAAAGGATTTTTTATCAGGGTTTTTGTGGGAAAATTATCAAAGGGAAAGTACACTTCATAATTTTTTCAAGGATAAAAAGTTTGAAACAAATGACCCTTCAGATCTTTTGTGAAACACTTAGCCCAATGCAAAATAAGACATTGAGTTCCTTCAGACCTTTTATAGTAAATAAATTATTTAATGAAAATAAGTATTCAAACCTTTTGTCTGAGACAAAAAAACTTGAATACCTATTTTTATTAGATATTATGTGAACGAAAAAATCCTAAAAAAGTCTAATGGAAAGACACAATCACTAGGAAAAGACTAGAATAGGACTTATCCAATTTTTACATTAACTTAACCTTTAAAAGGAATACTTTTAAAAATAAATAAGGTTGATGATTTAGACATTAATACTCAGCTTGGGCTAGATTTAGGCATTTTCACTAACAAAGGCCCAATTGCTTCAATGAAATTTTGGGTACTAATAGTAGCTCTCCCCTGGGGATGCATACCCCCTGTAGGTGTGAAAAGAACCATAAAACACAAGACCAGGTTCTAATCCATTGGGATACAGAGTCAAGACTTAATAATTATATCAATAAACATCCATGAAGGCTCAAAAAAATAAGGCAAACTTAAAAAAATATATCACAAGGACCTAGAAATGAACACATGATAGAAACATAAAAGGAAACTATATAAACAAGGCCTAAAGTAGAGGGGAAACAAAGTGATAGAAGGACAAAGAAAAAAACACTATAAAATATGTACATTTTTCATACTCAGTCAACGAAATGGTTATAATGCTTGTCATTATTTGGTATCACTAAAATTATATCATCCCTTGATCTCTTTAACTTCTCCAATAGCTTGGTGGCTAAGATGAAGTAAACTCATCTGTGCACTTTCCTAAAGTTACTACTGATAGGCTATGATAGGATGACAATTTAAAACAAATCCTCCCTACATGGTCTCAATTTTGGATAAGACCAATAAAAAATAACATGGTACCTTTTTAACAACTATAAATAAGCTTATTTTTCAGCTACAATCAAATGAGTACCAAGCAAGAGTGCACTAGGATCAATACTATCATTTATGGAATCAAAGTTATAATTGAAAAAATCCAAAAAAAATTATCTTTAAGGGCATAAAATACAACCCCATCTTCACTAAATTAAATTCATAAAACAACACTCTCATTATCAAACCTACCATCAAGAACAACTAGTTGTTCAATAATTTCCACATTCCCAATGGAACCACCCAATTCTACACCCATATCTAATACTTTTAGTATTGTACACTCTATATATTCAATTTCATCATGATTACATAACTCACATTCTTGTGTTATACTATCATCAAAATGAAATTCATATGTTGGGACATGCACCTTATTGACTACACTCTAAAACTATTATGCATTATTAGCATTTATCATTTTGATGGAGGCAAAATACTTGGATGGGGAGTCCTAATAATTGAACATCATAATCTCATCATCACCATTAGATTTAGACTCTGGATCATCTACATCTTCAATAGTGGGTTGAATTGTATCACATGGGGGATGTGGAATGAAGCACTTGTCACACCAGTCAATGTCTAACTCATAATTCAAAGCATTTACCTTAGTATGTAATTATTTACGAAATTAATTTACATCCCCTTTATTATAACTTCTAACATCACATGCAATACTATGAGGAAATCCATTTGTAGTTTTATCCAAGTTCTAAGCCATTTCTTTGATAGTGGAAGCCAAAGTCTTAACACTTTCCTCAAGCTTGGTTGCCTTGGACTGTGTCTTTTGTAGATCAACCATCTTTACATCATCTTACCTATTTAAGGGCATACCCACATAATTTATTTTATTTTTAATTTGGATGGCCATATTGAATGCTACCTATAGGTTCATGGGAGTGTTTTTCCTCAAGTAATATGCATCCCTCTTATCAAATACATCATATTATTTTATTAAACAAGTTGTCTTACTAGGACTAATGTTTTTAGGTAACTACATCATAGATTTATTTAACCTTGTGTTGAAATCCTACACACACTCATTAAGATTATTTTTTATATTTTCAAATTCATCTAAAATAAACTTGGGGTCAATTATATCACCATACTAAATTCTATAAACATTCATCAACTCTTCCCATGAATCACTACATCAATGGGGAAGGGAATTGAATCATCCATGAGCATCTTCTTATAGCATGTGCACAAACAAATTAATGCACACATCCTCATTCTAAACCTCATAGTCTTAAATGATATTATTAAAATTTCTAAGATGATGATCACCATTAACTGTATTGTTCCAATGGAATCTTGGAAGGCATCTCCTTACTTCATTTGGGGCTTCATTAGGATAACCTTCTATGCCATCAAAACTAATAGTTCTAAATATATTAATTCTAAATGATTTATGCTAATTATCATTTTGATAAATATGCTTCATGATTGATTAAATTATAGGTTCATAAACAAATGGTAAAGGGATATGAGGGGATGAATGAGGTGGACTTGGTTGATCAAACTTTGGAGATGATTTAAATGGTTGAGAAGGAGCTAGATAGTAAATGGGGTTGGAAGATTATGAATCACTAGAAAATATATGATCAAAATAATTATGATAATTTTTACAAATAGGAATTTCAACAAATAGAAGCTCAAGATTACCAAAATTTTGATATCCCACACAATCTTTAGCAACTGCACTTAATTCTCCAACAGGCCTCCAAACTTATCTCCTTCTTTGATGAACACTTAAGGGTAAGACAATTTTATTAGATGAGTCACCCTTGAAGGATGACCTAAATATTTTCAACTTTGTAAGAAATATAACTCTCAAAGCTAAATATATTGAACATAGGCATTGATGTTTCTTTGAAACTAGATGATTTTTTGGAGTCACCACTAGAAGAAAAGTTCTAGGATAAAACCATTTATAGACTTATATTGATACATAATAAAACCATATCTTTATAAAATCAGTGATGATGTATGAAAAAAAAGATAATGAATTTTTTAGATTCATGTTCAAACAATGAAAACCACCTCAAAACATGACAAATTTATAGTTCTTTGCAACAAATAACATATGTCAATTAACAAATCTCCAAAGTTCTTGGCACATCCCTAGTAAAGTACTACAATGTTGATGAGCCAAAGATAGTCAATTTTGTATAATAGGCATTGAACCTTAAAAAATTATAACATCCTCTATATGAGTGCTTGACAACATGAGTGATAAGAATTATCCATGATAACTATGCTAGACGAGTATTGGTTAATAATTGTACACCTTGTACACTTAGCCTTGCACACTTGACAAAAAATGACAAGTAATGATGAAAAACTTGCTAAT
This sequence comes from Torreya grandis, assembly GCA_037957365.1. Taxonomy (NCBI): domain Eukaryota; kingdom Viridiplantae; phylum Streptophyta; class Pinopsida; order Cupressales; family Taxaceae; genus Torreya; species Torreya grandis. The sequence goes on from JARHVA010007074.1 coordinate 603,983, forward strand.
ATGTCATTATAAATGGGGAAAGGTTTGACATGAGGATTAAAATGATTAAGAGGCACATACAGAGGATATGGTCAATTCCATACTACTTTTGGCTCTACCTAAACCAAGGTGAGATGACCGAATGGGTAGCTTGATCACATGGAGAGATTATATAATTCAATCTCCATGGGGAATATTATCACAAAGAGACACAAATCTGAATAGAACATAACCAAATTTTCTCACTGTACTTAGGAAGGGTTATCATGTAGAAAGAGCAAATGTTTTAGGCCAGGTAGAAGCTATAAAATACATATTCAAAAATTGATTGTAACCTTCATTCAAAATAATATTCAACAGCATAGGGGATGAATAAAGTATTACGATGCTTGGATTTTAAAATCATGAAACACAAACACATGTTAAATATATAATGTTTACACATCTATAGGTAAATAACACTTAAGATATGCAAAGGGTGTGTTATATGTAGTGAAGGATAGGGTAGGACAAGTTAGATATTAATAAATAGGGAGGATGGTGGGTTGGTTGTCTTCAAATAATAAGGATTATTTCAATCATTGATGGCATCACCTAATGCAAAGATGCAGAAAACATAAATTCAAGATAATGTAACTACCAAGAGTATTTTTCCTTTTCCCATTAAATCCATATACCTAGGGTGCCCTAATAAGTTATTCAAAAAAATATTTCCAAATATAACATACAAAGGGATTTATAATCTATCTCTAAGCCCATGATGACAACTAGTAATGAGTAGGGAACAATATGTCCTATAAACAACATTTATAAAACACATTACTACACTTCATCAATAGAAAATAATAGAGAACCATAAGTATCTTCATTATCTTTACAACAAAATACTACATACATCAACATTTCAAAATGTTGTCATGGGGACAAGCATGGTGGATTTGCTTCATTTGGATAGGGGAGACATCTTGAGATGATCTTAGAGCTTTCTAATGGTTCTACAATTACAACCACCTTAGCAAGAGAGATAAAATACACATAGTAGTGATCCTAAAATGTTGAAGGGCCTATACTAAGGAAGACACAAACAACACAATGACAAATATAATGGCTAATTAATCTCTAAAATAAAAGGAAAGACTTCTATTTCTACATTTTTAATCTAGGACTGTGGGTCAAAATTTAGAAAATTATATAACAAGCCTTCAAGTCTACCAAGATACCTCCAACTACAATATGCTCTTTGCCACACCTGAGATCCTCATCCACATGCAATAAAAGAATAATTATTGTAACTACCTTTGAAAAACCTCTTATCTTTTACCTAGAGATGTTAGTGAATTCATGATTTGGATGGTAAACTTCATAGTGGAGGACTGAACAACTATTTATCATCATATGCAACCACCTAGAAATGATCTTAACCACTCACCTGCATAGATGGAGGGAGAGAATTATTTAAAGACATAAATAGATTTTGTCTGTACATGTAACTTATCTAGAAATGATCTCTTATTGATCGATTGTAAATCAATGAAACTTCTAGATAGGAAATATCTTCTTTGTGCATGTCAAGGAAAACCCATTACCTTCTGATGATTAGAATTGGAAAGCTCTAACTATGATGAAAATAGAAAATATCCATGGATATTATGAAAATATTCTCTAGGTTGGTAGTTAGACATTCTTTTGTGCTTTGAATCATTGTCACATTTATGATAAAACCATCAATTTTAGATTTTCAGATTATATCTTACCACATATTGACACCTAGCATTCCACATTGGATCTAACTGGGCATCTGCATAGATAAAAACTAAATAAGTCATTTTATTGGCTCTAATATAGGCATGTGCCACTCTCTTATTGGTTCAAATCCTTTTGAAAAGTCTATCTTATCTCATACCATTGGATCTGATCACCTAAGCAAGCACATGCCATTTATTTTGATCCAAAGGATCAAATGCCATCAATTATCTATAAGTCCTATGTTAAAATGGTACCACTAAGCAACTTGATGGGCTCTTTACATCATGCTCTATTAGTCCTATCGATCTAACATGCTCTTGCCAAGTGGTGGTCGTACATTCACTTTGGGCTTCATTGAAAATTCATGACACAATACATGCCATAAATTAGATAGTGTATGATTAAATGTGTATTGTTGATCTCTAGGAAAGTGATTGATCTTTAAATCATACCTTATGAGCTTAACACTTGTCATGCATGTGTGTATCCTAGGTTCCTTTAAGTATTTAAATTTTATTGTACACCATTAGATCATCTTGCTATATGCAAACACATTCCATTAGATCTACCTTCATTTGAAAACAAATGGCTACTTTACATGGTCTAAAATTAATGCTTGTGCAACCATCTTAAAACATTTGAATCCCAATGGCTAGTCCCTATAACTTAAATTTGACATCCATGCACCCATCAAAAGATGTCCATGAGACTATCATACCAATAATTCAAAATTTTCTTTGGGGACTTTGTTTCATAGTAATTTATTCAGTGATCTATTTATCTTCAACATTCTTATTTGCTTCTCAGGAATTTTGTCTTCGGATTCTCTATCTTCAGCTCTTCTACTTTGGGACTTTATTTGGCACAATTATCCCATAACAATTCTTTCAAGCATTCTATCGAGACAATTATCTCAGACAAAATGTCTAAGATAATATCCTTGAAGGATTTAGATTTCACACTTTTCCTACAATAATTTAACTTTATTAGACCTTTTATGTGTGCAAGACACCTAAAATAATTTGGCCTTCAAATTTTTAACTTCATCTGAATAATTATTTTAGACATTTTGTCTAAAAAAATTCCTAATGAAATTGGTATTTTGCACTTTTGTTGAAGGATTTGGACCCTTTCACTTTTACCAAAAGAATTGAGACTTATCTCTTTTTTCTTCATTGAGAAAATTGTTTCAGACATTTTGTCTGAAATAATTTCCCCATAGAAATTTAACTTGGTATTTTTCCTAAATAAATGCAATTCTTTCAGACTTTTTGCATGGATAAAATACTTAAAGGAAATAGGACTTCTGATCTGTAGCATCTTTTCTAAAAGTACCCTTTGAATGTTTTGTCAAGGGTACTTGCCTAAAGAATTTATCCTTTGGCCTTTTGGAATGGCCCTTTAGATCTCTTGAAGTGCCTTTTGGACTTTATTAAAGTGTCATTTGGATCTTCTAAAAGTGCCCTTTGAACTTTTTAATGGTGCCTATCATGAAATTTTTGATGGTAAAATGCCCAAAGGAAATGACCCTTTAGAAATTTTGCAAAGGTAGAATGACCCTTCTACAAGTGTCTTTCAATAATTTTTCAAGGGAAAAATTCCAGAAGGAAATGACCCTTCAAAAAAATTTCAAAGGAAAAATGGCCCCTCAAACTTTCTATAGACACTTTGGCCAAAATAAATAAATCCTTATAATTCTTTTAGGCTTTTTGTACAACCAAAATGTCTAAAGGGTAAGTGCCCTTCAAACTTTTTTTCATGGAAAAAAATTCCAAAACAAATAAAATTTTACACTTTTTCTAAAACAAAGGATTTTTTGTCTAGAAAAATGCACAAAGGGAAAGTGTCCGTCAGAATTTTTTCCATAGATAGAGAGTTTGAAATAAAAGACCCTTTATATCTTTTGTAAATCACTTAGCCTAATGCAAAACAATAATTTGAGTTCATTCAGATCTTTTGTAGTGGACAAAATGTCCAATAGAAATAAGTCTTTGCACTTTTTGTTTGAGACAAAAAAGCATGAATACCTATTTTTATTGAACATTATGTTCATGAAATAATCTCAAAAATGTCTAAGGGAAATACACATTCACCAAGAAAAGACTAGATAAGGACATAGCCAATTTTTTCAAGAAATTGACCTTCCAAAGGAAAACATTAAAATAGTAATTGGGATAATTAATTAGACATAGATCTTAGCTTGGGTTAGAATTAGGTATTTTTAGTGACAAGGGGCTAATTAATTCAGTACAATTTTGGGCACTAACAAATCCTATAATCAAGGAACTAAAAAAATTTCCTCCACCAACATTTTAATGAAAGGAATCTAATGATGTAGTTGATGTATGGTTCTTTCACCTACAAAAGTAATTTAACCTTCACAATATGAACTCCAACATGAAATAAAGAGTGGATAATTATAATTTGGTTTGATCTATATCTTTTTGGTGAAACTATTAGTTCCCAAATTTGCACCCTTGGATTATTGTTCAAGCATTCTAAATTTGGGGTAACATGGAGACAATCCTAAGTTGTGGGTGATCTTTAGGTTAATTGAATCTCTAGGTTATAGGTCTAGATCCACTTGATGTATCACTTAGTATCATTGATTAGTCTATAAAATTGTTATGAAAAATATAGAAAACTACTCTAATGGAGGTGATGCACCAAAAAAATTGACCTCTACCAACCATCTGCATGTGCACATCAACTATGAGACTAACCTGAATACACACTACTCCTAATATACATTTGTACATCATCAATTAATATAAAGGTTATGAAATATGGTTAGGATAGGATGAATAATCAAAATGTAAAATAATTACACTAATGAGTATACAACTCACTCAACATTCATACTTCACTTAGAAACTTCACATGGCATGCATTGAAGGTTTCAAATTGCATATGAATGCTAGAAAGTGAAAACATACCAAAGAAGTCTAATCAAAACACTTGAAAAGATCAATTATTTATGCACACACATTAAATAAATCAAAGGATAAGGTAAAACCAATATTCTCCCACTAATCAAAGGATTGAAAATGGATAGGGATTCACCATACCCAAGTGGCGGATGGATACATAGACAATCAAGGTTGAATTTTTATAGAAGTGAGAGTAGAAGAGAGATTTTGACAACTGTATATAATCCATGGAAATATTTAAAATCAATAAAGAAGCTGTAGAGTATCTTCATAAGGTCTTTAAAGATGTGTTATTTAATTTAATATACATCTTCGAACTGGCATAGGAGTTTTCATGTTTTCTTGACACCTTGTCCTTTTCTTCAAAATTTCCCTTATTTTGTGTTAGAAATTGAAAAGTGTCACTCTTCATCATCAATTAATATTTATTCATATTATTCCCCTATTATTTACACATTTAGTTGGATTATAATATCCTAAAACTGACCTTACAATGATAATTACACCTCTTATGTGTTTTGAATCCTAATTTACCTTACCATGACTATCCAACCCAAATGCCTCAAAACTTTATTTTATTTTTATGAGTGGAAAATATATTCATGGATGACATATCTTAGTTATAATATACATATTACAACTCATTTTAATCCATCAAACACTCACCAAGACCTCATTTTTAAAATTAATCTATCACATGGCCCTAATTCCTTGTAACCCTAAGAACACACAAAGATCCTTGTGTAGGATAGTGTACAAATGATATTGGAAAAATGATAATTTATTTTATTACCCATTATGTCCTTATATATCCATGGAAATTTTCATAACATGAGACCAAATGCAAATACACTTATTCACCCCTTTTCTCTCTCTAATTAGGCCTTAATCAGGCCTCTATGCCTAAAAAATAAGTTTTGGCTCAAATTTAATCCAAAACATGTGAAATTAAAGAAATTATTTCTATTTACTTTAATCATCCCTTTACCATGCTCCATGAAAATTTTTAGCTTCTAAGACCTTGTACAGATATGTGAATCATGAAATGGCCAAAACCCTAGCCTAGGTGCTTGAACAAGGTTAAGTGGCATTTGAAGTGATTTGAGAATAATTTTATAAGTTATAAATATTTTAAATGGATTTTATATCTATTAAAAATTATCATACAACTCAACATTCTGGAAGAGAACTTTATTTTTGTACTTTTAGGTCTGTAGATAGGCTTCTTGACCTACAAAATAGTGCATTTCTCATCTTGTGATCATACTTGATGAATTGAAGAGTTCATATATCATTTTTATATACCTAAGAAGTAATTTTTATGATCATGAAACCTTTTATCATTCTTTATAGGTATTAATAATTGTTTTAGGTGCCATTTCATACCTTATACACCCTCAAATGAGCTATAACCATGCATTTGAGCAAATTTTGTATAACTTGTACCTTATGCATGCAAAAAAGGGTCTAATATGGTGATTAAAAGAGTTGATAAGATAAATTAAGACATATTTGGGTTTATTTTAATCCACCTTAGGCACTTGGAAGGATTATCTCCTCAATTGGGTCATTAAAAGCTTTTTGGTAGCCTATGAGCATCTTAGAGTCTTAGCAATGGTTTAAAAAGAAGATGCCATTGAGTTGAAAAAAAATGACTAAAAATTTGAGGGAATAAACCTTAATAACCACCCATAATATCTTTGGTAACCATTTATATTTTCCTAGGATATCTAAGCAAAAGTTCGTTCCTCTTAGGTTAGTAAACTATGCTTTAGTGAGGTCAAGGAGAGACAAGTGAGTAAAAAGAGGTAAGAATTCTTGGTTTTGATCTTGGATAACTCAAGGAGGTAAATTTCATATATATTTTCCTATAATAGTGATATTTCCTATAATTTATATCCAAAAACCTATTATTACCACTATTATCTCATATTTAAGGTTTTCTAACAGACCAATGCTAGTGACCCTAGTGTCTGTGTTTGAGTTGTATCCTCTCTATTGAAGGGAATAAAAATTCATAGAATGTTAATTAAAATATAAATCACTTAATTCATACCCATTTATCAATTTCATTGGCTCTAAGAAATCTATTTGACTTCTTTACCCCATTATGCACAATCAATAATTATGATACAAAAGCTTAGTTTCAGGTGTGTATTTGGTTTCTTTGCCTTCAATAGAGAGAGTGAGTGGAATGATTAAAATGAATGGGTATGTGTAGGCCTCATTTAAATTTTTTTAGCTTGTTAAATTTTTTACTTTTCTACTTTTCCTTATTAACCAAACATTTATTATGCATTTATACATAGGCCTAACAATAGGTTTCTTTAGACCTTCTAGGCATAATTGAATTGATATTTACTTTTCAATTCTAGTTATCTCAACATACAATGAATAATTTAGATTTATATAAATCTAATATCAAGGAATAAAAAATACAAGGCTTTATTTATACCTTTCATTTTGTATTTCATATGTCTTAAGATGTCTTGTTTGTTCATCTTTATTCATTATTCCTGTATGTAGAGGTTTAAGCTTGAAATAGGATTAAAGTTTAAGATCAGGTCCTTAATGAAAAATTTCCCATCCATTTTACCTACACATACCTTTAAAGTGTCTTAACTTATATCTAACACCTGTTTAATCACTTTAACCTCATCTCTTTAAGCAAGATTTATTGTATTTATAAAAAAAGGAGACTTATAAGTCTACTTACCTATAGGTCTACCTTTTATCATTTTAGGCCATTAAGGCATGCAATTAGGAAAATTTTAGCATTTATACAAAACATATATTTACCATACCCTATTTCATTAGGTTATATCCCTCAAACAACACTACCAAATCAACATTTGTCACCATCCTTTCACCTCTATGTAGATTAGGTTATAACATAGTCCGTAACCCATAATGACAACAAACTTATTTTAATGAGTTTATGGTAAGTTTATAAAAACTAATTTATGTGATTATATACTATATATTTAATATTATTCTCACTCATTCATAGTTTCATGATCACCCTACAAGTGTGACTTTCTAAACTATGTTTACTAACCAACTTATAAGTGTAGGTTTAGTTCTCCTCCATCCAAGTTAAATGAAAGACCTCTCAGATGTTATTGTAATTCCATTATTTCATTTCCTATTTAATTAGGTTTTGACCTTAATACCATATTCACAATGCAATATTAAAATTTCTCAACTCACCCTATGCACGCAGCCTATACATAGTCCAATAACGAAAACCATTACATGTTACTTGGAGAAAATGGTATTGTAATGTACATGGAGAATCATTGATGGAGATATATAATTTTAGTTAGAATGAAAACATGACATATCATTGTTAACAACATGACTCTATCTAGTGAGAACCTTTAAACATCAAGAAACATGATCAATAACCTACAAAACTATCTTATGGAGATCTTTTACTCATTTTCCAATGTCATACCAAAACTAGTGGATGAAAGTGTGAGATGAATTTACTAAACTCTGGGGATCCTATTCAATTGATATTATGCATCCAACTAGTATAAAACTATCATTTCAAGGAGAAAAATGAGCTTACTATATTTATAGGTAGTTTTAGACCACCCTACCTTATTAATGATTATTCATAAAGAAAGGGCCACAAATATAATGGATATGACCATGAATTTGATGGCCATTAGGACTCCATCCTCAGGAAAAAAATTTATTTCTCAATTCTAACTATATTGTATGGAATGAGAACTTGAAATTTACTTTTGTGAGATTTTTAAGACCTATATAAGCTATAAACTCATGTATATGAACTGGAGAATACAAAGAGACACTTTGAATATTTTTTCACCTCTAAATGGATATCATAAGTCCATACACATACTTATAACTTCCTTATTAGAGTGATTTCCTACAAGATTGACATGATATGACATATGTGCAAGTTATATAACTTATTTTATTACTTTGGAAAGTTTATTTTTATGGGTAATTCTTCTTAGTCAACTTTGACATGCATTGGAATTAAATATAACACTTTACCTTGCATAAAACTTTACCTTAAAGTTCAAAAATTACCTTAATCTCTCCAAACAAGTATGAAATGTTCATTTAAAGTGATCAAAGCATGATATTATTTTTAGAGACACCTTAGTATCTATGAAACATTTTGAAACCACCTTTTTCTCACCATGGGATGACTATAGTATCACAAGACTAAAATTAGATATTACCTTACTTTTACCAAAACAACCTTAAGATATGATAATAAGACCTTAGGAAGACCCTTTGAAGACTAATAAGGCATGAAATGGGATATGGAAAAGATTATTTAGATATAATCAATCAAGTTTTTTATACAAGTGTTGAAATTTTGACTTTGGGGTAAAAATGATCAAGAAATTGGTGATTCACAAGGGTAGCATGCCTATAATGCTTAATAGACTAGTGACATTATCCTTACATTGGGAAAAGGAGTCACTTAATCTCAAACTTAGATCTGATAAAACCTTGAACAAGATAGGAAAAATGTCTTGACCTTCAAACACATAAAAAATAAGAACACCACTAAAATCAAAGGAAACAAGACAACACACATGTGCTAGCTAAGAACATAGGGAAAATAAGACATAGCAAAGCAACTAGTATTTACAACTAACCTAATCATATAGTATTCCTCCTAGATAAAAGGGGAATTTTATGTTATATTTTTCTCTATGAAGTGAAAAATAACATGAGGTAAGCTACCTCTTGGAGTTTGTTATTGTTGTATTCATCTTCATATTAATTTCCAATCCTCTTGGCATTCTTTCAAGCAAAGTAACAATATCAAACTAGTATCCTATGAACACATATTCAAATTATAGTTCAATATCCACCAAATTTTGATCCTTGATTTTTAATAGAGCCTCATAATAGATCACATTCTGAATTATAGGGGCATACACAACTTCAATTCCTAGTGGCTCCTTGAAAAGGCATATTTAACATTGAAAGGTTCTGAAGAACTTTCACTTTACTTTTCAGGAAGGGAAATAGCCTTAGCAAGATCTTTATTCCATCCTATATGAGTTATAGTCCTTTAAATAATTAAAAAATCATTTCAAATATATAAATACTATTGTCATAGGTCCTCATCATCTTCATGACTAGTTTTGTGAAGTAGGACCAATTGAACACCTTCATCTTCTCCCTTAAGAGTCATAGGACTACCGATAAATTTAAAATATTATATGTGATCATGTTTTAGCTATAAATTTCACCTTTAAATTTATGATTATTGATCATTGGGAGACAAATCAAGTTCAATCAAGACCTCATCTTGTTTCCTTTCCTTAAACTCACATTCTTGCTCATTTATAAAAATTGATTTGTCATTTTATTTCCCAAGCTGAGTACTAATGAAAATGTATTCCCCATACACACTTAGATTATATTCAAAATACATAACTACGTCTTGAACTTATCCATTTACCTCCCATATGATGGGTTCTTACTCAAGAAGGGAGATGGTGGGAGAGTGATGAATATGCTCATGAGTTGGCTTGGCAATTGAGGGAGCTTTTTGCAACTTGGATTTTTGGGTATGGTGGAATAATCTAATAAATATTAGATGGAGAGAAAATTTAGTTGTGATTTTAGTTCCTAATTTTTATCAACAACCAATTCATTCTCCTTTTGAATTACTTCTTAAGATTAACTTATAGATTCAACTTGATTTCCAACTTTCTCAACTAGGAATTCCTTATTGTTTTGGATATCTTATTAAATAAACCTCCAAGATGGAAAAGCTTTAGGTTCTTGAGAATATGGAATGGAGATTGAGTAGGAAAAAAGTCCTCTTTATATTTAATATATAAATCTATACATGATCCAAGATCTATGATTTTCAATTCCAAAGATTCAATTTGCTTTTAAATATTCTCTTTGAATAGATCCTCATGAGGATGGTTAATGACTTCATGAGTATAAGGAGAATAAGAAAGATAATATGGAATAAAAGAGGGTTATTAATGAGGGATAGGAGAGGATTAAATAGGTTAAAATTATTCCTTGACCTCAACTCCCTAATCTATGATTGTTTGAATTTGCTTACCCCATGATTTCACTAATTTATTTAAACTTGGAATATTGAAGGACTTATTAGGGGATTATTAATGAATAGGAATGGAGTTTTGTGCCTAAATATCTTAATTAAGTTCCATCCAAGTAGTAATAAATTTCTCCAAAATTTAATTATTTTTATACTCAATAATAGGCTTCTAAAAACCACCTCTTTATCTTTTGGGTGTTCTCTTGAATTGATTTCCAAGATGGAAAGGTTTGAGGGGTATGTGAGGGAGTATTTGATTAAATTTAACCTATGAATTAAAATTAAATTAAAACCCAACCATATTAATTAAATACCATGAATATGAAACTTATGAAAATTATTTGATTAAATTTAACCATACCTTAACCATGATCAATGCCAGATTTTATCTTTTGAGATGCTATATGGATGTGTGAATCATGAAATGGCCAAAACCATAACCTAGGTGCTTGAATATGATTGAGAGGAATTTGAAGTGATTTTAAAATAATTTTTCATGTTATGAATCATGGAAATGGTTTTTAAGGTCTAAAAAATTATCATATAATGCAACATGCTAGAAGAGAGCTCTTTGTTTCTACTTTCAGGTCTATAGATAGGCTTTTTGACCTAAAATATAGTGCATTTCTCACCTTGTGACCCCACTTGATGAATTCAAGAGCTCATATATCACTTTTTTAGATATTAAAATGAGTATTGATGATAATTATACTTTTGATAATGTATTATAGGTCTTTATACTTGGTTTATATATCATTTCATACACTGTACACCCTTAAATGAGCCTATAATCATGCATTTAAGCTAATTTCATACAACCTACACTTTGCACATGACAAAAAAGGGTTTGATAGGGAAATAAAAAGAGTTAAAATTTTAAATTAAGTTATTTTTGGGTAATTTAAATCCACCTTAGACACTTGGAAGGATTATCTCCCTAATTAGGTCATTAAAGGCTTTTTAGCATCCTGTGAGCATCTTAGAGTCTTATTAATGGTTCATAAAGAAGAGGCCATTAAATTGAAAAAAAATAATTAAAATTTTGAATTAATATTCCATAGTAACCACCCATAATTTATTTAGGCACCATTCATCTTTTCTTGGGAGATATAAGAAAAAGCTGGTTCCTCTCAGGCTAGTAAAGTATGCTTTAATGAGGTCAAGGAGAGGTAACTGAGTGAAAATAGGTAATAATGTTTTGTTATAATATTTGATACCTTAAGGAAAGTTATTTAATATATATTTACCTTTAATAATTATATTTCCTATCATTTATCTCCACAAACCTACTATGACCATAATTATCTCATATTTAGGGTTCTCTAGCAAACTAATGTTAATGACCTTAATATTTATGTTTGCATTGTCTAAACTATATTAAATGGATTTAAAAATTCCTATAATGTTAATTTTAGTATAAAAAAACTTATTTATACCCATTTTTTACTTTTATTATATCTAAGATAGCCATTTGACTTATTTACCCCACTATGCACAATCAATAATTATGATGCAAACACATAGTTATAAGTGTGTATTTGGTTTATTTGATTTCAATAGAGAGAGTGAGTGGAATTAATGAATAAAATAGGTATATTAATACCTAATTTAACCATTTTTACCTTTTTTAATTTCTTACTCTTCCACTTATCCTTCTTATGCAAACTTTCATTATGCATTTCTACACATGCTTGATTATAGATTTAATTAGACCTTCTAAGACTAATTGAACTATTATTTACTTTTAAATACCAATTATCTCAAAATATAATGATTAATTTATATTTATATTAGTTTTATATCAAGTAATAAACAACATGAGGATTTTTTTAGAACTTTCATATTGTATTTCATATGTCTTAAGACATCTTTTTGTTCATCCTTGCTCATTTTACTCGTAAGTAGAGGTTTAAGCTTGAAATGGGATTAAATATTAAGAGTAGGTTCTTAATGAAAAAATTCCCATAAATTTAAAATTTACATACCTTCAAGGTATTATCACTTAGTTCTCATACCTTTCTAATCACTTACACCTCATCTCTATAAGCAAGAGTTATTGTATTTTATGATAAAATGAGACCTATAGATCTGTGACCTATAGGTCTACCTTTTTCAATTTTAGGACATTAATCCATGTATTTAGGACCATTTTATACTTTAAAAAAAAAACCTATAGCTCCCATAACCCATTTCATGAGGCTATATCCTTAAAACAACACTCCTAAAGCAACATTTATCACCATCCTTTCACCTCTATGTAGGCATGGTTATAACATAGTCCATAACCTAGAATGAAAATAGATTTATTTTAATGAGTTGAATTTAAAATAATATAAACTAATTTAATTTATTATATATTAAATATTTAATATTCTTCTCACTCACTCATAGTTTCATGATCACCCTACAATTGTGCCTTTCCCAATTTTATTTACTAACCAACCTATAGCTGTATGTTCAATCTCCTCCATCCAAATTCAATGATTTAAATAATAATTATATGTAATTATTATTCCATTGTTTCATGACCTATTTAATGAGGCCATGAACTTGATACCATAATAACAATGTAGCATTACAATTTTTCAACTTAGTTAGTGCTGGCAGCCTATACATAGTCTAATAACCAAAACCATTGCATATTACTTGTATAAAGTGGTATTGGAATAAGTATGGATAATAATATATAGAGTTATATAGTTTTATTTTGAATTAAAACATGACATAGAATCCTTAGTAACATGCCTCTATCTATTAAAAACATTGAAACATTAAGAAACATAATCAGTAACTTGTAAAACTATTTTATGCCATCTTTTTCTCATTTTCCAATACCACACATGATAAAATTGGTGGATGAAAGTGTGATAATGAGATTAATTTATATAAATATAAGTATCCTCTTCAGTTTATCTTAAGAAACCAACCAATTTGAAACTATCATTTCAAGGATAAAAATGAACTTGTGGGGTTTGTATGTAGTTTTAGACCACCCTACCATATTAAAAATTATTTATAAATGGGATACAACAAATATGATTAATATGGAAATGAATTTGAAGGACATTAGGACCCCATACTTTGGAAAACGTTTCATGTTACAAATCTAACTATACTGTATAGAATGAGCACTTGAAATTAACCTTAATGACCTTGGTAAGAGAACGATGGAGGTTCTAATGCATGTTTGGGATTATCAAGACTTGTAAAAACTATAAACTCATGAATATGACATAAATAAGATAAATAGACACTTTGAATATGTTTTCACCTACAAATGGATATCCCAAGTCTATACAAGTGCCTATAACTACCTTCTTAGAGTGATTTACTCTAAGACTAACATGATCTAACATATGTTCAAGTGTATTTGTATGGGTATTTATCCTTGGTAATATTTTACATGTGCTTAAATTATTTATGGAACTTTTCCTTTCATAAAAATTTACCTTTAGGTTTGAAAATTACCTTAATCTCTCCAAAAAAGTATGAAATGTTCATTTAAAGTGATCAAAGCATGATATGGTTTTAAATCACACATGGTTACCTATTACACATTTTGGAACCTCCTTTTTCTCACCATGGGATGAATAGATGATCAAAATACTAAAATAATACATTACCTTAATTTTATCAAAATAACCTTAACATATGCTAATAAGACCATAGGAAGACCATTTGAAGGCATTTTAAGGCATGGAATGGGCTATGAACAAGGTAATTTAGACATGACGAGCCAAGTGTTTTATTATAGGTATTGACATTTTGGCCTAGGGGTCAAAAAAGGTCAATAAGAACCATATCTATGCTTTAGAGGGTTACCAACCAATGACTCTTATTTGGCCTACTTTTAAAAGGTAGTTTAGGAAGAGGTATCTCAACTCAAAGTTTAAAGAACATTAAAAAACTAATTTTTAGATATTAAATCAAGAAAATATGTCTATAGTTGAGTATGAAAACATGTTTTTAAACCTACTACTTCATGTTAACTACAGTTGTGATCGAGAAACTAAAGTTACCAAAGTTAAGATGGGGTTGAAAGAGATATTGATGCATGATGGGAATATGACCATTGCTAAGACTCTGAAATACTACTATTGAATCTACTCATCCAATAAAAGAGAAAGAGAATTCTAATCAAAAGGTGAGGTAAGATTTTAAATAGAATAGATAATAGTCTAAGAATAAGAATTTACCCCCTTCTTCTAAGAATTTTAATAAATTTGATTAAAACCATAGATTTACTAGGAGTATAAATGGTTCTAATAAATTCCAAGGGTAGAATAAAAACATTCAGAATTAGAATTATTCTAAGGATGTAAAATTTTAAAAAAAAATCATACCTAAGGTAATCAAAATATACCTGCCATTATGGTAAATATCATTCCTGTGTCACCCTAAAGGACTATAGTATATTAGGAATATGGTGATAGTCACTATTGTAAGCATTTCCCTACGATGATATATGCAGCTATGGATAATAGAATACATATTTTCACTCAACTCATATCAAATTTAGAGGTAAATTAAATGATATTTCTATTTTTATTTTGTTTGATTCAATAAAAATTGATTGCTTTGTTAATCCTAAGATAGTAAATAGTTTTAAACTAAATCCTATGACATTAAAGGATGGTTAGGATGTTGATTTTAGCTACAGGAAAAGGGCATCAGTTTCTAAATGTCTTGAATAAGTAATATTACACTTAGCCAATTTTTAGACCCATGTTAACCTATTTTTAGCTCTTCTCAATTATTTTGATGTCATTCTAGGAATGGTTTGGTTGTCCTAGCATATATCCTATTTAATCTACTATAATAAAGTGGTAAAATATTGTGATGACATGGCAAAATTCGTAATAATTTAAGGTTATTGAAATATAAGGTACACAATATGCTATAAGTATTATAGCTAAAGAAATTAGTGCATAAATGATGGAAATTTTATAGTGTATAGATGCAATAAATAACACTTATAATATAAACAACATTAAAATAATATCCATTTTTTAAAGAATTATTTGATGTTTTTCTACAAAAATTGCCTATTTTGCCTCCTAAGAGAGATTTTAACTTTTCTATCAATGTAATGACTAGTGTAGTAATACATCTAAATCACCTTATCACATGAATGTAGAAGATTTATAGGAGGTGAAAGATCAAAAGTAATAAATATTAGAAAATGTTAGCATTAGGATACGTTTGTCACCTTAGGGTGCACCTATGGTATTTGTGAAAAATAAGGATGGAACCTTATAGTTATGTGTTAATTATCACATGCTTAACAAGGTTACTATCAATAATCATTATAATTACTTAGGATAGATGATCTATTTTCTCAAATGAAGGCTAAACCTATATTTTCTAAGATACAATTGAGATCAAGCTATCACTAGCTAGGAATCAAGGATGAATACATCCATAAAACCACTTTTAAAATTTGGTATAGACATTGCAAGTTTATGATAATTCCCTTTGGTTTAATGAATGCACTTGTTTCATTTAAGAATTTAATGAATAGTATCTTTAGATATTTTTTGGACAAGTTTGGTCTAGTTTGTATTGATGACATACTGATCTATTGTAAGAATGCAGATGAACATGAACAATATTTACATTTAGTGTTGCAAAGGTTAAGACATCATAAATTATTTATTAAGATATCTAAATTTGATTTATTTCAAACTAATCTCCATTATTTAGGTCACATAATATCTAAATATGGCATTGTTGTTGATCAAGTTAAGATTAACGTTATCCAAGATTGGCTTGCTCCTAAAAATATACATGATATGTATAGTTTTATGGAACTATTTGGTTATTAAAGAAGGTTTGTTGAATATATTTCTACGTTGACTAACCCAATATCTTCATTAAAATACAAAGGTATGAAGTTTGTTTGTAATTTAGATTCTAGAAACACTTTTCAAAAAATTAAATAGCTTTTAATTATAGCACTTGTACTTATTATACCATATCCTAATGATAATTTTTAAATCTGGGCTGATGTATTTAAAGAAGGCTTGGGTGGTATGTTAACTCAAGATGGTTTGGTCATGGATTATGAGTCAAAAAAATGAAATATCATGATAAAAATTACACCATGCATGAATTGGAACTTACTTCCATTATACATTCTTTGAAGTAATAAAAACACTTTTTTCTTGGTAAGCATTTTGAAGTAAAATCTAATCATCACAACCTAGAATGTTTATTTTCCTAGGATGTTGTAAATATGAACCAAAATAGATAAATATAATTTTTGAGTAATTTTTATATGAAAATTTCATATGTAAAAGATAAGGAGAATCACATTTTTGATGCACTTTGCTAATGCACGTATCTTTTAATCTTATTTGTTCTTCATAATAACTTTAGAATTGATATTTTAAAAGAACATTCTAACAAATGTTTCAAATATGTAAGTATAAATCTAACTAATAATCCTATTGAAAATATTTTTTCTAACTTTTATTTTGATTTTGATGATTTAATCATACAAAAAAAATCTAATTTATGTGCTTGATTCTAGTGAATTAAGGAATATTTTGATGAAATAAGTGCATGCAACACCTCATTTTGTTCATCTTCGTGTCATGAAGATGATGCATGAGATGAAAAGGCTGTATTATTAGCATGGTTTGAAACATGAAGTTTTAAAATTTTTGTAAAAATTCCTAGAATATCAATTTGTGAAAGATAAACATTTTCATATAGGTGGACTATTGTATCCCCACGATGTTCCATGAGGTAAGTGGATTATTAATTCTTTATATTTCATAATTGGTTTGGCAAAATCTAAAAGCAAACATGATACTATTATAGTATTAATAGATAAATTTACTAAATACAATCATTTCAATACTAGAAATTCAACTAGTGATGTATTGATGTTGACTAAATGTTTTGTGAAATAAATACTATGAATTCAAGGCATTCCTAAAGTTATTATTTTAGATAGAGACAAACTTTTTCCTTGAAGGTTTTGGAAAATATTTTCTAGTGATTTTGGTATAGGGTTGAATTTTAGTTTGTATTATCACCAAAAAATGGATTACTAGATAGAAAGATTAAATTAGGGTGTATAAGATATGTTAATAATATGTGTGATGGATCAAAAATATAAATGGGAATATTATTTACACTTAGTTTAATTTTCATACAATAACACATACTATTATATTATTAATATGTCTCATTTCAAAGCTTTGTATGGACATAAGTGTAAAACTCCATTTGGTTGGGAATGTTTAGAAAATAGAACCATTGGTGGTCTTGATGTTTTTTAGGAGTATGATAGGAAAATTGAAATAATAAGACAAAATCTTAATGTTGCCTCTAATATACAAAAGAGATATGATGATTTAATGAGGTTACCTCATGAATTTAAAGTTGGTGATAAATTTTTACTACATGTTAGACCACATAAAATTTTGATTAAATTTGGAAAGTATTCTAAATTATCTACCCTATTTGTATGATCATTTTAAAATTTAGATAAAATTGGTCATGTTACCTACCAACAAGGCTTTCTTACTTCTCTATCCTATATTCATGATGTTTTTCATGTTACTTCAGTAATAAAGTACATACCTAATCCTTCTCATTTTTTGGAGTGGAACCATCTTAAGGTTTTATAATAGTAAAATATTTAATTAGATCTAGTGAGGATACTATAGTATCATAGTGGTAGATTATGAAATCATGACATTTCCTAAATTATGGTTCATTGGGATCCTTTATCTAAAAGAAGTGGTACTTGGGAAGATGAGAGTCTTTTTAAGAAACATTATCTTTGTGTATTTTAATCATTGGGATGACTCTTTTCCAAGTGGGGAAAGATTTCATGGCCCTATTCTAATGTACTTATTTCAATTGATGTTGATGGTTTTTTTATGAACTATTCAAGACATGATTGTTTATCTACTATTGTGGTACAATTTTGTGATTTATGATCTAATCAGTTAAGAATATTTTTGAGACATGTATCTGTTATGCAATTTCATCTTAGCATTGAATAATCATGTGTAATGAGTTACTAATTTATTATTCAATTTAATTTTGTTATTAAATGTTGTTATTTTAATTATTATTCTTACATGTCTACATAATGTTGATGGTCTATTCTGTTACTATATCTAAGAAAGTTGGAAGAAAAATGATAAATAAATTGAAAAAATTAAATTAAATTACAAACTAAGATTTGATTATTTATGAATGCATTGAGTCATTTTTATATGCTTGAATTAAATTGTTGAGTGATTTTCTTAGATTTCAATACATTCTTAAATTACTTCACGAGTTGGATTTAACTTCTTGTTTGATCATTTTTCTAATTAGTTTTGATTTTGAATCTTTGATCAACTTAACACTTGTTGACATTATTGGAATGTAATAGTCTTGTCGACTATGTTAATTATTGTTTATTTGATTATTTTAGAAGTTTTGATCATTAATATTTTATTCTTTCATACTACACTTTTTGGTGTTGGCATTGCATTGGTCTATGAATGGTATTTAACTCTTTATGGAGTCTTCACTTTTGATTAGACTCTTGACTGATATTAATCATTAGGCACAATTATATTTTATATATTCCTTAAGTTTAAAATATGACATTTAATCTTAGATGGAAGGCATCAATGCATTTGATTATTATTATTTGAGGGAAGTTACTATATGGTACTTTTGTGTGGCATTCATTAGTTATTTGACCAAGTCCTAGCCTTTCTTTGCTATGGAAATGAGGCATATGACCCACCATGTACTTGGCAATAGTTCAAAGTTTATTTTGTTTTATTTATTGAATTTATATTGTGGTATTGGCTCACCAGTTAATGTAAACACATAGAGAGACTTCCCAACTGATGGTTGGGGTGGTTTAGGGCCACTTATGGTTAAGCTCATTGGGAATGGTAAGGTTGGTTTTTCTCCATTGGAATTACATGAGAAAGATTGCTTGATTGTTCTTTTGGTTTTGTAAATATTTGTAGTATTGATTATAAGGGTATGAAGATAAACGGTAAAATGAGTTGGTAAGTATTGTATAATTAACTTAAATAGTTATATTTATTTTTTTCAATTATGATATGCAATGTTATTTTTTTTTTAAATTTATATAAATAAGTTAGGTTGTATGCAAGCTGATTTATAATTATAAAATGAAGTTTGAATGGTTAGTTATCAAACCATTCATGGTGTTGTCATTTACATATGCCACTATGGATTTGAAATATGTTTTTATTGGTTTATTAATTTTTTATTAATAATGATCATGTTGATATGAATTATGAATTGATGTTGTATATTCAATTTTAAAATAAGGTATGGATTAAGGATTTTATTATAGGCATAGTTCTTTTGAATGTTAAGAAGCTATGACTAAATTAATTAAATTGATGCATCTTTTGCATAAGGTGAACAAGTTAATGTAATAATATTATGATATGATTAAGTGTGTGGGAATATTTTAAGGTTAATATGATTGATAAATACTACCAGTTGTCTTATCTCAAAAAGGAGGAAGTGAATTAGTTAGTTATTGTTATGATTACTTAGTCTCTTTTAAATTGAGCTATGAGATTCCTTTATGAGAAAACATGTGAACATAATGTTAACTGTACTAAATAAATAAGTTAAAAAGCTATGCTAATTTTGAATAAAGTGATTGATATATTACTTGTATGAGTTAAGCTATTCATTATTCATTATTCATAAGATAATTGGTATATGTTCCCTTTAGTCCATAAAAAGCTTTAAATATACCTTAATCTATAAAAATATGAATTAGTGAAGATATATCATTTATCAATATTATTTTAATAACTTCATAAGTTATTAAATTTTAATATCTTCTTATGACCTTGTGATAATTTCTTGTTTCTAGGCTCTGCCTAGTTCTTACCTTATACATTGGTTTTGCTCCTAGGCTCTACCTAGTGTTTCATGGCATGCTCTCATACCGCATTAATTTTTTGTGAATTTTTTGTATATTTATTTCTATCTAATACATGGATATATTTCATAAAAAAAAAATCTTATTAAGGACTAACATAAACCTAATCATTCTAAGTTATGTTATTGTGACTTAAAATGAAGTAGAACACATTTACGAATATTAAACAAAGTGTTAAAAATTAATGGGATTTATTTTTATAATTTGTTCATATCCTTCTAAATGTTATTAAAAAAATCAATATTTAAGTAATATTATTATTATGACAGAGTTATATAATTATTGAAAATGTTGTTTTGAACAACCAGAATATTAAGTCATAATAAATCATGCACGAATCTCACACATGCTATATGTTAGTAAAGTAATCTAAAAAAAAGATTATAAAACAAATAAATAATT
Organism: Torreya grandis; assembly: GCA_037957365.1. Classification (NCBI taxonomy): domain Eukaryota; kingdom Viridiplantae; phylum Streptophyta; class Pinopsida; order Cupressales; family Taxaceae; genus Torreya; species Torreya grandis. The sequence continues at coordinate 625,074 of JARHVA010007074.1, forward strand.
ATTTTTTTAAAATTCCAATGGTTATTTCAATTGAGGTATGATGTGTTTTAGGAACATCTACTCACTACATGTAAATTACTTATGGAATGAATACAAGTTTTTCTATTTCATTATAGTGATAAGGAATTGTTAAAGGTTAATCAATTGAGTTATAAACATAAATTTTAATTGGAAAATATTATATAGAAGATAATAAATAGGAATACATTTAATTAAAGACTAAGTGAAGGTTTTTAAGGTTTAAGGCATTAACATTAATGAAACTCATAGCCTAATGGATATTGACCTAAGATGAATGTTAATTCACTTAAGTAAATAAGGTTAGGTGGTAAACCTAATATAAGTACATAGAGTTATTTAAACTCATGAAAAATTTAAAATAATGATGTTTTAAGTATGTTTGTATAGCCTAATTATGATGTCTAAACTTAAAAAATTAATTTAGAAGGTCTAACTTGACTTGTGAATATCATTCAAATGGATTATATCCAAGAGGATAATTTTACCTTGTGAAATTAATGATTTATTCCAAAAAAAAAAACTTAAGGATGGTTGTTGAAAAATTATAATAGGCTATGAGAACATGGTATTACTTGGTTATATTCTTAGAGTACACTTATACCATAGATTAGTTATGAACTAGTAATGTAAACTCCTTAAGTTACCTATCGAATGATGTCAATCTCATCCTATCCTTGTGTGTGAATTTTTGTAAAGTATTGCAAACATTTGCATTAATTTTGGAAATAGTCCTTTCCATTATCACTGACTATTAAAATTTAGTTTGGTAGATATTGCTTTTCAAATCTTCGTATGATGATTCGTATATCAAATTTATTTAACTTCCTTCAATTTTTTGTTGAATTTTTTTGATTTACCCAATGAGGTACAAGATGGTTTAAAGTTTGTGAAGGTACTTAGGTAGGTGTATAAGTTAGTGATGGTTTTTATAGGAATACTATATTAAATTATGTGTATATTCATGCATGATTGTTTCTAAACCTACCCACTTATGTATTAATACTAAGTGGTTAAAATTATTCATACTAAAGTCATTGTTAATTTATGGTCTTGGTCTAGTTCCAATGTTGGCTAGGACACAATTATGGATCTCATTACATTTTCCATGTTAAAATCTAGTTGGAAACTTTTTGACATATTTGGTTACCTTGGTATTAAAAAACATTATGGTTGTCACATAAAATTTAGAGATGAATTTTTTTAGTATGAAAGGCACACACACCTAGATAGATGGTTATATGAATAATTCAACTTAATGAAGGACACATTCTTAGTTCATTATTTTTTTTAGTAGTTAACTTTACACAAAATCACACACTCAAACCAAACATGGAAGTTCAAGCACAATATTAAAACTCATTATAAGTTTCCATATTCATGTATATAAAATTTGTGGATGCACCTGATAGTATATATCAAGATCAAAAAATATTAATGGGTTACCATTTCTATGTTAGTTATGATTGATCACATTGTACATAGTATGTGCAAGGTTATTTTGAGATGTTATATGGAAAGTTGACTAAGAGAAACACTAATTTTAACCAAAATTATATTTGGTCCTACAATTTAACAACATAATTTAATAATCCACATATGTTTTATTGGTTGAAAATTATTCATGTTACCACTAGTGTAGAGCATATTTAGAGTTTCACTAAGGTTGGCCATGGAAAAGGGAAGCATGATTATTTTGGATCATATGTAAAAAAAATTATTTCAAGATAGGATTTTATTATTTAATATGAAATATTTTTGACTGATAATAAATGAGTATTATATGACCATGAAGGAAAAAGTGAGTTACCCTAATTGCATATCTAAAATTTAGGTTCTTAGACTATTCATATGAGACACTTGGCATGTTTTTATTTTGCATGCATGGACTTTGTTTGGAAGGAATGTGAGTAACAAGAGTGGGTGGATGAATGGAGTTATATACATATAATTATAGTTGGCACATATAAGGTTCCTCCAACATTAAAAATTACATATATGACTTTGACCATGGATCAAATCTAGTGCAACCAAGTATAATATTAATAATCATGTGCTAAACTCTCATTATCTATCTTGACATCATTATTAATTTTTTTGTGATACATGACATATTTTTGTAGTTATTTTGGATGAGTAAATGTAAGATATACCATATTAATACTTATTTTAGTGTGTATAAGAAAGAAAAATCGATTTCCCTAGTCACATATGTGGAAAACATTGACTATTCCACTAGGTTTATGTTAGTCATTAGAACATGGGTCTAATGATATCCTTTTAGAATTTTAGATGTATGGTTGTTTGAAAACTACATGAATATAATAAATTGTTCAAATATAGTTCTTGAAACAAATATTTAATTTCTCAAAAATCATGGGGGGCCATTAAACAAAAATCTATGGAAGGTTTGTGAGTCTGACCATATAACTATTCTTACTAATATCAATATTAGAGTGGATCCTAATGCTTATTTAGATTGAAATTCCAAGGTATGTTGAGTTATAAAATGTTAATGTAAATTTTACAAAATTTTATTGATTTTTTAAGTAGCAAATATAAATTTCAATATTAATTATTTGCTAATATTTTTTTTAGGATATTGGTGCCAAATAAGCTTCCACCTTCATCTAGTTGTCACCATTAGTAATCATTTTCATATTATTGAAGATAATATAAGATTAATAAAATTTCAAGAAAAGGTCGATACCATTATTATATAAATCCATATTCTATTAAGGCTAGAATAGGTACTCCATCTCCTAACCTAGTGTATTTTGAGGTCATGGAAGCATGTGCCATTTGCCTATCTAGACATGTCAGTAATAGAAATGTTAGTTGGATGACAATAACCTATCTCTTGATAGTTAAAAATTACATTTTAGGATTGATTACTATGGATTATACCATTAACTAATATCCAAGATTTTATCAACGTGCTCTATGATGAAATTAGAGGGATTAAAAATGGACACGAGGGTTGTTTTTTTCATGTAAATGAATTCCAATTTTTTTTCTATGTGCATCTAAATTTCAATTAAAAATTATATTTTTATCATATTGGGAAGGGTGTTTTTTAGGCTGGAATGGGTACTTTGTATCTTGACTAGGAATTATAGGAGGCCAAGAACCTAGTCCTAGGTGTTGTCTACCACCTTGACATGGTGGCAATGCCATTTTATAGCCATGAAGCACTAGAGGTGATCTTTAATTATCTCTTCAATATTGACAACATTTGTTGTCAATATTTCTATGCTCCTAAACAGTTTTATAAACATGCATATGTATGGATTTAAAATCCTTGGTCATGCTATCACATGTAATTTTCCTATCCATATGTGTTGTAAGCAATGGATTTGTATATGGAGGTCTTGTAGGTAAAAAATGTCACTTAGAGGACATGAACTTATCTCTTGATAGCCAAAAAGTTACATTTTTGGATTGATTAGTATGGAATTTTCTATGGATTCCTATCCTAATTTTTATTAACATGATATAGGGTGAAATTTTAGGGATTATATATACATGTGATGGTTATTTTGGTTCATGAAAATGATTTAGGGTTTATGTTTTATGTGTGTATAAAGTTTTCTTAAAAAATATAATTTTATTGTATTGGGAAAGTCAATATTTATAATATAATGGGTACTAAATCTCTTGAACAAGCATGATCAAAGGCCAATAAATTAGTCTTATATTTCATTATCATCCCTAACATGTTTATAATGTCATTTTAATAGCCAAAAAACACTATGGGTGGAGATTTCCAACTACCATTTCAATAATTAAAACATTTATTGTTAGTGTTTCCACACTCCTAAATAATTGTAAAAAACACTCATTCAAGTGGATTTGGGATTCTGATCATCGGATAAAACATAATTTACCTATTTATATGTGTTGTAAGTAATGTGTTTTTATGTGGAGGTCCTAGAGACATAAATATCATCTGGAGGACAAGACCCTAACTCTTAACAAAAAAAGATGAATTTTATGACTGATTACTATAACATCTACCTCAAATTAGTATCCAAGGTTTGATCATCATGATCCAAGGTGAAATATATGGACTTAATACACATGGCAGGGCTTTTTTATTTCATGAAAATGGCTTATAATTTCAATTTTATGAGTGTTTAAAGTTATCCTAAATACTATAATTTTTTAATATTGGTAAGGGAAATCTTGAAGCTATAATGGTTACTTAATCTCTCAAATAATCATGATCAAAGGCCATCAAATTGGTATGAGATGTTATCTACAAAACTCAATGTGTTGGTAGTGCTAGTTTTTAGCCACAATTTTTCAAAGCTAAAGATATATAACTACCTCTTTAATGTTGAAAATATTTTTTATTAGTGTTTTAACACTATTGAACTATTTTAAAAACATGCATCTAGTTGGATTTGGAATATTTGGTCTTAATATCATGTGTAATTTTCCTATCTAGATGTTTTAGAAGTGATAGATTTTCATGTGAAGGTCCTTGAGGTAGAAATGTTAGCTGGAGGATAAGAACTTGTATCTTGAAAAAAAAATTATATTTTAGTACTAATTACTAGGAGTCTACCATATATTCCTATCCAAATTTATATTAATGTGCTATGAGGTGAAATTATATTTCTTCAACATGAAAATGAAGGTTATTTCAGTTTATTAAAATGAATTATGATTCTATTTTATGCATCTAAAGTTTGCCTAAAAATTCTAAATTTATTATATTGGAAAGGGCATTCTTCAGGCTATAATAAGTACTCTATCTCTCAATTATGCATGATCAAAGGATAATAACATTTTTATATACATTATCAACTGCCCTTAACATGTTGGTAGTGTCAGTTTCAAGCCACAAAACACTGAACGTAGAAATATCTAAATTTTGTTTCAACATTGAAAACATTTGTTGTCAATGTTTTCACACCCCTAAAAATTGTAAAAGCATGCATCCAAGTGGATTTTTAAGTTTTTTTCATGGTATAAAATTTAATTTTTCTATGTAGACATGTTTAAAGTGATGGATTTTCATGTAGATGTCTTGGAGGTGAAACTGTTAAGTGGAGGATAAGAAATTATCTCTTGACTGCAAAAAGTAATATTTCAAGACTAATTACTATGAAATATACCATGGATGATTATCCAAGGTGATTTCAACATTATACAAGGTGAAATTATAGTGATTTGGATACCACCTAATGATTATTTTGGTTTGTGTAAATAACTTATAGTTTCTATTTAACGTGCATGTTAAGTTTTCCTAAAAAAATAAATTTTACTATATTTTAAAGCATGTTATTGAGGATATAATAAATAAAATATATCTAAAATAAGCATTATCAAAGGATAAAACTTGTTACTAAATATTGTCTTCCACCCTTGACATGTTTAAAGTACTAGTTTTTAGCCAAGAAGCATTTGAGGTGGATATCTCTGACTACCACTTTAATGTTGACAAAATTTATTGTTAGTGTTTTTACACTACTAAATAATTGTAAAAACATTCATATGGGTGGATTTATAAATTCTATAAAAAAACATAATGGGCCAGTTTACTATCTAGATATGTTGGAAGTGAATAATTTGCATGTCGATATCATATACGTGAAAATCTCAGTTAGAGGATAAGAAATTGTCTCTTGACTAAAATAATCTAAAATTGAAGACTATTCACTAGAATATCCACCATAAAGTCCACCATAAATTAATATTTAATATTATATTAACATGATATAGGGTTAAATTATAAGGATTTAACATGCACATTATGGTTATTTTTTTCATGCAAATTACTTACGATTTTTCTTTATGAATGTCTAAAGTTCACCTAAAAACTATTACTTTATCATATTGGGATGGGCATTATTAAGGCTAAAATAAGTACTCCACCTCTTCAATAGGAATAATCATAAGATAATAACTTGGTACTATATGTTATCTACCACCCTCTATGTGCTGATAGTTCTTGTTTTAAGTCACAAAGCATCAGAGGTGTAGATGTCCAATCATCATTTCAACATTATCAATATTTATTGTCAGTGTTTTTACTCCCAAAAAATTGTAAAAACATGAATCTTGGTATTTTTTAAAGTCATGGTCATGGGATAAAGTGTTTTTTCCTATACAAATGTATTGGAAGTGATGGATTTTTAGGTGGAGGTCCTGGAGGTGGAAATGTTAATTAGACGATAAGAACTTGTTTCATAACTATAAAAAGTTCTATTTTAGGACTAATTATTATAGTGTTTTCAATAGATTCATCTCTAATTTTATATCAACATGTTATAAGGTGAAATTAAATGGATTTAACATGCATGTGAAGCTCATTTTATTTCATGAAAATTACTTACAGTTTCTATTATACATGTGTTTTAGTTTTTCATAATAAATTGTAGTATTCTTATATTAGGAAGGGCATTCTTTAGAATAGGTTCTCCATCTATCAATTAGGTATGATTAGAGGCCAATAACATGGTATTATATGTTTTCCACCAAAATTGACATGTTGGCAGTGATAGTATTAATCCATGAAGTATTGAAGGTGGAGATATCCAACTGATGCTTCAATGTTGACATGTATTGTCAATATTTATACAGTCCTACATTGTTGTAAAAACACACATTTGGGTGGATTGTTAAGTGTTGGTCATAAGATTATGTGTAATTTCATATCTAAATATGTTTTAAGTTATAGATTTTAATGTGGAGCTCTAGAGATGTAAATTTTAGTTAGAGGATAATAACTTGTCTCTTTATTGTAAAAATGTTGCATTTTTTGACTTATTACTACAATGCTTACCACATATTCATCTCCAAGGTTAGATCAATGTGATCTTTGGTGAAATTATAAGGATTTGAAACACATGTGATAGTTATTTATATTCATTAAAATGAATTATGATTTTCATTTAATGTGTATCTTAAATTTGCTTAAGAACTATAATTTTATCATATTGGGAAGGATGTTATTGAGGTCAAAATTTGTGCATCTCTTGAATGTGCATGATCAAAGGATAATAACATATTCCTAGAATATATACCTTATTTAATGTGTTTTGAGTTCCAATATTTAGACACAAATCATTGGATGTAGAGATATAAATCTATCACTTCAACATTGACAACTTTTGTTGTTAATGTCCTACACTCTTAAGTAGTAGTAAAACACACATCTAGGTAGTTTACCTCACCAAAGGGAATTAATTATAATAATAAAATGTCTAATTATCATGTATGAAGTGTAATATAAACACTAAAATTTGGGTATTCATATTTTTTTATGTTGAATAAAAAAAATTGGGGAAAGGCACATATATGAAATCTATATTATTTATTAGGTTAAAGAATCATAATTCATCTAGCCTTTGGGCCATACTAATGAATCTAAAAACTATCAAGACATTAAAATTACCAATAGTACAAGATATAAAAATATAAATCAAAATTTATTTGTATTTATTACCTTCCATTAATTACAACCCAAACCATGCTTAAATAAGCATCAAATTGAAAATAGAGTTCACATGCAAAAAATAAAAAAAACTAAAATATTAAAAAAACATCAATTTTAAGCAGCTACTATTTTTAATAAGTTTCACATGCAAGTGCACATAGCTCTAAATCCTCAAAAAATACTATAAGCTCTAAAATTATCCTATTGGATGAATTTCAACTGAAGTTCACAACTGGTCATAAAAATATACAATTTTTAAAAATAGAAAAAACTTACAAAAATCAATAAAATATAATTTTAGACCCTTAGATGGTCACATTTGGCCTCTAAAAAATATTGAAAACACCTCTAAGTATAAATAATCGCTTAGGTAAGCAATAATTTTTTTGAGATGTTCATTTTTCCATGTGGAAGATCTCAAATGGAGCTACGGGTCAAAAGTTATGGCCTCCCAAAGTTTGGCCTATTTTTTTTTACATCATTCTCCTTTAGTTGAAAATAACTCAGCTCATGCAAGTTACCTTGATTTTGTTGTTGTGATTTTTATTTTTAAATCTTCTTTATCTCCCATTACATAATACAATTTTTGTCTTCTTTCTACATTTCTTCCTACTAGACTAAATACCTCTTATAATTCCCTTACCTTGTGCTCATTGTCTTCATATCCAAAACTTGGACGATCTTTTCCTTCATCTTCTTTAGAACCTATTTATACTAATTTACTTATTCATATTCATCACCTTCAGCATATTATCCATTGAATTAATATAAATATTAAATATTAAATACTAGAGATATATCATAATTTTGTGGTAAAATCACGTCATAAGCATTGTCATTGATTTTCTTCAGAATTCTGCATAGACCAGTTTTCTTCTACTTCAACTTGTTGTATGTGCCTTTTGAGACTATTTATTTCCTTAAGTAAACCATTACCAACTATCCATATTCAAATACCTTGGGTCTTCTTCTTATATCTATTGATGATGTATATTTCTTATTACTTTCCTATAACTTTCTTCTTACTCCTTACAACTATTGTATATGCTCTACAAATGCTTCATCATCATCATCACTAATTCGATCTCTAATTGCTTATTGTACCAAATATTAAATACCCATAGTATTTCTCCCATAAAATAATTTAAATGGTGATTTTATTATTGATATATTCACTAAACTTTTATATTCAAACTTACCTTGTGGTAAAGTCAAGTCTCATTGCTTGGGCTTCTCTCCCACTATGCATCTTAATAAATTTATCAAGCTCAAACTTATATTTGTCTATATATTTTTGTGTTATATGCACTACATAATTTTATCTTATTAACAATACTATTCCCCAAAGTATTCAAAAAATTTCTTAGAAATTTCATGTCCCCATCTAATGTAATAGTTTTTGGAATACCATGTAATCTCACAATATTTTTGAAAAATAATTTTGTAACTCTAGTGGAATCATTGGTTTTATTACATATAATGAAATAACCCTTTTTATAAAATATATTTACAACAAAAACAATGAATAATTACTTATTTGTGTGATTGGTAATCCCAACACAAAATCCATACTCAAATTTATCCATGGTCTTCTTAGAATTGGTAATGGTATGTATAGTCCAATATTTTATGCATGTCCTTTAGCCACCTAACATAACCTACACCAAGAAACATAACTTGTCATATATCTCTTCATATTTGGCCAAAAATACTTTTCTTCCACAAAATATATTGTGTTCATCTTACCAAAATGTCCAGCTAGACCTCCACTATGTAATTCTCTTATTATATTATCACATAGAGACCCAATTGGAATGAATAATTATTTTCCTTTGAAGAGATAAAATTCTTGTATAAGATACTCATCATGATTATTATTTATCCCACATGTTAATGGATTCCTAAATTGCTCAACTACCTTGCCAAAATATGGATCATTATCATATAATTCTTCTATAGCTTCAAATCCAAATACTTCACTCATCATAGTAGCTAATAACACTCCTATCCTACTCAATGCATCAACTACTTGTTTCTATTTCCATGATTTATGATTCAACACAAAATTATGCCCATGAAATAATGATACTCACTTTGCATGCCTACTATTGAACTTCTTTTGTGTATTCACATACTTCAAAGCCTCATGATCTATAAATAAGATAAACTTCTTAGCCACCAGGTAATGCCTCCAATGTCTATATGATTTTATAATTGCATAAAATTCAACATCATAAGTAGAATACTTTTTTTTTTACCTCATTTAATTTATCACTAAAATACGCTTCTTGAATCAACACAACACTAGTTCCCATAAATGAAGCATCACAATCAGTCTCAAACACTTTATCAAAATATATTAATGCTAAAATTGGTCTTTTCATAATCTTCTTAAAAAATTCAAAGATTTATATGGCTGCTATAGTCCATGTAAATTCCTTCCCTCCCATATAATTTTTTATTGGTACCGCAATACTACTAAATTTTTTAATAAATTTTCGTTAAAAAGTTTCTAAACCATGGATACTTCTTACCTCTATAATGATTTTTGGAATATGAGACTCAATAATTGACATCATATTTTCTTCATCCATTCTCACACCATCTTTTACAACTATAAATCCAAAAAATACCAAACTGTTTTTCATAAACTTGCACTTCTTCAAATTTGCATACAACTTCTCCTTTCTTAACAAATCCAATACCATTCTCAAATGTTCTTAATGTTCTTATTTAGTCTTAGTGAATATCAAAATATCATCAAAATAAACAACCATAAACATTCCAATATATTCTTATAGCATTGTATTCATCATCCTTATAAATGTGCTAGGTGAATTAAATAATCTAAAGGGCATCACCATCCGCTCATATAAGCCATCCCTAGTCTTGAATCCAATTTTCCACTCATCTCCTTCAAAAATATGAATATGATAATAACCACTTCTTAGATCAATATTGATAAAATATTTTTCTCTTGTAAGCACATCCATCATATTATCTAAATGAGGTATATGAAATATATACTTTATTGTAATGTAATTAATTGCTCTATTATCCACACACATTCTCCATCATCCATCTTTATTTGGAGTTAGCAACACCAGTATTACACATGGCCTCATACTCTCTCTTATCAGCTTCATTCTTAATAATTCAATAACCCATTTATTGAATTCTTCATGTTCTATTAAACTCATCATATAAACTACTTGATTTAGTAGAAATGATCTTGGAATCAAATAAATGTGATGTTGAATATCTATCTTTAGTGGTAAACAATCTGGTAACTCATCAAACATAACATCTGCATATTCTTTTAACACTCTTATTTCATCTATTGGTATTTGTACCATTTATAAATCTTCATTCTTTGCTAATAATACACAAAAACAACTTGATACCTTCATATCTTAGATAAATTCTTTAGTAGATAACATAATTTATGTCTTCTCTTCCTCTTTAACAGGTAACAAAACTACCTTTGTACCACTTTTCAAAAAAGTGTGTGTTCTTTTCTCCATCATGAATTAATTTCTTATCAAATTTTCATGATCTCCCCAATAATAAATGGCATGCATCCATTGGAGTAACATCACACCATATTTCATCATTATATTTTTTTCCTATAGAAAACTTGATTAAGCACCTTTTATCTACTATAACCTCATTTCCTTTCTTAAACCATTAAATATGATAAGGAATAAGATGATTTTCACATTTCAAATTTATTTTCTCTATAATTTATTTATAAACCATATTTTAACAACTACCACCATTTATAATTACTTTTCATTTCATATTATTACAATATTCAACCTTACTCTAATACTAGATACTGAATCCGAAAAATATCAAGATAATAAAATTACCAATAGGCCAAGATCTAAAACAATAACTAAAAATGTATTCCTATCAATTTTCTTCCATTAATTGAAACCCAAACCATGCTTAAATAAGCCTAAAATCAAAAATAGATTTGACATACAAAATTTAAAAAAACTAAAATCTAAAAAATAAACTTCTATTTTTAGTAAGTTTTATATGCAAGCGTGTGGAGCTCTAAAAATATCATAAAATACTATAAACACTAAAATTATCCTATTAGATGAATTTTAATTGAATTTCACTTCCGATCGTAAAAACATACAATTTCTAAAAATAGAAAAAATCTGAAAAAATCAATAAACTACAATTTGAGACCCTCAAATGGTCGGGTTTGGCCTCCAAAAAAACATATAAAACACCTCTAAGTGGAATGTAAATATTATATCAGAAATGAAATTTTTGAGATGGTCATTTTGGCATGTGGAAGTGCTCAAAATGAGGTATGGGTCAAAAGTTATGGCCTCTAAAAGTTTGGCCTATTTTTTCTGCATCACATACATATATTCCAACCATGGTTTTATTGTAAATAACATATATACATATACATACATACATAAATATAATCTATGTTATGATCTAAATATTAATATTGATGTCTATTTATATCAAAAAACTAATTCATATCTCTAATCACTAAAATAATTATTTTATAAAATTTGGCATGTGTTATTATAGGAATAATACAATTTTAACTACATATGCATGACAGAGGTAATTGGTATCTTGTTATAAATTATTTGACACACCTTCATATAAACTAAATATATACCCTATAGAGGGAAGGCTAGTTGCAATAGAAGCTAGTCTTTGATGAGATATATTTATTTCCCCTAAAACAAAAGTCAACCTTATCAAATATATAAGGATTTCAAAGTCTGTATTATCATAAAACAATAATTTATAAAATATTGTGTGAACATTTTATCAATCAATTTTTTGGATTGCATCCCCTAATCTAGAATCAACAAAATCATATGATGATGACCTATCACAGAATGTGATCCAAAACTAGGATAATTTTTTTCTTACAAAATTGTTCATAAAAGCTTATTTTATCATCAAACTTATTATTAAACACCTTCCTCAAATTAAGGAAAAATATGAATCCTTAAAATATGTACATTATTTCTACCTTAATATTATAATGATCAATAACATTATCAATAATGTGGACTAGTTGATTTAGACTAAAATCAAGTGAATCCTCATGAGTATTGAGAATTTGACCAATTAGTTCAACAAGTGTAACTTAAGATGGAGTATTTGATCCATTAGAATACATATTCCAATTATAGAGGATTAAATTGGAATGCACAAGTATGAAATCATTATTATTTGGGTCATGCATATCTTTCAGCTTCAATTTTGTTGTAAATAACATCTAGATATAACCTATGTTTTGATCCTACTAGAAATATTGATGCATATAAATGAAATATCATGATCCTAAAAAAAAAATAATAATAATAAAAAAATTCCTTATCATCACCATCTCAAGCGAGACCCATAATAAAGGACTCAAATAAAGTGTATGATCATGAAGAGTTGATTTTAGTTGTCTATCATTCTACATTGCTCATCTTCAATGTATCAAATATTATCCAACACCAATCCCTCAACATGGAATATCCAATTATCATATAATATAAACTATATAAATCATCCATAAAACATTCAAGGATGGTATCACTAAATTTCATCTACAAAGGCCAAATTATAGTAAACTAGTTTAGCAAGGGTATCCATTTTATAATAGTGATGACATCATATCTTAAACATTTTAGCACATAAATCAAAAAATAATGTATATATAAGTATTGTAAATTTTTATCAAAACATCATATCCATACATAAACCAACCAAATCATGATATGTTAGCAATAAAGCTAATAAGGATGATAATATTTTCAATAATTATCCAAGGATAATACCCCATTCTAATTAATAATCACAAATAAAATCATCATATGATGTAGCAAAAACATTAGAGACACTTCACATTATTATGACTCTATCTCAAACATTATACTATTTTTTCCCATATAATTTTATTTGAAACATTTATTAAATGATTATAAGTTAGTTTTAATAATTACATAAATTAAATATTAAATATTATCATATTTAGTACAACCATACAACCATAAAATTTAGTTTTGCAATAATAATGTGGGAAAATTTATATACACAAAGATGATCACCAAAAAATGTGAACACACACACACACACATAAAATTTTACACATAAATATGATCACCACAAAATGTGATCACACACACACACACACACACACACACACACACATCCATAAAATCCATAAAGGCATACTAAATAAGAACATAATAGAATGTAAGGTGAATGTCATAAAGGCATGCAATGCCAAAAATATGTAGATTTATATATAGGAATACAAAAAATCCCATCATCTAAGACATATATTATTAAATATCCTCCCTCTCTTTTCCTTTCTCAAATAATGCTTTCCCTCAGATGCCTTATTTGTATATGGAGATCCATAAAATGCATAGTATTCCTTTAAGATATGAATGCGAGTAATTTTATACTCATATCTTGCCTTTAGTTGAACTTATTCATATACAAATATTATTATAAACTTTACATACTAGACATGTAACCATAAAATAAATTATTTTTAAACTGATACAAAAATTATTTATACATGCACTTACCATAATATCATGGTCATGCTCAATTTTCCTCTAATGCTCAATAGGTTTAATGATTGGTCAAGTTACATGAATAAGAGTTTGAAATGGATAAATAACATAAGTACATTCCTTATTAATAATTTAAATGGGACTATCAAGTTACATCATACAACCCTACTATATTTCCCATATGTAGTGTCAAATTATCTAAAAAGATCTATATTTACATTTCAAAATTATAAGTTAACATACCTTAGTGAGTGGACACATAGATGAAATTACATCAATAATGCCTACGCCCATTTATACCCATATAGGTGGATGAGTCTCCATTGTGTTAATCAATAAAAAAAATAATGTATGATTGCTAGTTGAACATATTTGTATAAATAAATAAATTTACATGAATTATAATATTAAATATAAATTACCTTCGTATATGTATAAATTAGTTGAGTAACATAAATAGGTAGTAGTATATGGCCTATAAATTAGATATGAAGATTATGATACCATCTTATCCTAAAAAATAAAAAATCACACACACACACACACACACACAAATGCACACGAATGTGCACACACATACATTATTTAATTTATATGTAAATTAATTTTTACCTTTTAAATACAAATATATCTTAAATTTATCATGCTAAATATATAAGATACCTACATGTTTGTAGTCAAAGCATACACACTAACTATATGTGATAAAAAATAATTGGTCAAAATGATAGATTATAGGCCCTTAGAATCACCACCACCATCATCTAAAGGTTCAACAAATATAAAACCATGGAATCTTTATGGTTGTGGTTGAGAATGCACACTAGGTGGAGTATCCCCATGTCGATCCTCTCCATCATCAGTCCCAAAATGATTAATTTTATGAAAAATGTGCATGTCATTAAGCACAAAAAGTGCATACAAAGTGTCAATATCAACAACCTAATTCACTATAGATGGGTTCTCATGCTAAAGAATATTTTGGATATAAAGTATTGTAGGTTAATTGGGTGTATGACGTGCACCTGGTATATCCTACATAGAGCCTTTTCCTTAGCCCTAAAAATTTGAGTAGTCTAAATAATTAGCAATCTCACTAAGGATAAACTCGTAATGGAGTTTCTTAAAAAATACAATGGAACCTCATGGTTGTTAAAATGTGGGTAATCAAAGAACATCCATCATTGATCCTAAAAATTATTTCTTATCAAATTATTCTTGATTTGGTATATTTCAAACTATTTTTTTTATAATGGAAAAGTGGAATTGGTTGATAGATCAATAAATAATGTATAATTTTTTTATTTATTTGTCTTTCACATCATGTTTTGATAATTTTCAACATTGTAATCCATACATATCTCTATAAGATGTCCACCTATTAATTTCACTTATTATCAAGTCAACTTGGCTAAATACTAACTGTAAGGTGTCAACCAAATATGCACAGTAGGTGTTTGACAAATGGGGATCCATCATTCTCTTAATTGTCTCTTTAATTTATATTTTATAGGACTATATGTGCAGCCAAATATTCCTAACTACCTAGGTAGTCCTATGGAATTTGAGGAGGGATAGGAGGGCTAGGAGGGTTAGGATGATGGTTATGAGGACTAAACGAGTCTTATACCTGAACATGTTAAAAAAATAGTTTTAACAAAAAATAAGGCAATTAACAAACAATTATAAATTTTCATGTTAATAATTATGAATTTTACTTTCTTACTTCCTCTCTATGGAATCATTATCAGTTTTTTTAACTAACTAGAAACCATGGTGTGTTTTCTCCACCTGGTATCGAAACATGAACATGGTTTCATACTTGAGTGTAGAGAGAAAATGCTTGACGGAGAAGTGAATTTTTTTGTTTGGTGTGGGTTTGTTGTTTTTATGTTTAGCCAATACAACATGTACACCATATAACACATACTTATTTTATATATTTAAGAATGTGTACATGTTAAATGCATACACATTACGACTTGATATGTGTTGAGCCTAATTTTAAATAATACATACATGTTATTATTATACATGTACACATTTTTATAATAATGTTTACATATTATACAAAATGTCCAAAAAATTATCCTCCAAATATGTATACTTACCCAATAATTTTATGTTAATTGTTTTGAATGCTCTACACTTGGTATCAGAGACAAAATGATTATTTTCAATAATGTGTAATTTTTACTAATCTAATTCATAAAAAAATATTCAAAATAAATTGGACCTAGAATAAATAATGTAGAATCATTCTAATGAAACCAAAAACTATCAAGACAATAAAATTAGAAATAGGCCAAGATCTAAAACAATAACTCAGAATTGATTCATATCAAATGATTTGAAATAGTTACAAACCCAAACCATGCTTAAATAATCCTAAACTCAAAATTAGAGTTTACATACAAAATTCAATAAAAAAAAAAAAAAACTAAAACCTAAAAATTGCCTATTTTTAGGAGCTACTATTTATAGTAAGTTTGCATGCAAGCACGCGTAGCTCTAAAAATCTCTTGAAATATCGTAAACACTATAATTAGATTATGAGATAAAATTAAAATGAAGTTAACATTCAATCCTAAAAATATACAATTTTAAAAAATAGAAAAAATCTAACAAAATAATTAAATCATAATTCTAAACCCTCAGATGATCATGTATGGCCTCCAAAAAACATTGAAAATATTTCTAGGTAGGTAGAACTGCCTAGGACAGCAAAAACACTTTTTTATGTGATCTTTTTGGTGCATGGCAGATCTCAAATAATGTTACAAGTCAAAATTTATGGTCTCCAAAAGGTTAACCTATTTTTATCTGCATCACATTCCAAAAGAACTAAAATTATCCATTTATATGTTAATTTCATATAATTTAAATTATAAGTAAATAAGTAAATAATAAATAAATAATATTTATTTTTACAAACATGGGTGTATTCAAAATAATATGGAGCATTCACTTATATTTTTTTAATTAAGGCCCAGATAAAATAAATTTGTCACTTTAGATGATAAGAAAAAATTGGGGTCAACTTAATTAATATGGATTCATCCTTTTAGTTATGATTTTAAAATAAGTGTTATGTTTTATTAAATTTTATTTAAGTCATGTAGGGTAAATATTTTCCTAATTTCAAATAATTTTGAATTATTTTTAATAATTTAACTAATATCAAATATTTTAAATAATTTTGACTTATTTAGTTGTTAGACAATCATCTAATTTTATATATAGTTTATTTAATATTTATTAATTTAAAATACTACACCCAACACTTAAAAATTATTAATAAATAATGGAAAAAAATAATGAAACATTTTTCAACTAATTTTCATCTAATTTACCTTATAATGTAACCATGCATATGTAGCTTATTTTATTTTTATTCTATAAAATTAACATAAACAATTATTTTTATTTATTATTTATGTCTTTTTTTATTATTAATTAATTTTGAGATTGGATACTATTTAATCATCTTTAGTTGGTGATATATCCAATTGTAGATATTTTAATCCAAGTATCACTTATTATATTTATTTTTATTTGTTTTCCATATTTTTATACTTTTTATTTAGATTGGTTGTCACCGTTAGTCTTTAGCACATGACATGCCCAAATTTAAATAATAAAAATTATGTTCCCCTAAAATGGGAGTTTTGCAGTACAAATTTTATTATTTCCATTATTAGTATGTAATATTAATTTGGGAACACTTAAAAAAGGAAATTTTAAAGGATTACCTTCATTAAATATATACTATTAAAAATATTTCATATATTGATAAAGTAGGAGTGATTAATAATAAAATTATGATAAATTTATTAAAAAAATTAATGTAATTATGTAATCAAATAAATATAATAAAAAAGATCATATTATAAATTAAAAAAATTGAAGTACATAAACTTACTAAAACATTAATTCATGGTAGTTTGTATGTCTTTATTTTTTGAACCCAATAATTTTGTGAAAGTGGTTATGTTAATTCTCAAATATATATCATGTTCCTAGATTTCATTTATAATATATATACTTGGTGAGACATAAATTGATTATAATTTTGGAACCTTTAAACAAATCTAATAATTGAAATCAACAAACGTAGTTTTTCCAACAAACAAATCATTTTCAAATAGCCTTATTCATTTTATTTATATATTTTTACATGAATTACAACATGTATTTCCCCAAACAAATAAGAAATAATAATCTATAAAACACATCACTTTAAGCAGTTCTCTTAAGTGATTGTCATGTATTGTTGACCAAATGTTAGAACATTTGAAAATAGTTGCAATTTAAATTAAAAAATTTCTTGTGGATGTTTTCAAAAGTATTATGAATTATATTATATAAGGAAATATTACTCTATTTCATTCATACATTTTTATTCTTTAGATGTTTTGTATGAAAAAAATAAGCCCTCCAAACACAAAATCTAGATTTTTTTACAATATGTTTTAATGCCATCATCCTATAAATCTTTACATATTTTCACACACATAGTTATTTTTTGATATTTAAAAATATTAATATGATCATATTTTACTAAAATATAGTCCCAAAAATAAGAAGAGAAATGGTTAATTATGTTTCTAAATACAACATTAAATTACTATCAGAAAACTATACCATAACATTTATTATATGTTAATATAAATATGATAACATGTAACATGGATCATGGACCATTTAGATCATAACTTATACTAGAATTTGCCCTGAAGGTGTAAGAAAAGCTAGAGAAATTGTATTTTTTTTAATGATTATATCTAGTATGTATTTTCTTTTCATTTGTAGAATATATTTTCCCTTTTAGATATTATATTGTGATAGACTACTTTTATCATTCACTGCACCAACAACAATCTATTATTAATGTAGAAGAAATAAACTAAAATGCAAAATTCAAATAATATTAATCAATTTAAAATTCAATCATGAAAGAATTAATACAAACATTCTCATATCATATTGTACTTGCCAAGTGTTTTATTTTCTTTTATGAGCTATATTCCCCTTTTAACCAAAATTTAACTTACTACATTTCTTCTTATTTTGGTAGTGATCATCAAGAGAGCATTAGATAAAATTAAAGCATCAGTTGTCGACTATAGGGATTCAAATTATCTTGTAAATAAATATTCATTCTAGTCCAATGAACTACCATATTTCTACATAGTTGATATAATATAAGAATAAGACATTAACATTTTAGAATTTATATTTATATATACTAATTATAAATATATAATATAATATTATCATTGTATAATATATATATATATATATATATATATAATAATAATAATAAAATATAATATCATTATATATACAATTAATTTTAAACACACACACACACACACACACACACACAAAAGTTACATATAATGTTTAATATATTAATATCATATTTACTATATATCTAATATAAAATGTATTTATAATATCTATTGTATCTAATATAATATTATAGTTTTTAAATTATTATATTCTTAATTTTATATATATATATATATATATATATATATATATATATATATATATATATAATATTAGTTAATTTTATATTACATTTTTAATTAGATATGTTAAATTTTTAATATTGGATTTTAATCTAAAATTTAATATATGTTACATATTTATATACTATATTAAGATATATAATTATGTTATTATATTTTATTAAATTAGATATTTTAATATTAAAATTTAATTTATAATATAATATTATATATTTTTATATTATAATTAAGATATATATATATATATATATATAATTTTTTATTATATTGTATATAGTATTAATCTATAATATATAATATTATATATATTATTATTAAATAATTTTACATTATATTATAATATAATTAATATTAATAAA